>CM070638.1:31041840-31464778 GCA_036346255.1 Ampelocalamus luodianensis | reverse complement strand
CTTAATCGAGGATGAGATGATAAAGTGATATGTAACATTGGTTAGCTTTTGGGGACTTAATAGGGAAGAGTGGATGATAACAAACCTTGTTAAGAGTGAATTATTCTTGATGTTAGTAATAAGGTCTACAAGAGATTGTGACACGTTGGAGTGGTGATGATTCTTCTAGATAGAAAGTAAGTTGATTGTTTAATAATAAGTTAAATGAAATGTTTGGAGTTTTGTATTCGTGATCTTTTGGGGTTCATGATTTATGTAGTAGATGAAATTAGTTGAGCAATGTGACATATGGAAAGGTTCCTTGGTTCCATGTGATGAATGTGATTTGGTATTAAAGGCATTTCTTGTTTGGTTTGACAAGTAATGTTGTAATCAAAGAGGTTGCTTTCATTGTGTTAACGGAAAATGTTTACCATAAGTATTTGAGGTTGAGCTAAAAATCGAATCTGCAACTTTCCTTTGTCACAGCTTAAGAGTTTCTTGTTTATAGCAATGTTTTATTATGATTTATGGAGGTGGAAAATTTCTTCTTGTGAGACTTGTGCCTCGATGTGGACTCGTATTTTGTTTTCCGAGATCATTTCTATTTGACTGCTTTCTCTTGGTCTCGTGCTCACCGAGGAGCCACGATTTCTTGTGTCGAACCTTGTATCTGTTTATTTCTTCCTTTTGATTAAGGAATTAACCAAGTTATGATGCCAAGTGTTATAAAGAGTTGTATGGCAATTGGGTTGGTGGTCAAGTAACGATATGTAAGAATTTCGAGACCAAGCTATTTGAAGAACAATGAAAGTGAATTGGTTTTGACCAATAATTCTGGAGAATTTAATTTAAATGGAATGATTGTCGTTGAAATAAAACCGATTAGTATTACAACTAGCGAACCCATAGTGAATTATAATCCAAGAAACATTCATGCTAGAATGTTGGGATTATCGAAAGTATGGAAAACTTGATCATGTGTTAGAGTATCGCGATTGGGTAATTTTGCAAGGTTGTGTAGGTGATCTATGGCGATGTAGTTTAATAGTGGGGACTAGCAAAGTAATCCAATTGTTATGGCAATTAATGAGATAGCAGGATTGTTGAGCTATTGTTAGGAATGTTTGGCTAGAAGTAGTAACTCTCTAGGAGTTTGAATCTTTATAAAGATAATTTGGTCGAGAATATGTTTACATGTTGAAGTAATGATTGAGTATGTTTGGATTGTGGGAATTTCAGTCACCGGATCTGAGGATTTTTCAACAGTTACACCGAAATACACTTATAGGAGTCTTGGAGGTGGAAATTGGGTTTGGTGTTCTATGCTAGATCCTTAGTTGCTCAATGATTATGTATAGAACTAGAAGAATAACAATGGATTTCGAATAGTATGACGATCATTAATAGAACTCTTTTGATGAAGTAAATGAGAGTGTGTGCTATGGATTTCAGTTGATTATTCCTTACGATGGAGCGATGCAATTTTGGGTGAAATCTTTGTTGAGGAGCATTGAAAATTATCTATCAAAGTAAGTCTATTGATAAGAGAATTAGCTAGAGTATGTTATTGTAGAGTCGTGAGAGTCTCTCTACAAGGGTATGGACGATGTTTGGTTTGAGCACGCCTTGATGTTCTCAACTTAAGAGTAATGAGTTAGCGTGTGATACAATGATTTAGAATCCCATAGTTTAGAGGAAGTTAAATTCTTAAAAGAAAGATTGTGAAAAAGGGTGTGATCTTGGATAGTGAGATATTCTCTTAGTTATTACTTGAACTATGTGGTTATGACGGATGTCAATTACGATTGAGTTGGTTCTTGTCGGATGTGTGATTCCTTCCGCTTAAGAAAAAAGAAATAGTTAATTTGGTTTTTCGAGTGATTTCGCTGGCTTATGTGGCATTTATTTCTAAACTACCTATTTGAAAAGTGGAAAAAATTTGTGGTAAATTCATTGATTTTGGATTGGGCTCTTCTAAGGGAAGATGGCTTTGAGTTGATGCATTTGGACTCCTTTGTTCTCGCTGAGTTCTTCTGATAAGTGAGTTGGTAGGCGAGTTCTTTGTGCGTCCTTGGTAAAGGAGATACCGCTTGTATAGGTAAAGTGATCGATCGAGAGTTGGAACAAGAGTTCTATGTGTTTTGTGTAGACGGTTTACTTGCACCGAAAGGAAGTTTAACCAAATGTGTTGGATAGATTTCTCACGGAACCGCTCTCGAGTACTTGCGCGAGTACGCAATGTCTTGTGTTTTTCTAGGAGAGAGCACATGAGAGGTCCGAGCTTGAGATTTTGTTAGAGTCATGGCCAAGAAGTAAGACCTTACCTTTGAGTCCCGTGTCGAGTGTAATCAGAAGGTCGAGACTAGTGTTGAGGTGAAAGACGTGATATCCGTCAAGGTGATGTGATCCCATAAGCCCAAGAAAGCGACTGTGAATTGGGGTCTCATGTGCGAGCAAGATTCTGAGTGGTCCACGTTGGGTATGTGTTAAAGATTGTTGATTTCGTTCCTTTCAAGTAGATTAAAGTAGAATCGTGGTCGAATTCTTTTGGGCGGTAGAATGTAATATCCCGCTTGTCGTTAGTGGATGCAATAAAAATAGAGAGGGAATTAAGATAATTAAAAGAGAAAAATCAATTGAGAGAGGAATGGACCACAGCCCATAGTCAAGTGGAGGAGAAAGTGCTTAGTGGCCCATAGCCCATGAGGAAATCGAAACCAACTAAAGGAGGGAGAACCTAGGGTGCTACAAGACCACCGTCAGACCAGAGTAGCTGCATCGAGCACCTCTCCTCTATGGTGGTGCCCTCTCCGATGCCTCTTCATTGTGGTGGTCGGCCAGAAAAAGGAAGAAGAAGGAAGAAGGGAGAAGGGAAGAAGAGAGGGAAGGGAAGGTTCGCGGGCTGCATCGTGGTCTACAGCTTCCAAGGGTAACCTGCTTGCCTCGAATAGATGCATATTTGATTGTTGTAGCAATGTCGGTATTTCTGTCTCCTCGGACAGATCACGTTAGACAGACGTTTTGATATCGTTAAGTGCAGATTCAGTCTTGGGCTCTCCTATAGAGTTGTAGAGGACATCAATAGCTTTCGATGAAGTGCTAGATCGTATTATTTGGACCTCTGTGGCAAAAGTTATGAATTTATTAGTGCGACTGTTCTGCGAATCACAAGATTTTAACAGGTTTTAGTAATCTGACTTGAGCGATCATTGAAGGGAGCATTAGAGGATCTCAGATAACGAAAGTTGTATATAATTGTCTTAGCTTTGGGAAGCCCAAGAACGCAAAATTTGTACAAACAAGCTGAAAGTTATGATTGTTTTAGTGTACTATCCGAGAACTCGACGTGAAATTGATGTTTTGTTAATCAGCATAAAAGGGATATTAGATGGCGAATCAGAAGGCCCACCAACTAGGTTTAGTTGGGAATTTGATAACCTTTAAATATAGTCCGAGAACACCTCATTTGGTCTCATGTACTAAAAGATACAAATTTTAGAACACGATCGTTTCCAGAGGGGCGAGATGATTTAGGAAAATTGGAGTTGGGATTGCTACAAGCTTTTGCTAGTTTGTGTTGCTTATATAGTTTATTTGGTCCAATTTTGTTGTCTTAGTAAGCCTTTAAAATGAATTTTAGGTAGGGACTGGTCCTGCCAGCGCTGCCTTCACATCCTCCGTTCTCACATGTTAAGGCAAGTGCTTGTTTGTTGATTTTGTGAATAAATGTGATATCTATGGTTGCTTGAGTGTTATGGATATTAATGACCATGACTTTATTTGGCATTGTGAATATATATATCATGCATGGATGTTGGAGTTTATGGATGCTTATGATATGAATGATAGAAGTATGAATGAGTTGAATTCATATGTGATGTTGCTAAAGAGGTATGACTATGATGATTCATGATTTATGCATATGCATCATGTTGACAAAATGAAGACTTGGTCACATGGTGACCAAGTAGTTGAGATCCCCGTCATGTACATGACGGCTTGAGGTCCCCACACTTGTAGAGTGTGGGCTTGAGGTCCCTTTACTTGAGTGTTAGGCAATTGGTCTCCTAGGCTTATGAGAGCACGTGCATGGTATGGCATGACAATGATATCTTGTACACTGGTGAAATACGACAAAGAGTGAAAGAGAAAAGTTGCATTGCATAATCGCATTCATACATTGTGAGACATGTTTTCGAGTAAAGCTCCTAAATGGAATGTTGATGTTGTAGATGTGAATTTAATGTTTTATTATTAGTACTTATGAGTCTTTGGGCTCACTCTTGCTTTTGTTGTGTTTTTAGGTACCTTTGCAAGAACGACTTGCATGGGAGGGAGTAGACATGAATTGGATTCTTACACTACCATCCACTTTACAGCTGATAAACTTCTATATTGTACCTTAAAAAAATGAGCAAACCGCTTAAGGATTGATTATGATTATGTTTCAAGCTTTGGATTAAGTGTAATAATGTTGAGTAGTGACTTTTGGATATCTCTGAATAGGCTAGATGCTTACATGTTTTGAATGCCTATTAAAGATTCCGAGTGTTGGTTTATTTATACATGTTTTATTCAAATGCGGAACCTCCTAGTAAACCATACAGGAGGATCTCGTCGAACTGAGAATGTTTTGGCTTAGATTTGTTAATTGGGTAGCAATCCAGCTCATGTGGGTCGTGTTACAGAAAATCAGAATTTGGGAGGAGATTAGAACTTGAGCCTTCGCCCATAGATCTTTGGCCCAAGGGGAAATGGCTTAAGAGGTTCAAACCCTAGCGCTTTTCCTCAGAGGATGCCGAGGTATCAGAGGCCTCCCTCATCGCCACAGAAGAGGAAGATCAACGGAGGAAGGAAGAAGAAAGAATAGAAGAGGAGGAGAAGAGGAGAGTGTAACACCCCACCAAGATTGAGCCCGAATGCTACTAAAATTAAATTAAACTAAACTAAACTAAGACCAATTACAAATTTTTCTAAAAACCTCCTTTGTATAGTCACTATACCGAGGTTCCAACAATTAATCATGGCATTTATCAATATCTTCATAATCGTTCATTCAAGCATGCAGATAATCTCATAAACATAACCAAAAATTGCTATTCTCATTATTACAGCTTAATCAAACTCAAACCATCCATAAGTAATTCTTAAGATTGAGTGGTAAAAGTGCATCCAAACATCTACCTCTCCCATGCATGAGTCTTGCAGTTGTACCTAAACACATCAAAACAAGAGTGAGCCCAAAGACTCAGCAAGTACCAACAAGGCTAAGCAAGTTATCGCTCATAGCATCAACAATCCAAGATAAAGAATGCACCAAAGTATAGCCTTCATGCTCATGAATGCAACCAATGCAATGTACCTTTCAACTTTATCTCTTTCGATTTTACCGGAACGGGGTATACAATCCAGTATACTCCTTGCTCGTGCCCTCTCAGCACAGGACCAAGAGCCTATACACCACGATAGGACCTTGCCCATCATCTTAATGATGGGGACCTCTTTTCTCATTGCCCACATTCCACGAATGTGGAGACTGCCCGTCATCTACATGACGGGACTCGAACATGCATAGTCACCACGTGACCAATCCTCCAACATGATTGCATGATGCACATGAACAAACTTTAAACCATCATACATATGGATTCACAACAACGACATACATGAATAAACTCATTCATACTTCTAGCATTCATCACCATTGACATTTGTAGCATTCCAAAGATCCATGAATAGCACATATATTCATTAAACTAGCAAACATGAACATTCCTTCATGAATAACATTTAATCATTTCTCATTATCATGTAAGCAATAGCAACATGCGGAGAACCATTTAACCATAACTAATAAATCATCAAGATAAAACAAGAACTCATCTCATAAACAGCAAGCATGGCTATATGTCAAGATACATCACAATCACATCATGCAAGCATACATATAATAGCCCAATACTTGCCTCAATCATGCGAGCACAAGGACAAGAGGGCGCTGCCCCGGAATCACGCTCCCACCGAACATAAAGACATCCCAATCTAAGACCAACATACTGGACCCAAAAGCATAAAAACAACACAAACGAACTCGCTAAACTCCCAAACGTTTTCCAATCTTCCAATTCCTAGCGATTGCTTTGGTGATCACTGGACAGTCAACTTCTAAAATTCATAACTTTCTGCTCAGGGGTCCAAATAAGGTGTTCTCAGACTTTTGGAAAGGTAATTTAATTACCTAAATAAACTTAGTTGGGAGCCCTTTGATTCTGCCAATTACTACCTCTACCAAGCCAACCTACAGAGCAACAATTATCACGTCTGGTTCTCTGGACAGATCACTAAAACCATCATAACTTCGCTACGAAAGTCTAAATCTTGCGTTCTTTATCTATCTGAAAAGGTATGGAAATTACCTACATTTTTGTTATATTAAGATCCCTGATTCTCCCTTTAAATATCAGTTTTAACCAGATTCCTACAGACTGCCAGAAACTGACAGATTTGCCGGGCAGAGATACTAAATAAATCATAACTTCCTGACCGTTAATCGGATTTGGGTGATCTTGGTGTCCACTGAAAGCTAAGAATATAACCTACAACTCTCCAGGAGACCAAAACCCCTGATTCGGCCTCTAAAGACAAGAAACTGGCCGCGCAACATTCTGGACAGAATGCAATCTAAAAGAAATCGGTGACCGATCCACAAAACGAATTCGTAAACGCTTCTAATACAAAAGATTCAGCAGGGAAGGGTCTGCACCCTAGCTGCCGCTGAAGATCGCGACTGGATGGGATCCATCTTCCTTCTCTTCTCCTCTTCTTTCCTCTTCTCTTCCTTCTTGGCCGCCACCCCAATGCAGCCTTCTCCTCCTTCTTCTCTTGGCCGGCAACAATGGAGGACTAGGGGTGAAGCCGTGGAGGAGGGGCTGGTGGAGGAGGTTGCAAGGGGGAGGGGAGAATTTCGCCACCAAAGGGGGAGGAGGAGGAGGAGGAGGAGTGGAGGGGGGGGTGCGCTAGGGTTTGGGGGAGGAAGGCGCCTCTGGCCGGCCACCCCTTTCCCCTGGGCTAGGTCCAAGGCCTGGGTTAACTCGCGAAAAACCCCACAATCGTTGAATTTTGAGTATATACTAGAAGGTCCTTCCCAAATTTCCATTTAATTCTCTCCGAATAAATAATCTTCCCACTACTAGCTTGTCATGCTTTTGTGTATTACATATTTCTCTCTCGAATAGTGTATAACCTCTATTTGATATTCGGTTATTACATTCTACCCCTTAAACAGATTCGACCGAATCCCAACACGCCTATGCGAAAGAACAACCACGATCGAGAACGAAGAACGGTAACCACGCACTGCTAGAACAACACCGCAAAGCTCAAGCAAGCGAAACTCTAATTTCCCAAGTAGCCTCTCCTGACTAAAGAAACCACAACACAACGACGCGAACACGACGCCCGAGCTAACACTCAACCCGGCACTTTCAGTACAATCATCGCAAGACTAGAAGGTAAGACCTTACTCGATGGTCATCACGCAAACGAAACCTCAAACTCGATCTCCCGGTACTCACTCAACACCGTAACAAACAAGACGTTACGCACCGCGCACGACCGCGATACCCCGCGATACGCCAACTAGCTTAAACAACCCAATGTACCTTGGGGCAACCCCTAGTGGTACCAAACCACGCGAAATGCGACAGAACACCGAACTCTTGTTCCACCTCTCAATCGAACTTTTGCACCCAAACAAAGATCTCCTCCTTAACGAGGGACACACAACAAAGACTCGCTTAAACACACTTTTTACCGATATAGCCCAATCGAAATGAAGGACTCTCATCGCAACCAAACATTACCAACTCGGTACTAAAAGAGTCAAATTCGAGTCGAAGATTTATCACGAAAATCTTTCCACCTTCAAATTAGAAAATTTGCAATTAAACACCACGCCCACCAAAGGAAAATCACTCGAATAACCAAATCCGCATTTCTTTTATTCTTTCCGAATCGATAAGAACACACATACCAAAGATAAAGTCAAACTCAACTTTGCGAAAGACAATGGTCAACAAGATAGAACTTAAACGAAAATCAAAACTATTCACTTCTTGAGGAAACATCAATTTAACAGCTTCTCTTTAAGACCAAAATTTCTCAAGTTATGCAATCCCAATCATCGCACAACACACTAACTTGTTACTCTTAACTTGGCGATCTCAACACTTTTGAAAAGGGACTCTGATGATCTCACAAAACATTCTCTAACCGATTTTCTTTACTGACAGAATTACTTTGATAGATAACTTTTGATGCATCCCAAAATGGATCTTCACACGTAATCACGTTACCTCAATCCTCAAGAATGGACAACTCGGAATTCACATCACATATTCTCATGTATTTCATAAAAATATTTCTATCAATGACCATCCCAATCGTCAAATCCACCCTTATACTACTTTTTCACATTATCAATGGGCGCTCAAAGTTCTAGCACAACAATGCAAAGCCCAAATTTAACCTCCAAGACTCTTGCAACGAAATTCTCATATAAAGTATAGGGAAATCCTCATATTAAATTCCTAAAAATCCACAATTCCAACATACTCACTCATTAAAATCATCATGAAAATATTTTCTTAACTAGCTTAACCATTACAAGGATTATAACTCTGAAGGTTACACATTTAGAGCCAAATCACTCTTGACATTACTCAACATTTTCCATTATCCCATTAATTGACATGACGATTCGATTACTTTATAATCCCACTCTCATTAAACCACATCATCAAGTTTAACTCTCATAGCCTTGCAATACTACCAAATTGTAATACTCTATAAAATTGATCAATATTTCTATACTTTCAAGAATTCTAATGTTCACCCAAGTGAACCTAAGATCTTGGACCACACTCACTATAGGTTCTACTAGTCAGTAACAATGCAATCAGTTTAACCTCATAAGACAAACTTCCATTGAGTTAGACTCTCTCAAAGAACTATATTACGAAATTATTTCATCCTCCAACGCTCATCGAATAACTTACAACCCACAGCTTTCACCACTACAATTATTCAACACCTCAAAAGACTCAGTGAAACGAATAGGTTGATTCTTCCTCAAAAGAAAGAGCGAATGGAATCAATTTTTCAACAACTTGGAAAACATGTGCCACTTAGGCCAAGAACTCGAAAGAAAAACATAAGGAAAGTCAATAGTCAAGGGCTCAAGCCCTTACGAAAGCTAATACCAAACCACAAAAGAGAAGAAGAACGAATACCTTTGAACATTGATAAACCCTTATGGAACAACCGCATAAGGTTTAAGTACTCAAATAAACTGCAAGATGTGAAACGATTTAAATCTCAAACACTTAACTCTCTCCTTCCTTCAACAAGGATAGTTATTTTCTGATTATTACATCACCTTGCGCCTTAAACAAGATAAGCTCTTATGACCAAATCATAGGAACAACTTGAGAACCAATAAAATCTTTCAACATATCACTTTGCTCAAAACAACTCAATCACCACATAACTCAAGAGGTCCAAATGATCCCCATCGCAAAACTCGAACACTCTTATCACACCACGGCTATTCTGAAGCCAAGATGTCACCTAAAACATCTAACATACATCCATAATGCGTAAGAATTTGAACTAAGTATTTCAACTAAAGACAACATTAAATTAAACAGACATGGTGAAGGTATCATTCCTTCACCTTCTAAGTTATTTAATACCGATCATCAATAAAGAAGGTTCACACGCAGAATAAATCAACATCCATGTGGAGAAGGTATCCTTCCTTCACCAATTATAATTTAATTATTACAGTTCATCATTAACGAATGTAAGATAGAACTAAATTTAATCTTGAACATGAATAGGATGATGTGAACGAGTAGTGCGTGTCTACCTCCCAAGTGAGCCAACATCGGGGTTACCTAAAATAAACAAACAACGCAAGAGTGAGTCCATGACTCAGCAAGTACAAAGTGAAAGAAAAAGAACACATATACAAACAGACATCACCATTTAAGAATGCGAACCTTGCATCGAGTGAACACTTATGAAAACATGAAATGAATGAATGTAATCAGGATGGACGCACACATGCATATACGCAGATAGTGAGTGACACATCTGCCAGTTCACTTTGCCCGCACCTTAACAAAAGTGCGGGGATCCAAGTCCTATATGAAGAACGTTTCATATAGGTGTCCAAAGCGCCATACCGAATTGATGGGTCTTACGTGCCCATACTGGAATTGATGGGTCTTTCAATCCACTCCGTGGACGGACATGACAATGTCCAAATTTGCCCACATTGGAATGGTGGGACTTACAATCCACTCCCGTGGACATAACATGAATAAAAGGATGCATGATATGAACATGAAAAAGTGATAATACCATCTCTCAAGATATACTCCACATAATGAAAGAACATAACCAATTCCGCATCTCGTAACACAATATGTCACACTATATTCATGAAAACATTCACAATCACAACACTCAAAAGCAAAAGTATTTGCCTTCAAGCATGACACAAGAAGGTGCAACGATGGCTCCCAAACCGTAGCCTCGTGGCCTAAACAATTAAATAACCAAAATAAGAACAACATAGAATCCAACCCGAATTAATAGTCTACAATACCCCTTGAACTCCCAAGGAATCTCCATAAAACCTAATCAAAACAGGCTGCAACCCAAAAAGCGGTCGACAGCAGCACGAAAATGACAGTAGTTAATGACGTGGGACTCAAATGAGATGAGTCCAGATCCTACCTTATCTTAACGAACATATCTACAACATTCAAGTTGATGAGATTTCTCAATTCGGCCAATAAACTCTAATAAAGAAAACAAAACAGCAGCACAGCTTCTGTCTGAACAAACAGGACAGCAATACTAAAACAACCATAACTTTTAATCTATAACTCCGAATTGAGCGTTCTTTAACAATCTGAAAATGTTATGAAATTACCTACAATAAACTAGTTGGCACGACATTCAAATTTTGCCTTTAACAAAAAGTGGCACACGGGTCAAAACTAAAGATAGAAACTGACATACAATCTGGACAGACTGATCTACAATCTGGACAGTCACAAAGAAAAGTGCATAACTTTTGATCTATAAATCTAAATGAGGTGTTCTTTATCAATCCTGAAAGCTAGTGATATCACCTTCAAAATTTGTTATGGGCAAGACCTCTGAATCACCCTCTAACTAGGTCATATATCAACCTAAACAGAGACTGCTAATTCTCGTCAGGATTCTGGACAGCAGATATTAAATCTATCATAACTTTTGACTCGAAAGTCGGAATTAGGAGATCTTGGCGGCCACCGAAAGCTAAGAACAAGACCTACATCTCTAGGAGATGGGAAACTCAGATTCGGCCTCTAACATCACGAAAAAGTCCACGCAACAATCTGGACAGAATCGAATTTCTACCCGCAGCAAATCGATCTAATCAAAATTGAACCAAAACACATCTACCACTAATCAAACGATGAGGATCGCACTGCTACCCTTGTAGCAACCAGGACGTAGGTGGGAGAACCTGGAGAAGATGATCTTCCTCCTCCTTTCTCCTCTCCCTTCTTCTCCTTCCACCATGGCGGCGGCACTGAGCTTCTTCCTCATCTTGGTAGAGCAGCACGGAGGGGGCTGCTACAGCATCACAGGTACAGTGCGGCGCGGTACTGTAGCAGAGGGTAGGGTTTTGGGAAGGAGACCCCTTCTTGACTCCACTACAAGGCCGCCCACTTGGCTAGGACACCTTGGGCTAAAAGCCAAGGTCTAATCTCTCTCAAATCCTGAATTTTCTTTCAATTTTTCTAAACTTTAGTGCATTCAAATTTGAATAAATTTCTTCCGAATAATATGTTCTTCTATTTGATATTCGAGGTATTACATTCTACTCCCTTAATGAATTCGACTTAATTCTAACCGTCGTAAATAAACGAAAGATTAATTGCCACCAAAAGAAACATCTATTAACATATGCCCGAGCAAACATGTCCGATAATACTACAAGATGCAGACTCGTGTCCTAAATGACCTATCTCTCGATCGACAAGACCACAAGACATTGACGTAAACTACATCCGACCTAACACTCAATCCGACATTGCCAAGTACACTCATCGTAAGAGATTCAAAGGTAAGATCCTACCGATGGTCAATGACGTTAACGAATATTCAAACTCTAGTTCTCACAGTACTCACCGGCACCAAACATGCTAAATGTAGTACACCACATATGGACCCGAGACGGTCCTTGCGATACGCCAACTTCCGACCCGTAGCTAACTAAAAACAACCCAGTACCTTGGCTAACCTTTCAATTGATATCAACCACACAACATGCACATAGAACACGAACTCTTGTTCCACCTCTCAATTGAACTCTTCACTAAAACAAGGATCACCTCCTTAAACTAAACACACAAAGAGCTCTCTTTAAGCAAACTCTTTACCGACAAAACCATCGAAAAGAAAGATTCACATCGCATCTATGCGTTACTCACCAAGACTAAAGAGTCAAACCTGAAATTGGAATTTCATCACTAAAACCTTTCCACGCCCAAGTGGCAGCATGAATAAACGCCACGAAATCCAAAGGAGAAATCACTTGAATGCCCAAAAATCATTTATTCCTCCGAACGGAAAGAATCACACATATCAACATAAATGTCGAGCTCAACTTGCAAAGACATCTCAAAACACATAGCTCAAACAAGAATCAAGAAAACGTGTCTCTACTTTAGAAGCATCAATTTCGCTTTCTCTTTCAGAATAAAACTTCTCAAACTTTGGAATTCCAATTCATCGCATAACACCCTAACTCATCTCTCTTAACTTGGCATTCTCAACGCTATGCTCAAGTCGAAATACATCATCCACACCTCAGATAGAGGCTCTATCGACTACACCTGAAACTTTCTCTCAACAACTCCTCTACCGACATTAATTTGACAGATGACTTCCAATGCATCTCAAAATAGATATCACATGCAATCACATCACCTCAATGTTTTAAGAATAAACAACTCGAAATTCTCAAAGACACACATTCATATACTTCCTCAAAAGGGTTCTATCAATGACCATCCCATTGTTCGAATCCACCCTTATTCTACTTTCTACACATAATCATTGGGAGACTCAAGGTCCTAGCAAAAGAATGTGAAGCCCAAAATTAAACTCCAAGACTCCTACCATGAACTTCTCATATAGAAGATAGGGAAGCCTCAAATTTAATCCCTAAAATTCTCACAATCCAAACATACTAGCGCATTGACATCAACACAAAAACATTTCTTCGATCCAATTATCTTTATCAAGATTCTAATTCTTAGAGAGTTACTACGCCCAAGTCATTCATGGCAATAATCCAACAATCTCTTATCTCTTTAATCTCTTTAACGATCGATCACTTTGCTAATATTACTCCCATTACAACACCATCATATTTCATCTACACAACCACGCAAGGTACTCAACCGCGACACTCTAATACATTGATCAAGATTTTCATACTTTGATAATTCTATGTTCCATTGAAATGAACAAAAGAACTTGGACTACTCGCTATAGATTCTACTAGTTGTAACCATGCAATCGCTTTAACCTCCAAAGGCAACCTTCTAATGAGATAAACCTCTTAAATAACTATATTACTAAATTATTTCATCCTCCAATGCTCATCGAATAATTTCCAACCCAAAGTTTCACAACTACAATCATTAAACACCTCAAAAGACTCGTGAAACGAATAGATTGATTCTTTCTCAAAAGAAAGAGCGAATGAAATCAATTTTCTTCAACTAGGAAAACATGTGCCACCCAAGATGAACAAAGGATCAAGAAAAATAGTCACTTAGGCAAAGTACTAAAAACATAAGGAAAATCAATAGTCGAGGGCTCAAGCCCTATTGAAAGCAAATACCAAACCACAAATGAGAAGAAGGTAATGCCCTTGAAAATTTGATAAACTCTTATGGAACAAATGCATAAGGTTTAAGCACACCCAAATAAAGCAAATGGCAAAACGCGACTTAAATCTCAAATACTTTTACTTCACTCCTTCCTTTAACAGAAAGTTATTTTCTCGTGATTACTACATCACTTTGCCATTTAAACAAGATAAGCTCTAAGACCAAATCATAAGAACCACTTAAGAACCAATAAAATCTTTCAACCCGCCTCTTGCTAAAACAGAAAGTTACCACATAACTCATGAGGTCCAAAGATAACAAACGCAAAACTCAAACACTTTCACTAAAACAAGATCATGCAAATGATTTTTTCGTTGAACATTATCATCACAACCACAATCGACAATCACACTAATCAACTATAATATGCTATTGGCGAAAATCATCAAATCTCTTAACACTCCATGAACTTTTGAAAAGAATCACAATGAACTACTTCATCATGTCTCTAAAATCTAAATAAGGTTACATATACTTGATCTACGAAAACCTAGTGCAAAACCTTATAATTGAAACAAACTCTTTCAACAAGATGATAATAGAACATGACAATCTCACCAATGTACACCAACAGTAAATCTCCGATTAGCTTTCATCCATTTAACTCTTAGTGACACTCGATGCCAAGATAGTACACACTAAATGCTCTCTAGCCACACATGGCACAAACATGATCCTACCTGCTTGCAACCTCAACAACAGCTTAAGAGGATATAATCAGAATTAGAATAAAATGTCCTTAACTTCAATAATATAGGACACATAAGTCAAGGTTTCACAAGGCGATACATCATCGCTCATCTAGTTATTTAAACATGTTTCAATAATTTTTAGCATGGCAAGAATCAAGTAAAGCTATCATTTAAATAAGATCATCAAGATCCAAATAGAAGACAAATTCAAGATTAATATTTATCAAGACAACATTCGAACACATCCTTAACTTAACCATCACTAGCTGTTAGAATAATCAAAGAGGACCTAGATTTCAACTTATCTAACAAATTTATCGATTATCCGATCAAAGATCAACCCGATACATCCACATTTTTTCCACAATTTAACAACAATAGCTTCTTGAACAAATATGAACAACCTCTTATCTAAAACTCATCCTGCACTCAAATACAACGACATTTCACTTTAAGCAATTCACCTACGGATACTAGTTAAGAATAGACTGCTGCACAAAGCTAATAACCCAAATCGATAACTCATACCATAATAATTAATTCATTTAATTAACACTGCATTAAGCATGTCAAGACATCACTTAAAGATTTTAACCTAATCTTTCGTAAAAGAGGCATTACATTCCAACACCGAACTAATCCAAAAGAAATACATAAAGTCAAAGCTTTCACATGTTAAAGAATTTGCATGTAAAACTTTCAGCATCGAATACTCAATAATAAATGATTCACATTCTCCAATAAGAAGCGTAACTCCCAAGAAAAGATAAGTTTTTTTTGCCGATATCCAACGATCCTAAGAACAACTTTAGACCAGCAATGAGAACAAGTAGTCGACTTATGGAACCAAGAAAGTCCAATGAGAACTCATCAAGAAATGTAAAACACTAACTCAAGAAAACTTCATCAAACGCAACTACGTAACGCCACATACGTAACCAAGGAAGAGAATAATATTTTCTAAAGAATCTCACCTCAACACTCCACTATGGTATTCGGGTAGATACTACTCTATTCGCTACCACAAATATCGTGCGATTCGACAAAGTCCAGGCCACAACCACGACTCCACTTCTTAACCTCCATCATCGACACGCTTAAACAATATAATCAATTATGATTATACATGATCATATCATGACAATCATAGAATAGATTCATAGATATGGAATATCATAACATATCATAGATTAACAACAAGAAAGATAATACAAAAGCAATTCAACAATTGCTCAACGAATGAAACATAACAATAGAAATACGTAAACAATGGATTTCCAACCCCACCTCATGCGTACGTGTGTCAATTTAATATTCAATTACCACGGACCTAAAGCCCGCTCGATACCAATCAGAACACTCGCTATTCTGGCCAAGATGTCACCTAAAACATCTAACATACATCCATAATGCGTAAGAATTTGAACTAAGTATTTCAACTAAAGACAACATTAAATTAAACAGACATGGTGAAGGTATCATTCCTTCACCTTCTAAGTTATTTAATACCGATCATCAATAAAGAAGGTTCACACGCAGAATAAATCAACATCCATGTGGAGAAGGTATCCTTCCTTCACCAATTATAATTTAATTATTACAGCCATCATTAACGAATGTAAGATAGAACTAAATTTAATCTTGAACATGAATAGGATGATGTGAACGAGTAGTGCGTGTCTAGGTGTACTCTTAATCGAGGATGAGATGATAAAGTGATATGTAACATTGGTTAGCTTTTGGGGACTTAATAGGGAAGAGTGGATGATAACAAACCTTGTTAAGAGTGAATTATTCTTGATGTTAGTAATAAGGTCTACAAGAGATTGTGACACGTTGGAGTGGTGATGATTCTTCTAGATAGAAAGTAAGTTGATTGTTTAATAATAAGTTAAATGAAATGTTTGGAGTTTTGTATTCGTGATCTTTTGGGGTTCATGATTTATGTAGTAGATGAAATTAGTTGAGCAATGTGACATATGGAAAGGTTCCTTGGTTCCATGTGATGAATGTGATTTGGTATTAAAGGCATTTCTTGTTTGGTTTGACAAGTAATGTTGTAATCAAAGAGGTTGCTTTCATTGTGTTAACGGAAAATGTTTACCATAAGTATTTGAGGTTGAGCTAAAAATCGAATCTGCAACTTTCCTTTGTCACAGCTTAAGAGTTTCTTGTTTATAGCAATGTTTTATTATGATTTATGGAGGTGGAAAATTTCTTCTTGTGAGACTTGTGCCTCGATGTGGACTCGTATTTTGTTTTCCGAGATCATTTCTATTTGACTGCTTTCTCTTGGTCTCGTGCTCACCGAGGAGCCACGATTTCTTGTGTCGAACCTTGTATCTGTTTATTTCTTCCTTTTGATTAAGGAATTAACCAAGTTATGATGCCAAGTGTTATAAAGAGTTGTATGGCAATTGGGTTGGTGGTCAAGTAACGATATGTAAGAATTTCGAGACCAAGCTATTTGAAGAACAATGAAAGTGAATTGGTTTTGACCAATAATTCTGGAGAATTTAATTTAAATGGAATGATTGTCGTTGAAATAAAACCGATTAGTATTACAACTAGCGAACCCATAGTGAATTATAATCCAAGAAACATTCATGCTAGAATGTTGGGATTATCGAAAGTATGGAAAACTTGATCATGTGTTAGAGTATCGCGATTGGGTAATTTTGCAAGGTTGTGTAGGTGATCTATGGCGATGTAGTTTAATAGTGGGGACTAGCAAAGTAATCCAATTGTTATGGCAATTAATGAGATAGCAGGATTGTTGAGCTATTGTTAGGAATGTTTGGCTAGAAGTAGTAACTCTCTAGGAGTTTGAATCTTTATAAAGATAATTTGGTCGAGAATATGTTTACATGTTGAAGTAATGATTGAGTATGTTTGGATTGTGGGAATTTCAGTCACCGGATCTGAGGATTTTTCGTAACAGTTACACCGAAATACACTTATAGGAGTCTTGGAGGTGGAAATTGGGTTTGGTGTTCTATGCTAGATCCTTAGTTGCTCAATGATTATGTATAGAACTAGAAGAATAACAATGGATTTCGAATAGTATGACGATCATTAATAGAACTCTTTTGATGAAGTAAATGAGAGTGTGTGCTATGGATTTCAGTTGATTATTCCTTACGATGGAGCGATGCAATTTTGGGTGAAATCTTTGTTGAGGAGCATTGAAAATTATCTATCAAAGTAAGTCTATTGATAAGAGAATTAGCTAGAGTATGTTATTGTAGAGTCGTGAGAGTCTCTCTACAAGGGTATGGACGATGTTTGGTTTGAGCACGCCTTGATGTTCTCAACTTAAGAGTAATGAGTTAGCGTGTGATACAATGATTTAGAATCCCATAGTTTAGAGGAAGTTAAATTCTTAAAAGAAAGATTGTGAAAAAGGGTGTGATCTTGGATAGTGAGATATTCTCTTAGTTATTACTTGAACTATGTGGTTATGACGGATGTCAATTACGATTGAGTTGGTTCTTGTCGGATGTGTGATTCCTTCCGCTTAAGAAAAAAGAAATAGTTAATTTGGTTTTTCGAGTGATTTCGCTGGCTTATGTGGCATTTATTTCTAAACTACCTATTTGAAAAGTGGAAAAAATTTGTGGTAAATTCATTGATTTTGGATTGGGCTCTTCTAAGGGAAGATGGCTTTGAGTTGATGCATTTGGACTCCTTTGTTCTCGCTGAGTTCTTCTGATAAGTGAGTTGGTAGGCGAGTTCTTTGTGCGTCCTTGGTAAAGGAGATACCGCTTGTATAGGTAAAGTGATCGATCGAGAGTTGGAACAAGAGTTCTATGTGTTTTGTGTAGACGGTTTACTTGCACCGAAAGGAAGTTTAACCAAATGTGTTGGATAGATTTCTCACGGAACCGCTCTCGAGTACTTGCGCGAGTACGCAATGTCTTGTGTTTTTCTAGGAGAGAGCACATGAGAGGTCCGAGCTTGAGATTTTGTTAGAGTCATGGCCAAGAAGTAAGACCTTACCTTTGAGTCCCGTGTCGAGTGTAATCAGAAGGTCGAGACTAGTGTTGAGGTGAAAGACGTGATATCCGTCAAGGTGATGTGATCCCATAAGCCCAAGAAAGCGACTGTGAATTGGGGTCTCATGTGCGAGCAAGATTCTGAGTGGTCCACGTTGGGTATGTGTTAAAGATTGTTGATTTCGTTCCTTTCAAGTAGATTAAAGTAGAATCGTGGTCGAATTCTTTTGGGCGGTAGAATGTAATATCCCGCTTGTCGTTAGTGGATGCAATAAAAATAGAGAGGGAATTAAGATAATTAAAAGAGAAAAATCAATTGAGAGAGGAATGGACCACAGCCCATAGTCAAGTGGAGGAGAAAGTGCTTAGTGGCCCATAGCCCATGAGGAAATCGAAACCAACTAAAGGAGGGAGAACCTAGGGTGCTACAAGACCACCGTCAGACCAGAGTAGCTGCATCGAGCACCTCTCCTCTATGGTGGTGCCCTCTCCGATGCCTCTTCATTGTGGTGGTCGGCCAGAAAAAGGAAGAAGAAGGAAGAAGGGAGAAGGGAAGAAGAGAGGGAAGGGAAGGTTCGCGGGCTGCATCGTGGTCTACAGCTTCCAAGGGTAACCTGCTTGCCTCGAATAGATGCATATTTGATTGTTGTAGCAATGTCGGTATTTCTGTCTCCTCGGACAGATCACGTTAGACAGACGTTTTGATATCGTTAAGTGCAGATTCAGTCTTGGGCTCTCCTATAGAGTTGTAGAGGACATCAATAGCTTTCGATGAAGTGCTAGATCGTATTATTTGGACCTCTGTGGCAAAAGTTATGAATTTATTAGTGCGACTGTTCTGCGAATCACAAGATTTTAACAGGTTTTAGTAATCTGACTTGAGCGATCATTGAAGGGAGCATTAGAGGATCTCAGATAACGAAAGTTGTATATAATTGTCTTAGCTTTGGGAAGCCCAAGAACGCAAAATTTGTACAAACAAGCTGAAAGTTATGATTGTTTTAGTGTACTATCCGAGAACTCGACGTGAAATTGATGTTTTGTTAATCAGCATAAAAGGGATATTAGATGGCGAATCAGAAGGCCCACC
Source organism: Ampelocalamus luodianensis (assembly GCA_036346255.1). Taxonomy (NCBI): domain Eukaryota; kingdom Viridiplantae; phylum Streptophyta; class Magnoliopsida; order Poales; family Poaceae; genus Ampelocalamus; species Ampelocalamus luodianensis. Next base: position 31,444,995 of record CM070638.1, on the reverse strand, counting down.
AACTAGGTTTAGTTGGGAATTTGATAACCTTTAAATATAGTCCGAGAACACCTCATTTGGTCTCATGTACTAAAAGATACAAATTTTAGAACACGATCGTTTCCAGAGGGGCGAGATGATTTAGGAAAATTGGAGTTGGGATTGCTACAAGCTTTTGCTAGTTTGTGTTGCTTATATAGTTTATTTGGTCCAATTTTGTTGTCTTAGTAAGCCTTTAAAATGAATTTTAGGTAGGGACTGGTCCTGCCAGCGCTGCCTTCACATCCTCCGTTCTCACATGTTAAGGCAAGTGCTTGTTTGTTGATTTTGTGAATAAATGTGATATCTATGGTTGCTTGAGTGTTATGGATATTAATGACCATGACTTTATTTGGCATTGTGAATATATATATCATGCATGGATGTTGGAGTTTATGGATGCTTATGATATGAATGATAGAAGTATGAATGAGTTGAATTCATATGTGATGTTGCTAAAGAGGTATGACTATGATGATTCATGATTTATGCATATGCATCATGTTGACAAAATGAAGACTTGGTCACATGGTGACCAAGTAGTTGAGATCCCCGTCATGTACATGACGGCTTGAGGTCCCCACACTTGTAGAGTGTGGGCTTGAGGTCCCTTTACTTGAGTGTTAGGCAATTGGTCTCCTAGGCTTATGAGAGCACGTGCATGGTATGGCATGACAATGATATCTTGTACACTGGTGAAATACGACAAAGAGTGAAAGAGAAAAGTTGCATTGCATAATCGCATTCATACATTGTGAGACATGTTTTCGAGTAAAGCTCCTAAATGGAATGTTGATGTTGTAGATGTGAATTTAATGTTTTATTATTAGTACTTATGAGTCTTTGGGCTCACTCTTGCTTTTGTTGTGTTTTTAGGTACCTTTGCAAGAACGACTTGCATGGGAGGGAGTAGACATGAATTGGATTCTTACACTACCATCCACTTTACAGCTGATAAACTTCTATATTGTACCTTAAAAAAATGAGCAAACCGCTTAAGGATTGATTATGATTATGTTTCAAGCTTTGGATTAAGTGTAATAATGTTGAGTAGTGACTTTTGGATATCTCTGAATAGGCTAGATGCTTACATGTTTTGAATGCCTATTAAAGATTCCGAGTGTTGGTTTATTTATACATGTTTTATTCAAATGCGGAACCTCCTAGTAAACCATACAGGAGGATCTCGTCGAACTGAGAATGTTTTGGCTTAGATTTGTTAATTGGGTAGCAATCCAGCTCATGTGGGTCGTGTTACAGAAAATCAGAATTTGGGAGGAGATTAGAACTTGAGCCTTCGCCCATAGATCTTTGGCCCAAGGGGAAATGGCTTAAGAGGTTCAAACCCTAGCGCTTTTCCTCAGAGGATGCCGAGGTATCAGAGGCCTCCCTCATCGCCACAGAAGAGGAAGATCAACGGAGGAAGGAAGAAGAAAGAATAGAAGAGGAGGAGAAGAGGAGAGTGTAACACCCCACCAAGATTGAGCCCGAATGCTACTAAAATTAAATTAAACTAAACTAAACTAAGACCAATTACAAATTTTTCTAAAAACCTCCTTTGTATAGTCACTATACCGAGGTTCCAACAATTAATCATGGCATTTATCAATATCTTCATAATCGTTCATTCAAGCATGCAGATAATCTCATAAACATAACCAAAAATTGCTATTCTCATTATTACAGCTTAATCAAACTCAAACCATCCATAAGTAATTCTTAAGATTGAGTGGTAAAAGTGCATCCAAACATCTACCTCTCCCATGCATGAGTCTTGCAGTTGTACCTAAACACATCAAAACAAGAGTGAGCCCAAAGACTCAGCAAGTACCAACAAGGCTAAGCAAGTTATCGCTCATAGCATCAACAATCCAAGATAAAGAATGCACCAAAGTATAGCCTTCATGCTCATGAATGCAACCAATGCAATGTACCTTTCAACTTTATCTCTTTCGATTTTACCGGAACGGGGTATACAATCCAGTATACTCCTTGCTCGTGCCCTCTCAGCACAGGACCAAGAGCCTATACACCACGATAGGACCTTGCCCATCATCTTAATGATGGGGACCTCTTTTCTCATTGCCCACATTCCACGAATGTGGAGACTGCCCGTCATCTACATGACGGGACTCGAACATGCATAGTCACCACGTGACCAATCCTCCAACATGATTGCATGATGCACATGAACAAACTTTAAACCATCATACATATGGATTCACAACAACGACATACATGAATAAACTCATTCATACTTCTAGCATTCATCACCATTGACATTTGTAGCATTCCAAAGATCCATGAATAGCACATATATTCATTAAACTAGCAAACATGAACATTCCTTCATGAATAACATTTAATCATTTCTCATTATCATGTAAGCAATAGCAACATGCGGAGAACCATTTAACCATAACTAATAAATCATCAAGATAAAACAAGAACTCATCTCATAAACAGCAAGCATGGCTATATGTCAAGATACATCACAATCACATCATGCAAGCATACATATAATAGCCCAATACTTGCCTCAATCATGCGAGCACAAGGACAAGAGGGCGCTGCCCCGGAATCACGCTCCCACCGAACATAAAGACATCCCAATCTAAGACCAACATACTGGACCCAAAAGCATAAAAACAACACAAACGAACTCGCTAAACTCCCAAACGTTTTCCAATCTTCCAATTCCTAGCGATTGCTTTGGTGATCACTGGACAGTCAACTTCTAAAATTCATAACTTTCTGCTCAGGGGTCCAAATAAGGTGTTCTCAGACTTTTGGAAAGGTAATTTAATTACCTAAATAAACTTAGTTGGGAGCCCTTTGATTCTGCCAATTACTACCTCTACCAAGCCAACCTACAGAGCAACAATTATCACGTCTGGTTCTCTGGACAGATCACTAAAACCATCATAACTTCGCTACGAAAGTCTAAATCTTGCGTTCTTTATCTATCTGAAAAGGTATGGAAATTACCTACATTTTTGTTATATTAAGATCCCTGATTCTCCCTTTAAATATCAGTTTTAACCAGATTCCTACAGACTGCCAGAAACTGACAGATTTGCCGGGCAGAGATACTAAATAAATCATAACTTCCTGACCGTTAATCGGATTTGGGTGATCTTGGTGTCCACTGAAAGCTAAGAATATAACCTACAACTCTCCAGGAGACCAAAACCCCTGATTCGGCCTCTAAAGACAAGAAACTGGCCGCGCAACATTCTGGACAGAATGCAATCTAAAAGAAATCGGTGACCGATCCACAAAACGAATTCGTAAACGCTTCTAATACAAAAGATTCAGCAGGGAAGGGTCTGCACCCTAGCTGCCGCTGAAGATCGCGACTGGATGGGATCCATCTTCCTTCTCTTCTCCTCTTCTTTCCTCTTCTCTTCCTTCTTGGCCGCCACCCCAATGCAGCCTTCTCCTCCTTCTTCTCTTGGCCGGCAACAATGGAGGACTAGGGGTGAAGCCGTGGAGGAGGGGCTGGTGGAGGAGGTTGCAAGGGGGAGGGGAGAATTTCGCCACCAAAGGGGGAGGAGGAGGAGGAGGAGGAGTGGAGGGGGGGGTGCGCTAGGGTTTGGGGGAGGAAGGCGCCTCTGGCCGGCCACCCCTTTCCCCTGGGCTAGGTCCAAGGCCTGGGTTAACTCGCGAAAAACCCCACAATCGTTGAATTTTGAGTATATACTAGAAGGTCCTTCCCAAATTTCCATTTAATTCTCTCCGAATAAATAATCTTCCCACTACTAGCTTGTCATGCTTTTGTGTATTACATATTTCTCTCTCGAATAGTGTATAACCTCTATTTGATATTCGGTTATTACATTCTACCCCTTAAACAGATTCGACCGAATCCCAACACGCCTATGCGAAAGAACAACCACGATCGAGAACGAAGAACGGTAACCACGCACTGCTAGAACAACACCGCAAAGCTCAAGCAAGCGAAACTCTAATTTCCCAAGTAGCCTCTCCTGACTAAAGAAACCACAACACAACGACGCGAACACGACGCCCGAGCTAACACTCAACCCGGCACTTTCAGTACAATCATCGCAAGACTAGAAGGTAAGACCTTACTCGATGGTCATCACGCAAACGAAACCTCAAACTCGATCTCCCGGTACTCACTCAACACCGTAACAAACAAGACGTTACGCACCGCGCACGACCGCGATACCCCGCGATACGCCAACTAGCTTAAACAACCCAATGTACCTTGGGGCAACCCCTAGTGGTACCAAACCACGCGAAATGCGACAGAACACCGAACTCTTGTTCCACCTCTCAATCGAACTTTTGCACCCAAACAAAGATCTCCTCCTTAACGAGGGACACACAACAAAGACTCGCTTAAACACACTTTTTACCGATATAGCCCAATCGAAATGAAGGACTCTCATCGCAACCAAACATTACCAACTCGGTACTAAAAGAGTCAAATTCGAGTCGAAGATTTATCACGAAAATCTTTCCACCTTCAAATTAGAAAATTTGCAATTAAACACCACGCCCACCAAAGGAAAATCACTCGAATAACCAAATCCGCATTTCTTTTATTCTTTCCGAATCGATAAGAACACACATACCAAAGATAAAGTCAAACTCAACTTTGCGAAAGACAATGGTCAACAAGATAGAACTTAAACGAAAATCAAAACTATTCACTTCTTGAGGAAACATCAATTTAACAGTTTCTCTTTTAAGACCAAAATTTCCCTCAAGTTATGCAATCCCAATCATCGCACAACACACTAACTTGTTACTCTTAACTTGGCGATCTCAACACTTTTGAAAAGGGACTCTGATGATCTCACAAAACATTCTCTAACCGATTTTCTTTACTGACAGAATTACTTTGATAGATAACTTTTGATGCATCCCAAAATGGATCTTCACACGTAATCACGTTACCTCAATCCTCAAGAATGGACAACTCGGAATTCACATCACATATTCTCATGTATTTCATAAAAATATTTCTATCAATGACCATCCCAATCGTCAAATCCACCCTTATACTACTTTTTCACATTATCAATGGGCGTTCAAAGTTCTAGCACAACAATGCAAAGCCCAAATTTAACCTCCAAGACTCTTGCAACGAAATTCTCATATAAAGTATAGGGAAATCCTCATATTAAATTCCTAAAAATCCACAATTCCAACATACTCACTCATTAAAATCATCATGAAAATATTTTCTTAACTAGCTTAACCATTACAAGGATTATAACTCTGAAGGTTACACATTTAGAGCCAAATCACTCTTGACATTACTCAACATTTTCCATTATCCCATTAATTGACATGACGATTCGATTACTTTATAATCCCACTCTCATTAAACCACATCATCAAGTTTAACTCTCATAGCCTTGCAATACTACCAAATTGTAATACTCTATAAAATTGATCAATATTTCTATACTTTCAAGAATTCTAATGTTCACCCAAGTGAACCTAAGATCTTGGACCACACTCACTATAGGTTCTACTAGTCAGTAACAATGCAATCAGTTTAACCTCATAAGACAAACTTCCATTGAGTTAGACTCTCTCAAAGAACTATATTACGAAATTATTTCATCCTCCAACGCTCATCGAATAACTTACAACCCACAGCTTTCACCACTACAATTATTCAACACCTCAAAAGACTCAGTGAAACGAATAGGTTGATTCTTCCTCAAAAGAAAGAGCGAATGGAATCAATTTTTCAACAACTTGGAAAACATGTGCCACTTAGGCCAAGAACTCGAAAGAAAAACATAAGGAAAGTCAATAGTCAAGGGCTCAAGCCCTTACGAAAGCTAATACCAAACCACAAAAGAGAAGAAGAACGAATACCTTTGAACATTGATAAACCCTTATGGAACAACCGCATAAGGTTTAAGTACTCAAATAAACTGCAAGATGTGAAACGATTTAAATCTCAAACACTTAACTCTCTCCTTCCTTCAACAAGGATAGTTATTTTCTGATTATTACATCACCTTGCGCCTTAAACAAGATAAGCTCTTATGACCAAATCATAGGAACAACTTGAGAACCAATAAAATCTTTCAACATATCACTTTGCTCAAAACAACTCAATCACCACATAACTCAAGAGGTCCAAATGATCCCCATCGCAAAACTCGAACACTCTTATCACACCACGGCTATTCTGAAGCCAAGATGTCACCTAAAACATCTAACATACATCCATAATGCGTAAGAATTTGAACTAAGTATTTCAACTAAAGACAACATTAAATTAAACAGACATGGTGAAGGTATCATTCCTTCACCTTCTAAGTTATTTAATACCGATCATCAATAAAGAAGGTTCACACGCAGAATAAATCAACATCCATGTGGAGAAGGTATCCTTCCTTCACCAATTATAATTTAATTATTACAGTTCATCATTAACGAATGTAAGATAGAACTAAATTTAATCTTGAACATGAATAGGATGATGTGAACGAGTAGTGCGTGTCTACCTCCCAAGTGAGCCAACATCGGGGTTACCTAAAATAAACAAACAACGCAAGAGTGAGTCCATGACTCAGCAAGTACAAAGTGAAAGAAAAAGAACACATATACAAACAGACATCACCATTTAAGAATGCGAACCTTGCATCGAGTGAACACTTATGAAAACATGAAATGAATGAATGTAATCAGGATGGACGCACACATGCATATACGCAGATAGTGAGTGACACATCTGCCAGTTCACTTTGCCCGCACCTTAACAAAAGTGCGGGGATCCAAGTCCTATATGAAGAACGTTTCATATAGGTGTCCAAAGCGCCATACCGAATTGATGGGTCTTACGTGCCCATACTGGAATTGATGGGTCTTTCAATCCACTCCGTGGACGGACATGACAATGTCCAAATTTGCCCACATTGGAATGGTGGGACTTACAATCCACTCCCGTGGACATAACATGAATAAAAGGATGCATGATATGAACATGAAAAAGTGATAATACCATCTCTCAAGATATACTCCACATAATGAAAGAACATAACCAATTCCGCATCTCGTAACACAATATGTCACACTATATTCATGAAAACATTCACAATCACAACACTCAAAAGCAAAAGTATTTGCCTTCAAGCATGACACAAGAAGGTGCAACGATGGCTCCCAAACCGTAGCCTCGTGGCCTAAACAATTAAATAACCAAAATAAGAACAACATAGAATCCAACCCGAATTAATAGTCTACAATACCCCTTGAACTCCCAAGGAATCTCCATAAAACCTAATCAAAACAGGCTGCAACCCAAAAAGCGGTCGACAGCAGCACGAAAATGACAGTAGTTAATGACGTGGGACTCAAATGAGATGAGTCCAGATCCTACCTTATCTTAACGAACATATCTACAACATTCAAGTTGATGAGATTTCTCAATTCGGCCAATAAACTCTAATAAAGAAAACAAAACAGCAGCACAGCTTCTGTCTGAACAAACAGGACAGCAATACTAAAACAACCATAACTTTTAATCTATAACTCCGAATTGAGCGTTCTTTAACAATCTGAAAATGTTATGAAATTACCTACAATAAACTAGTTGGCACGACATTCAAATTTTGCCTTTAACAAAAAGTGGCACACGGGTCAAAACTAAAGATAGAAACTGACATACAATCTGGACAGACTGATCTACAATCTGGACAGTCACAAAGAAAAGTGCATAACTTTTGATCTATAAATCTAAATGAGGTGTTCTTTATCAATCCTGAAAGCTAGTGATATCACCTTCAAAATTTGTTATGGGCAAGACCTCTGAATCACCCTCTAACTAGGTCATATATCAACCTAAACAGAGACTGCTAATTCTCGTCAGGATTCTGGACAGCAGATATTAAATCTATCATAACTTTTGACTCGAAAGTCGGAATTAGGAGATCTTGGCGGCCACCGAAAGCTAAGAACAAGACCTACATCTCTAGGAGATGGGAAACTCAGATTCGGCCTCTAACATCACGAAAAAGTCCACGCAACAATCTGGACAGAATCGAATTTCTACCCGCAGCAAATCGATCTAATCAAAATTGAACCAAAACACATCTACCACTAATCAAACGATGAGGATCGCACTGCTACCCTTGTAGCAACCAGGACGTAGGTGGGAGAACCTGGAGAAGATGATCTTCCTCCTCCTTTCTCCTCTCCCTTCTTCTCCTTCCACCATGGCGGCGGCACTGAGCTTCTTCCTCATCTTGGTAGAGCAGCACGGAGGGGGCTGCTACAGCATCACAGGTACAGTGCGGCGCGGTACTGTAGCAGAGGGTAGGGTTTTGGGAAGGAGACCCCTTCTTGACTCCACTACAAGGCCGCCCACTTGGCTAGGACACCTTGGGCTAAAAGCCAAGGTCTAATCTCTCTCAAATCCTGAATTTTCTTTCAATTTTTCTAAACTTTAGTGCATTCAAATTTGAATAAATTTCTTCCGAATAATATGTTCTTCTATTTGATATTCGAGGTATTACATTCTACCCCCATAACAATTCGACCTCGAATTCTAACCGTCGAAATAAGCGAAAGATTAATTGCCACGAAAAGAAACATCTATTAACATATGCCGGAGCAAACATATGCGGATAATACTCGCGCATGCGAGACTCAGTCCTAAATGACCTATCTCTCGGTGACAAGACCACAAGACATTGGCGTAAACTACATCGACCTAACACTCAATCCGACATTGCCAAGTACACTCATCGAAAGAGATTCAAAGGTAAGATCCTACTCGATGGTCAATGGCGTTGCGAATATTCAAACTCTAGTTCTCACGGTACTCACTCGGCACCAAACATGCTAAATGTAGTACACCACATATGGACCAAGGCGGTCCTTGCGTCGCCAAACTTCAATTCGTAGCTAAAACAACAACAAAAAGTACCTTGGCTAACCTTTCCAATTGATCTTGAACCACACAACATGCACATAGAACCACGAACTCTTGTTCCACCTCTCAATTAAACTCTTCACTAAAACCAAGGATCACCTCCTTTAACGAAACACACAACAGAGCTCTCTTTAAGCAAACTCTTTTCTGAAACAAAACCCATGTCCCGAAAGAAAGATTCACATCGCATCTATCACGTTACCATTTCGAGTACTAAAGAGTCAAACCGAAGTTGGAATTTCATCACGAAAAACCTTTCCACGTTCCAAGTGGCGGTTTTGCGAATAAGCGTCACGAAATCCAAGGAGAGAAATCAGCAGAATGCCCAAAAAAATCATTTATTCCGTCTGATTGGAAAGAATCACACATATCAACATAAATGTCGAGCTCAACTTACGAAAGACATCTGTCAAAACACATAGCTCAAACAAGAATCAAGAAAGCGTGTCTCTACTTTGGGAAGCATCAATTTCTGAGTTTCTCTTTCAGGAATAAAACTTCTCTCAAACTTTGGAATTCCAATTCATGCATAACACACTAACTCATCTCTCTTAACTTGGCATTCTCAACGCTATGCTCAGAGTCGAAATACATCATCCACACCTCGGTTATAGAGGCTCTATCGACTTCTGTGAAACTTTCTCTCAACAACTCCTCTAAGCGAGAATTAATTTGAGTGGATGACTTCCAATGCATCTCAAAATAGATATCACATGCAATCACATCACCTCAATGTTTTAGAATAAACAACTCAGAAATTCCCAGCACACACATTCATATACTTCCTCAAAAGGGTTCTATCAATGACCATCCCATTGTTCGGAATCCACCCTTATTCTACTTTCTCTACACATAATCATTGGGAGACTCAAGGTCCTAGCAAAAAGAATGTGAAGCCCAAAATTAAACTCAAGACTCCTACCATGAACTTCTCATATAGAAGATGAGGAAAGCCTCAAATTTAATCCCTAAAATTCTCACAATCCAAACATACTAAGCGCATTGACATCAACACAAAAACATTTCTTGATCCAATTATCTTTATCAAGATTCTAATTCTTAGAGAGTTACTTACTACGTCCAAGTCATTCATGGCAATAATCCAACAATCTCGGCTATCTCTTTAATCTCTTTAACGATCAGATCACTTTGCTAATATTACTCCCATTACAACACCATCATATTTCATCTACACAACCACAAGGTACTCAACGCGACACTCTAACTACATTGATCAAGATTTTCATACTTTGGATAATTCTATGTTCCATTGAAATGAACAAAAGAACTTGGACTACGTCTCGCTATAGATTCTACTAGTTGTAACCATGCAATCAGTTTAACCTCCAAAGGCAACCTTCTAATGAGATAAACTCCTCTTAAATAACTATATTACTGAAATATTTCATCCTCCAATGCTCATCGAATAATTTCCAACCCAAAGTTTCACAACTACAATCATTAAACACCTCAAAAGACTCGGTGAAGCGAATAGATTGATTCTTTCTCAAAGAAAGAAGCGAATGAAATCAATTTTCTTCAACTAGGAAAACATGTGCCACCCGCTTGATGAACAAAGGATCAAGAAAAAGAAGAAATAGTCACTTAGGCAAAGTACTGAAAACATAAGGAAAATCAATAGTCGAAAGGCTCAAGCCCTATTGAAAACAAATACCAAACCACAAATGAGAAGAAGGTAATGCCCTTTGAAAATTTGATAAACTCTTATGGAACAAATGCATAAGGTTTAAGCACACCCAAATAAGCACAAATAATGGCAAAGCAGACTTAAATCTCAAATACTTTTACTTCACTCCTTCCTTTAACCGGAAAGTTATTTTTCTGTGATTACTACATCACTTTGCCAGCAAACAAGATAAGCTCTTAAGACCAAATCATAAGAACCACTTAAAGAACCAATAAAATCTTTCAACCAGTCTCTTTGCTCTCAAAGCAGACAAAGTTACCACATAACTCATGAGGTCCAAAGATAACAAGCATAAAACTCGAAACACTTTCACTAAAGCGGTATCATGCAAATGATTTTTTTAGTTGAACATTATCATCACAACCACGATCGACAATCACACTAATCAACGAAATAATATGCTATTGGCGAAAATCATCAAATCTCTTAACACTCCATGAACTTTTGAAAGAATCACAATGAACTACTTCATCATGTCTCTAAAATCTAAATAAGGTTACATATACTTGATCTCTACGGAAAACCTAGTGCAAAAACCTTATAATTGAAACAAACTCTTTCAACAAGATGATAATAGAACATGACAATCTCACCAATGTACACCATGAGAAATCTCGATTAGCTTTCATCCATTTAACTCTTAGTGACACTCGATGCCAAGATAGTACACACTAAATGCTCTCTAGCCACACATGGCACAAACATGATCCTACCTCTGTTTGCAACCTCAACAACAGTTAAGAGGATATAATCAGCAATTAGAATAAAATGTCCTTAACTTCAATAATATAGGACACATAAGTCAAGGTTTCACAAGGCGATACATCATCGTTCATCTAGTTATTTAAACATGTTTCAATAATTTTTAGCATGGCAAGAATCAAGTAAAGCTATCATTTAAATAAGATCATCAAGATCCAAATAGAAGACAAATTCAAGATTAATATTTATCAAGACAACATTCGAACACATCCTTAACTTAACCATCACTAGCGGTTAGAATAACGAAAGAGGACCTAGATTTCAACTTATCTAACAAATTTATCGATTATCCGATCGTAAAGATCAACCCGATACATCCACATTTTTTCCACAATTCTCAACAATAGCTTCTTGAACAAATATGAACAACCTCTTATCTAAAACTCATCACATACCAAATACAACGACATTTCACTTTAAGCAATTCACTTCCACGGATACTAGTTAAGAATAGACTATTTGCACAAAGCTAATAACCCAAATCGATAACTCATACCATAATAATTAATTCATTTAATTAACACCTCGTACTTAAGCATGTCAAGACATCACTTAAAGATTTTAACCTAATCTTTCGGAAAAGAGGCATTACATTCCAACACTGGAACTAATCCAAAAGAAATACATAAAGTCAAAGCTTTCACATGTTAAAGAATTTGTGAAAAAACTTTCGGTGACCAGAATACTCGTGAATAAATGATTCACATTCTCAATAAGAAGGCGGAACTCCCAAGAAAAGATAAGTTTTTTTGCCGATATCCAACGATCCCAAGAACAACTTTAGACCAGCGAATGGGAGAACAAGTAGTCGACTTATGGAACCAAGAAAGTCCAATGAGAACTCATCGGAAGAAATGTAAAACACTAACTCAAGAAAACTTCATCAAGCGCAACTATTACGAGGCGCACACTCTGAGAACCAAGGAAGAGAATAATATTTTCTAAAGAATCTCACCCTCAACACTCCACTATGGTATTCGGGTAGATACTACTCTATTACGCTACCACAAATCTTGGTGCGATCGACAAAGTCGGGCCACAACCACGACCTCCACTTCTTAGCCTCCATCATCGACGTTTAAACAATATAATCAATTATGATTATACATGATCATATCATGACAATCATAGAATAGATTCATAGATATGGAATATCATAACATATCATAGATTAACAACAAGAAAGATAATACAAAAAGCAATTCAACAATTGCTCAACGAATGAAACATAACAATAGAAATCGTAAACAATGGATTTCCCAACCCACCTCGTGCGTACCGGTGTGTCAATTTAATATTCAATTACCACGGACCTAAAGCGCTCGATACCAAGCGTAACACCACGGCTGTTGAGCCAAGATGTCACCTAAAACATCTAACATACATCCATAATGCGAAAGAATTTGAACTAAGTATTTCAACTAAAGACAACATTAAATTAAGCGAGGACATGGTGAAGGTATCATTCCTTCACCTTCTAAAGTTATTATCACGATCATCAATAAAGAAGGTTCACCATGCGATAATAAATCAACATCCATGTGGAGAAGGTATCCTTCCTTCACCAATTATAATTTAATTATTACAGTTCATCATTAACGAATGTAAGATAGAACTAAATTTAATCTTGAACATGAATAGGATGATGTGAGCGAGTAGTGCGTGTCTACTCCCTCCCAAGTGAGCCAACATCGGGGTTACCTAAAATAAACAAACAACGCAGAGTGAGTCCATGACTCGGCAAATGCGATGAAAGAAAAGAACACATATACAAGCAGGACATCACCATTTAAGAATGCACGAACCTTGCATCAGTGAACACTTATGAAAACATGAAATGAATGAATGTAATCAAGGATGGATGCACACATGCATATCTGGTATAGTGAGTGACACACCGTCGGTGTTCACTTAAGCCCGCACCTTAACAAAGTGCGGGGATCCAATCCTATATGAAGAACGTTTCATATAGGTGTCCAAAGCTGCCCATCTTTGGAATTGATGGGTCTTACGTTGCCCATCTTTGGAATTGATGGGTCTTTCAATCCACTCAGTGGGCGGGACATGACAATGTCCAAATTTGCCCACATTGGAATGGTGGGACTTACAATCCACTCCCGTGGACATAACATGAATAAAAGGATGCATGATATGAACATGAGCAGTGATAATACCATCTCTCGGTATATACTCCACATAATGAAAGAACATAACCAATTCGCATCTCGGGTAACACAATATGTCACACTATATTCATGAAAACATTCACAATCACAACACTCAAAAGCAACAAAGTACTTGCCTTCCGGCGTTGCGCCGCGTTGCAGAGCAACGATGGCTCCCAAACCCGTAGCCTCGTGGCCTAAACAATTAAATAACCAAAATAAGAACAACATAGAATCCAACCGAATTAATAGTCTACAATACCCCTTGAACTCCCAAGGAATCTCCATAAAACCTAATCTGAAAAACAGGCTGCAACCCAAAAACGTGTCAGGGACAGCAGCACGAAAATGACAGTAGTTAATGACGTGGGACTCGAAATGAGATGAGTCCAGATCCTACCTTATCTTAACGAACATATCTACAACATTCAAGTTGATGAGATTTCTCAATTCGGCCAATAAACTTCTCTAATAAAGAAAACAAAACAGCAGCACAGCTTCTGTCTGAACAAACAGGACAGCAATACTAAAACAACCATAACTTTTAATCTATAACTCCGAATTGAGCGTTCTTTAACAATCTGAAAATGTTATGAAATTACCTACAATAAACTAGTTGTACGACATTCAAATTTTGCCTTTAACAAAAAGTGGCACACAGGTCAAAACTAAAGATAGAAACGACATACAATCTGGACAGACTGATCTACAATCTGGACAGTCACAAAGAAAAGTGCATAACTTTTGATCTATAAATCTAAATAGAGGTGTTCTTTATCAATCCTGAAAGCTAGTGATATCACCTTCAAAATTTGTTATGGGCAAGACCTCTGAATCACCCTCTAACTAGGTCATATATCAACCTAAACAGAGACTGCTAATTCTCGTCAGGATTCTGGACAGCAGATATTAAATCTATCATAACTTTTGACTCGAAAGTCGAATTAGGAGATCTTGGCGGCCACCGAAAGCTAAGAACAAGACCTACATATCTCTAGGAGATGGGAAACTCAGATTCGGCCTCTAACATCACGAAAAGAGTCCACGCAACAATCTGGACAGAATCGAATTTCTACCCGCAGCAAATCGATCTAATCAAAATTGAACCAAAACACATCTACCACTAATCAAGCGATGAGGATCGGCTTTCGTTACCCTTGTAGCAACCAGGGCGTGGGTGGGAGAACCTTGGAAGATGATCTTCCTCCTCCTTTCTCCTTCTCCCTTCTTCTCCTTCCACCATGGCGGCGGCACCTGAGACTTCTTCCTCATCTTGGTAGAGCAGCACGACGGAGGGCTGCTACTGATGCCGCGTGCTCTGAGTCTGGGCGGCTGCTGTAGCAGAGGGTAGGGTTTTGGGAAGGAGACCCCCTTCTTGACTCCACTACAAGGCGGCCCACTTGGCTAGGACACCTTGGGCTAAAAGCCGAAGGTCTAATCCTCTCTCAAATCCTGAATTTTCTTTCAATTTTCCTCTAAACTTTAGTGCATTCAAATTTGAATAAATTTCTCTTCGAATAATATGTTCTCTCTATTTGATATTCGATTATTACACTTACAAAATCCAATTTAGGAAAGACGATCAAATTACTTTACTTCTAAAAGAATCATCACCACACACTCAAGTCACCATCTCTTGCAAATAATCTTACTAACATCGAATAATATACTCAGAACACGAATATTTATCATCAACTATTCCATTAGAAAGGCTGAGTTTCACCAAATTGTTCCATACTACCTTTGCATCCCATCTTCGAAATGAGAGTATACCCAGAACCATACAACCTCACTACATCGACCTCTTATGTTTAGAAGGGGTCTACTACACAATTGAAAAGCTCCTACCAAAACTCTTTCATCAAGGACACATTATCATCCGATTATTTCACAATTATGTGGGCATAAGCCCATATCAGTTCAACTCTTAACGATGCTCATCATCAACTTCAACACACAACAGTTGTTCCACAACCATTGTTGTTATCAACTGACTTCATTGTGAAATCTAGTTGCTACCTACTTTTATTCCCAAATCACATGGACATTAACAAACACGTATCAACTGTTTCCTCCTCATATTTGGATTTAGCAAAATACACTAAAACTTCAAAAATCGAAATCTTCTATCGATCAAAAGTCTTAACAACGTTACAACCAAATTCATCGCGTCATTCTATCTGAAGAACTACATAGAACTCCTTTCATAAATTCTAGATCCACGATATTCAATCCGATCAACAGGTTATACAGGTTCCAATATCTAATCATACTAAGGAATACGTAAATCTGGTATTCCCT
Organism: Ampelocalamus luodianensis; assembly: GCA_036346255.1. Classification (NCBI taxonomy): domain Eukaryota; kingdom Viridiplantae; phylum Streptophyta; class Magnoliopsida; order Poales; family Poaceae; genus Ampelocalamus; species Ampelocalamus luodianensis. The sequence continues at coordinate 31,429,109 of CM070638.1, read as the reverse complement.
CTAATTTTTCTTTCCACACAATTAAATTAATCCATGGAACCAAAGAACCCAACAAGTTTAGCAACCTAGCAGTTTTAATGACCAGACTAGTTCATCAAGTTCCATACTTCTTGATATCTCTCAATCACTACTCATATATACCGTTCATCAAGAACTAGGAAAAGACAACATCAACTTAATCAATTTCACTTCCAAGGTTACTAATTAATATTAATTTTGCACCATACCACCGTCTCAACTTGATACCCATAACGAATCAAGTTATTTGATTACAATCTCTGATTTAACCATAACGAGGCATCACAAAAAGATTTTAACAATTTCCAACAGAACAGAAATGCCTTAAACTTCAACACTCAGTATAATCCAAAAGGAACACATAGGGCCAAAGCTTCTCATGCTAACAAACTTGCAACTTCAAACTCTCAATACCCAACTATCAAACGAATAAATGAGTCATTCTTTGCTAAAGAAAAGAAGGAACAACCAAGGAATTATCGATAATTGTCAATTGAGAAAGATCACAAGTAGCAAAGCGACTCAACAGTCGGAAAAAACAATACTTGTTTGAGAGAACCATTAGAGACCAATGAAACACAACATCTACCATGAACCACGAACCCAAGAGAAAATCATCATCCACCACGGATCAAGAATTTGCCAAGATTGAGGTCAAGAAAGAAAACAACTTTCTAAGCGGCTCACGCTCAACTCCTGCAACTATGGTATTCGGGTAACTACTCTATTCGTCTACCACGAGCGGTGGTATAACTTTGACAAAGTCCAAGGTCACAACCACGGCCTCACTTCTTAATAACCTTGTCGACACACATAAACAATATAATCAAATATGATTATACATAATCATCTCATGGCAATCATAGAATAGATTCATAGATATAGAATATCATAACCTATCATAACATAGATTAACAACAAGAAAGATATGCAGAGGCAATTCAACAATTGCTCAACAAATAAAACATATCAACGAGATAATGCGAAGCAATGTAATTTAATCCCACCTCACATACGATTGTGTCAATTTAATATTTTTCTATTAACCACGGACCTAAAGCTGCTCACGATACCAGCGTAACACCCACTCGGCATTGAGCACGGAATGCTACTAAAATTAAATTAAACTAAACTAAACTAAGACCAATTACAAATTTTTAGGCAAAACCTCCTTTGTATATCACTATCCGAGGTTCCAACAATTAATCATGGCATTTATCAATATCTTCATAATCGAGTTCATTCAAGCATGCGAGATAATCTCATAAACATAACCAAAAATTGCTATTCTCATTATTACGATTGTCGAAACTCAAACCATCCACAAGCGCGCGCGCAACATTACAGGCGAATGCAATCTAAAAGAAATCGGTGACCGATCCACAAAGCGAATTAAATGGCGCTTCTAATACAAAAGATTCGTGAGGAAGGGTCTTCGTTACCTAGTTTGCCAGAAGATCGCGACTCGGATGGGATCCATCTTCCTTCTCTTCTCCCCTCTTCTTTCCCTCTTCTCTTCCTTCTTGGCAGCCACCCCAATGCAGTTCTCCTTCTCCTCCTTCTTCTCTTGGCCAGGCAACAATGGAGGACTAGGGTGTGGCCAGTGGAGGAGGGGCTGGTGGAGGAGGTTGCGCAGGGGAGGAGAATTTCGGCCACAAAGGGGAGGAGGAGGAGGAGGAGTGGGGAGTGGAGGGGTGGGGTGCGGCTAGGGTTTGGGAGAGAAGTGGCGCCCTTGGCGGCCACCCCCCCTTTCCCCTCATGGGCGGGCCCAAGGCCCAGTTGGGTCAACTCTGCGAAAACCCCCAAATCACAGGCTGTTGAATTTTGAGTATATACTAGAAGGTCCTTCCCAAATTTCCATTTAATTCTCTCCGAATAAATAATCTTCCCGACTACTAGCTTGTCATGCTTTTCAGGGTATTACATAATTTCTCTCTCGAATAGTGTATAACCCCTCTATTTGATATTCGGGTTATTACATTCTACCCCCTTAAACGAGTTCGACCTCGAATCCCAACACGACTCTATCTTGAAAGAACAACCACGATTGAGCGAAGAGCGGTAACCACGTGCCGTTGTGAACAACACCGGAAAGTGTTCATCGGTCTTTTCAAGTTAGATACATACAGAATTCGGGATTTCCACCAACTAGGTTGTTGTAGATAATTTCATTACCTTTCAAACAAGCCTAAGTTTACATTTTTACTGATTTCAGAGCATAAGTTATGTCATTGTAACACCCGCACATCAAGAAACACGGAATGCTACTAAACTAACACAATAACATTTTAACATTGAAATAATTCTCTAAAATCCATGAGAACCTCCTTTGTTTAGTTACTAAACTAGAGGTCCCAACATTTAAATATAACATAGTTAACTAATCCGACCTCCAACAAAAAAACAAGAGATAACCATAACTATGCTAACATCACTACATCATCCATAGCATGCTAAACAACTAAAACATAAGCAGAATGACATTCATAATCCTCTAATCAACTCTATTACAAATTATCCCAAGCATAGTGAGTAATCATAAGAGATTCTTTATGCAATTACTCAACTACTAAATTATCAATCTATTAGTCCAAATGTGAGTAGTTCGATGCGATTGTGCATCCACTACTATTCCTCCCACGCATCTGTTCTTGTAAAGAGGTACCTAAAAACACAACAACGACAAGAGTGAGTCCAAAGACCAGCAAGTACATTAAATGGCAACAATAACATAGACAACATTAACAACCATCTACCATCTCAATTATAAACATGTCATATGCTCATGCGATGCAAGATGCAAGATGCTCAAGTGCACTTTCTCTTTCTCTTTAACTTTTGCATTTCTAGGTAATGCAAAGTATGCAACAATCATTGCATACCCATGCTCATGCCCTCAGCACGGGGACCAAAACCTATACACCACATGTATAGGGACCTTTGCCCATTTTCAGAATGATGGGGACCTCTTTTCTCATAGCCCACATTCCACGAATGTAGGGACCTCAACCCGTCCATACATGACGGGGACCTCAAGAAATGCATACTTGGTCACCACGTGACCAAGCTTGCAAAGATCTCAATATGCACATGCACAGTATCTATTCATCATCAATATACCAAATACAATAACATTGAACATAAATTGAGCATAACCATACTTGGAGCATAACATCATGCCACCACTTTACTTTGCTATCATATATCAAAACATGCATACGACCAAGTCTCAAACATGTTTCAATTATGCATATGCTCTATGTCAACATCTTTCATACACAAGAGTTCAACGTGTACACCTCACCATGTATGAATTAGCATTGTACAAAGAAAACTTTACCATAACTTGCATTCATCAAGATAAATGAGAACTCATCACAATAACATCCGGCATAGTTACTACAAGCATTCACAAACAATCTTATCATCCAAACATAATTATGCAACAACCCGAATACTTGCCTTAACCGTGCGAGAGCGGTGGGCGTGAAGAAGGTGCTGCCCTGAACCGCGCTCCCACCTGAACATAAAGGTACCCCAATCTAAGCCCAACATGCTGAACCAAAAGCATAAATAACAACACAACGGAACTCGCTAACTCTCAAGTGTTAACAAAACCTCCAATTTCTAGCGATCGTTTTGGTACCGCTGTGGACAGTCAACTTCTAAAATACATAACTTTCTGCTCAAGAATCCAAATAAGATGATCTTAGGCTTTATGAAAAGGTAATTAAATTACCTAAATAAACTTAGTTGGGAGCCCTTTTGATTCTGTCATTTACTGCCCTAGCAATCCAAATTATCAGGCCTCAGAATTCACGTCGGGTTCTCTGGACAGTACACTAAAACCTCCATAACTTTTGTTACGAAAGTCCAAATCTCGCGTTCTTTATCTCTATGAAAAGGTATAGAAATTACCCACATTTTCGTTATACTGAGGTTCCCTGATTTTCCTTTAACTAGCAGTAATAACCAGTTTTCTACAGACTACCCAAAACTGACAGATTAACAGAGCAGCGATATTAAAACATTCATAACTTCCTGACCGTTAATCGGATTTGGGTGATCTTGGTGGCCACTGAAAGCTGCGAACATAACCTACAACTCTCTAGGAGACCAAAACCCCAAATTCGGCCTCTAACCACCTGAAACCGGTCGCGTAACGTTCTGGACAGACGATCGGCGACCGATCCACTAAACGAATTCATAAATGCATCTAATACAAGAAATTCAGCGGGAAGAGTCTTCGTTACCCATGTAGAACGTGGAAAGACGACGGATTACCCCACAAGGAAGGTCTCCTCTCCTTACCTCCTTCTTCCACCTAGGGCCAACACCGTGGAACTCCTTCTCCTTCTCCACTTGATCGGCGGCGGTCACGGAAAACTTGGGCGGCAGTGGGGCAGAGCAGTGGAGGAGGGCTGCTAGGGAGGCGCATGGGAGAGGAGGGGAGGGTGCGCCACAAGGGGAAAGGAGGTGGAGCGCAAGGGAAAATGGGCGGCTAGGGTTGGAGGGGAAGGAGGTGGCGCCCCCTTGGCGGCCACCCAAGAGGCCACATGGGCCAGGGCCCAAGCCAAGGTTGGGTCAAAAATTAGAAATTCCCCCTTTTTAACTTTTATTTTGCGCATTTTCCAACTGGTCCTTCCTGAAATTTCATTTATTTCTCTCTGAACACTAAACCTCTCCCGACTATCGCTTGTCACACTTTCGGGGTATTACAGTCTACCCCCTTATGAGTTCGACCCGAATCTAAACATGTAAGCGACAAAGCGACCACTCGTGAGCGAACAACGGTAACTACATGCCGGTGTGAACAACACAGGCTAAAGCTCACGCACGCGAAACTCCAACTTCCCAAGTGGCCTCTCTCTGGACCGAGGACCACAACACAAGGGCGTGATCGACGTTTGATCTATCACTCGACCCAACATTCCGGTACACTCACGGACAAGACTCGAAGGTAAGAGCTCACTCGATGCTCAGCGGCGCAGCAAAGCTTCAAACTCTGGATCTCCCGGTACTCACTCAACACGGAACATACAAAGCGTTACGTACTCCGCGCGCGGACTCGAGGCGATCTTGCGTCGCCAACTAGCGAGAACAACCCAATGTATCTTGGGTTAACCTTCCCAAGATCCGAACCACGACATGCACATAGAACCAGAACCCGTGTTCCACCTTCTCAAATAAACTCCTCACTAAAGCAAGGACCCTCCTTTAACGAAACATACGACAAAACTCTCTTTAAGCAAACTCTTTGACCAACAAAACCCATCTGAAAAGAAGGATTCATATACGCAACTAAAGCGTTACGGTAGCGGTGCTAAAGAGTCAAATCAAAAAAATCAAAATTTCAACACGAAAACCCTTCCACCTTCCAAGTGGCGGTTTGCGAATAAACATCACGAAAACCAAAGGAGAAATCATTTAAAATGCCCAAATCAAAAACTTCCTTTATTCTTCTGAACCGATAAGAACCATACATACCAAAATCGGGTCAAACTCAACTTCTGAAAGACATTGGTCAACAACACAAAACTCAAGCGAGAATCGAGAAACAATTCACTCCTTTGAGGAAGTATCAATTTCTCGATATCTCTTTTAGGAATAAAATCTCTCTCAACTTTGGAGTTTGAGTTCATGCATAAAACACACTAACTCATCCCTCTTAACTTGTCAATCTCAACGTTACACTCAAGTTGAAATACATCATCCACAACCCGTATAAAGGTTCTATCGCGCCACAAAACTTTCTCTCAACAACTCCTCTATCGACATGATTGATTTGTGAGATGACTTCAACGCATCTCAAAATAGATCACACACGCAATCACATCACCTCAATCTTTTAGAAATAAACAACTTGGAATTCACGAGACTCACATTCATATACTTTCTCTAAAGAGCTCTACCAATGATCATCTCAACATTGAAACCCACACTTAATCTACTTCCTCTACAAATAATCATTGGGTGCCCCAAGTCCTAGCATAAAAATGCAAAGCCCAAATTAAACTCCAAGACTCCTACAACGAACTTCCATATAAAAGATAGGCAAATCCTCAGATTAAATCAGTAAAATCCTACAATTCCAACATACTCACTCATTAGCATCATCATGAAAATGTTTTCATGACCAGATTTACCTTTACAAAGATTATAACTCTCGAAGGTTACTCATTTAAAGCCAAATCACTCTTGGCGTTACTCAACATTTTCCATTATCCCATTAATTGACATGGCGATTCGATTACTTTGTAATTCCACTCTCATTAAACCACATCATCAAGAATAACTTTCATAGCCTCGCAATACTACCAAATTGCGATACTCTAATAAATTGATCGATTTCCATACTTGCTAATTCTAATGCTCGGTCAAAAGAACACCAAATCTTGGACTACATCTCGCTATAGGTCCTACTAGTTGCGACAACGAAATCTGTTAGCTCAAAGACAAATATATATATATATATTTTAACTCAAATCCTCTCCAGGATTATTCTAATGAATCGATTTATTACTCCGGGCCTCTCGGACAACTGACACCTAAAGGTTCACCAAACCATCTATTAGACCACCACTATCTAGGTGCCAAATCACAACCGATGAGACTTTGCAATACAGTTCGGTTAACCCTTTCTTAGAAGAAAAGGCGATTAGAGATAAATTTCAGCACAAAGGAAAACGTTACCACTTACAGTAGTTACAAGATCAAGAGAAACAATCGAGATAAAGCGTTCTCGAAACAAAAGATAAGAACAAAGTTGAGGAACACGTCCACAACCAAAGAATATCAAACCTCAAACGAGAATAAAAGCACTTTTTAAAATTCGGGACAACTCTTAAGGCAAGAACAAAGGTTTTAGACAAACTTCAATAATCTGCAAGTTACAAAACTTTACTTCATTCTCAAATACTTCTACTTCACTCGACTTTCGTTAGTTCTGACATCACCATGCCAATATCGACAAAGAGTGTTTGAAGATCACAACACATAAACCACTTAGGAACTAATAAAACCTCTCAACATGTCACTTTGCTCTAAACAAATTCAGCTACCACACCAACATGAGGTCTGAAAAAAAAAACATAAAGCGACTGAAACATAATCATTTAATCAACATCTGGTGAGTGATCCAATCCCTTTATACAAAATATTCAATATTATAATCATAATCCCTTATTGGCAATCACACTAATGATGAAATAATACACTCTTAGCGAGATTCATCATAGCCTCTTATCCGTCATAAACTTCTCCAAAAGAAACACAAGTCACAAGGTTGAAACAAACCTATTTTAACTAGTTCATACTATCAATTGATAATTTCGCAAAGCACCCAATCAGAGGCCACTTACTCATTCATCCACTCAACCATTAGTGTTACTTCTATCATTATCAATTGTCAGTTGTATGTATCATGTATGCAAATAGGGTCCTACTTCTATTTATAGTCACATAACCCTCTATAAACACAAAGTCAACATTTAATAATCTCATCTCCTGTACAACAGGGTTTCACAACATGCTACCTCAACGTTCGTCTAATCTAATATACATGTTTCAATCTAGCAATTATGTATGATCATCAAGTAACCAGTTTACAAAAATTTCCAAATTTGATATCCTCTAAGGCATCGTTTAAACACATTCTTAACATAACCATCACTAATGGGTAGGCTAATCCATAGGGATACATTACTCCATGCTATCCAATAAATCTACCTAATTCCACAATCCTAACGATCAGACCAATTCATCAAAATACCACACGCTTAATAACTCTATTGATTCCAACTAAATATTATCATACTCATAGTCACAGCTCATCAAGAACCACTAGAGGACAACCTCCACTTATTCAACTTTCCTTGATAAGGACCTTAGTTAAGATCGATCATGCACACTGCGGACTCAACTTGAAACTCATAACACAACCATTAATCTTCAACGCTCAAAATACCCAAGAGAGATCGTTGTGTCAAAGCCTTCACGTACTAAAGGACTTGCAAAAAAAGCTTTCATTAACCAAAACATCACAAGAATAAGTGGGTCAAGTTTTTTCCAATAAGAAAGACAAACTCAACACGAAGGTCAAACTTAACCAAGTTTACCGGCCGCAAGAATAACCCATCGGTTGGGAAATCAACGATTTCTTTACGGGACAAATTAAGCCAATAGAAGAATAAATTCAAAGCAACCCCTCAATCGGGATGAACTAAAAGCCCAAGGAAAAACTCATCTATCACCACAAGATAAGAGTTGACCAAATCAAATTTCAAAGGAGATAACAACTCTTCTAAAAATACTCACTATCAGCACTTTGTACTCGATCTCGGTGTGGACACTTCGCTATTCCTATTCCACGACGGTGGTGTAACCTGGTATAGCCGGGATCACAACCACTACCTCCACCTCTCAACATGGGTTATCCCCACACATAATAATCACAATAATTAATTAATAAGCAGCCAAACTCAATTCATATCGGCAATAATCAAAGCGATATAACGGAAGCGTAAATGCAATGATTGGCCCATCCCCATCCTCATGCACGGTGTGTCAAACTTTTAAGTTGATTAACATTAGCAATTTTAAATAACCTAGTCACCACGGACCTACGACCGCTCACGATACCAATGTAACACCCTACTGTCAAAGACACGGAATGCTACTAAACTAACACAATAACATTTTAACATTGAAATAATTCTTTAAAATCCATGAGAACCTCCTTTGTTTAGTTACTAAACCAAAGATCCCAACATTTAAATATAACATAGTTAACTAATCCACCTCCAACAAAAAAACAAGAGATAACCATAACTATGCTAACATCACTACATCATCCATAGCATGCTAAACAACTAAAACATAAGCGAGAATGACATTCATAATCCTCTAATCAACTCTATTACAAATTATCCCAAGCATAGTGAGTAATCATAAGAGATTCTTTATGCAATTACTCAACTACTAAATTATCAATCTATTAGTCCAAATGTGAGTAGTTAGATGCGATTGTGCATCCACTACTATTCCCTCCCACGCATGCCGTTCTTGTAAAGAGGTACCTAAAAACACAACAACAGCAAGTGAGTCCAAAGACCCGCAAGTACATTAAATGGCAACAATAACATAGACAACATTAACAACCATCTACCATCTCAATTATAAACATGTCATATGCTCATGCGATGCAAGATGCAAGATGCTCAAGTGCACTTTCTCTTTCTCTTTAACTTTTGCATTTCTAGGTAATGCAAAGTATGCAACCGTCATTGCATACCCATGCACCGTGCTCTCCAGCACGAGGACCAAACCTATACACCACATGTATAGGGACCTTTGCCCATCTTCAGAATGATGGGGACCTCTTTCTCATAGCCCACATTCCACGAATGTGGGGACCTCAAGCCCGTCCATACATGGCGTGGACCTCAAAGAAATGCATACTTGGTCACCACGTGACCAAGCTTGACAAGATCTCAATATGCACATGCACGGATATCTATTCATCATCAATATACCAAATACAATAACATTGAACATAAATTGAGCATAACCATACTTGGAGCAAAACATCATGCCAGCCACTTTACTTTGCTATCATATATCAAAAACATGCATACACGACCAAGTCTCAAACATGTTTCAATTATGCATATGCTCTATGTCAACATCTTTCATATACAAGAGTTCAACGTGTACACCTCACCATGTATGAATTAGCAATGTACAAAGAAAACTTTACCATAACTTGCATTCATCAAGATAAATGAGAACTCATCACAATAACATCCGTGCATAGTTCTGCAAGCATTCACAAACAATCTTATCATCCAAACATAATTATGCAACAACCGAATACTTGCCTTAATCGTGCGAGAGCGGTGGGCGCGAAGAGTGCTGCCCACTGGAACCGCGCTCCCACTGAACATAAAGGTACCCCAATCTAAGACCAACATGCTGAACCAAAAGCATAAATAACAACACAACGGAACTCGCTAACTCTCAAGTGTTAACAAAACCTCCAATTTCTAGCGATCGTTTTGGTACGCTGTGGACAGTCAACTTCTAAAATACATAACTTTCTGCTCAAGAATCCAAATAAGATGATATTAGGCTTTATGAAAAGGTAATTAAATTACCTAAATAAACTTAGTTGGGGAGAGCTTTTGATTCTGCCATTTACCCCTAGCAATCCAAATTATCAGGCCTCAAATTCACGTCGGGTTCTCTGGACAGTACACTAAAACCTCCATAACTTTTGCTACGAAAGTTCAAATCTCGCGTTCTTTATCTCTATGAAAAGGTATAGAAATTACCCACATTTTTTGTTATACTGAGGTTCCCTGATTTTCCCTTTAACTAGCAGTAATAACCAGTTTTCTACAGACTGCCCAAAACTGACAGATTAACAGAGCAGCGATACTAAAACATTCATAACTTCCTGACCGTTAATCGGATTTAGGCGATCTTGGTGGCCACTGAAAGCTGCGAACATAACCTACAACTCTCTAGGAGACCACAACCCCAAATTCGGCGTCTAACCACCTGAAACCGGTCGCGCAACGTTCTGGACAGAATGCAATCTACAGCAGTCGGCGACCGATCCACTAAACGAATTCATAAACGCATCTAATACAAGAAATTCAGCAGGGAAGAGTCTTCGTTACCCATGTAGAACGTGGAAAGACGACGGATTACACCCACAAGGAAGGTCTCCTCTCCTTACCTCCTTCTTCCACCTAGGGCCAACACCGTCGGGAACTCCTTCTCCTTCTCCACTTGATCGGCAGCGGTCACGGGAAAACTTGGCTGGCAGCGGGGCAGAACCGTGGAGGAGGGCTGCTAGAGGAGGCGCATGGGAGAGAGGGAGGAGGGAGTGCGCCACAAGGGAAAGAGGAGGTGGAGCGCAAGGAAAATGGGGCGGCTAGGGTTGGAGGGGAAAGGAGGTGGCGCCCCCTTGGCGACCACCCAAGAGGCCACATGGGCGGGGCCCAAGCCAGTTGGGTCAAAAATCAGAAATTCCCTTTTAACTTTTATTTTGCGCATTTTCCAACTGGTCCTTCCGAAATTTCATTTATTTCTCTCAGAACACTAAACCTCTCCCGACTATCGCTTGTCACACTTTCGGGTATTACGGTCACTTTTATTCTTTTGTTGTCGATTCACGGTTTCTGCTAGAGTGTAGTTCAACTTGAGTAAAGTTTATAATTAAATGTTGGGGTTTTGGGGTATGAGTTAGGAGCATGGAGAGTAGTGTCTTGATGTCGTGATTCTTGTTGAGTAATTTAATGGTGTATGAGGTGAGGCTCAGAGGTTAGTAGCATCGTCGTTGCCTCTAACGCATCATAGCGCTAAAGGCAAGTACATTGACATTCGTATGATTTGTGTATATTGGATGCTTGATGTTCGTAATGTGTTTTCATTTGATACGTGAGAAGTTCCAATGTTTATGTTCCTTTCGTATGTGAAATTCACGTGTTTGGAGATAATGCTAGTCATTATTCATAAGTTCATTCATGCATCCATTTTCATGTTCCGTCCATGGGAGTGGAGTTTAAAGTCCCATTAATTCGGTATGGGCATGTGAGACCCACCATTCTAATGCGGGCAGTTTTGGACACCCGTATCAAACGTTCTTCATACGGGATTTGAATCCCCGTATTTCGTTAAATACGGGCTTAACTGAACACCAACGGGTGTGTCACTAGCTATACCGGTATAAGCGGGAGTGTAGTCCATTCATTTCATTAAATTCATTCATTCCATTCCTTCATTAAACATTTAGTGCTATGTTCATAGACTTTAACATTATTGTCTTGTTCATATCTGTTGTATGTCTAATTATTCACTGTACTTGCTGAGTCTCAGACTCACTCTTGTTTTGTTATTTATTTTAGGTGATCGTTGAAGATGACTCTATTGGGAGGGGGTAGACACGCACTATTCATTCATTTCACCATATTCCAGTATCAATAATTAGACTTGGTTCTTCTTTTCATTCGTTTAGTGATGAACTGTAATAAATGAAGTTAAATGTGGTTGATGACTTCCTCTAGGTTATGGATGATTATTTCTGCCCGTGACACTTGGTCACCCCTTTTGATATGCTATATGTTTCCAGACAATATTCCTGCCATTGTTCTATTAAATCTTGAACTCCTTATGCCCTTAGATGAGCTATGGCTTAAGTCATACCTTGTTGATTGTAAGTTAGATTATTTAGGTGGCATGTTGGCTTAGAATAGCGAGTGTTACATCAGTCTTCAAGAAATTTCGTATTTGGACTAACACTTGTATTATGATTTGTTTGTTAGTTGTCTGTTTGTGTTTTGGTGTATGGTAGTACATTGTCAGGTTATAGAATCATGCAATTGAAACCGCAAAGTTTGCTATACCTTGCAACAATAGTGTCCTTGAGGTATCCTAATGTTCATTAGTTGGCTGTTGGTACATCTTATATTTTAGTTTAGTATTTGTTTAGAAAAATAGTATTATATCCTTTTGTTTTGTTTGTTGTTGTCGGTTAATTTTCATATTTAAATTGTACAAATCGGGAACTACTAGGATTTTAGTGTGAACTTGCACACGAGTTTCATTAAATTTGCACATATTCTTGTCTTGTAACTTTAGTTCAAATAGTGTACAACTTGTATGTTTCTGTATTTTTATTGGATATCCATAATATTTTTTTGTATCGTAATTTTAATGTTTTGCAATGCATTACATTGAGAAATCTCGATAATTTGATTATGGGAGATGGGTGATCCTTTTGCTTGTCTCTCTGTATTAAATTTTTAATGATGTGTTATTTGCACGATCTCTTGCTTCAAATTTTGTTAGGTATACTATCTTGACTTTCTTGATAGTATACTATCGTGTTTGATGAAATGCCCACAAGGAGTCGTTTACGCGGCCGTGGCGGCGGTCACAGGAGGTGCCGCCCATTGCTCCGCGTCGTCGGATGGAGGGCACGGCTGTCTGAAAATCATTAAGCCTTGTGAGGAGAGAAGATGATGAGGAAGCAAATGCAAATGGTGCAAAATTATCGACTTGAGAAGATGCGATGTGGTGAATGATGTTGGAGGTGGGTGGTCTTGGCTTAGCCGGCGGTGGTGCTGATGTTGTCGTGCCGCTTCTCGGTCCCTGTTACTGCTGCCTCTGTGGGCTCTCCCCTGACTTCCCCCGGCGCGGCCGGGAGGCTAGTGTCACCTCGGCTCTCACTCACCCAGTTTCACGTTTGGCTTAGCCAGGCCTATCGGTTCCTTCCTCCCTTAACCCATTTTACGTTATGTCATTTTGAGATTAGGTTGATTCCTTTTACTTGTCTTGATTGATGCTTGGTTGATGCATATGTATGGTGATGGTGGTGATTCATTGTGGCTAACACGGAGGTGGTGGTGAGCCGGGTTAGAGCGTTCCACCTTTTGACTTCCGTCGGCGGTTGAGGCAAGTGCAAGTAGTATTAACGAGTTGTTATATTTCATACTTGATGAATGCCATAGTTTAATGATGATGTTGACTGCTTGGTTAATGTTGATGAACATAAATGCTATAGTTTGATGATGATGCTTACTTCTTGGTAATGTTGATGAGCAAGAATACCATAGTTTAATGATGATGTTTTTATGATGATGCTTATGTGATGAAGCTTACATGTGAATGTTTACTGCGACGCATGCTAATGTTTATGTGATGGCGCTTACATGGTAGTATTTACATGAGGATGCTTACATGATAATGTTTAAATAATGATGTGTACATGGTAATGGTTACATGATTGATTGCAATCATGATGGGTCAAGAGAGCAATGAGGCTACCTTGTTGTGAAGACTTTGATGAATCATGGTAATGACAGTGGGCAAGTACATCGACAAGCATATATTTTGTGAAAACTGGATGCCTGTTGTTCGTGTTGTATTTTCATTTGATATGTGACCAGCTTTAATGATATGTTCTTTTCATATGTGTGGAGATGATGTTAGTCATAATGCACAAGTTCATTCATGCATCCATGTTCATGATCCGTCCACGGGAGTGGAGCTCCACGGGAGTGGAGTCTAAAGTCCCATCAATTCGAGTATGGGCATGTGAAGTCCCACTATTCCAATGTGGGCAGTGTTTTGTGCATTCATATTCACGTTACGTCCACGGGAGTGGAGCTCCACGGGAGTGGAGTTTAAAGTCCCATCAATTCCAGTATGGGCATGTGAAGACCCACCATTCCAATGTGGGCAGTGTTGGTCACCCGTATGAAAGGTTCTTCATATGGTAATTTGGATCCCGTATTTCGATAACTACGGGCTTAAGTGAACACCGCGGGTGTGTCACTAGCTATCTGAGTATAAGCGATGGAGTTCATGCATTTCACTCATTCATGTGATTTCCGTTATTCTCGCATATTCTATAATGTGTGGTTATGTTCTTATTCATCCATTCCACATTTGTATTCTATTACTGTGATTGTTATGCTATTTTGGTATTGTTCATATTGTTCTGTTGCACTTTCTTTGAGTCATGGACTCACTCTTGCTGTGTTGTGTTTTCTAGGTACCTCTTGAGGCAGCGACATGCATGGGAAGGGGTAGACATGATGCACGACACAAATATACAAACCACAATAAATAATTAGATCAATTATCTACATTTCATAATCTTCTTAATTACTAAGGTTTCTTTTTGTAACCACCCTTCGTGGTGGATGAATCATTAATGCTTATGGATTCCCTTTGAGTTGTGCTTTAGATGTTCAGTGTGCTTTGGATGACCTGTGATGATTAGTATAAATTGGATGATTGGAATTGTTGATTGATGATTTATTAAACTGTTAGAACCTCTGGTATGGTCACCCATACATAAGAGGTTCTGCCGAATTTTAGAGAAAAGTCTTAGTTTTATTTGGTTAGCATGTCAGTTTAGTAGCATTCCGGGTTCATGTTGGGCTGAGGTGTTTAGTAGCATTCCGGGTTCATGTTAGGCTGGGGTGTTACAGTCTACATTGTCACCATAGCCGAATGCAAAGAGATATCCATACGACTAGTATTCACCTTCGTGCTTTGAATGCACATGGTTGAGCAACTATGAGTACAAAAGTACTCAACAAGCCCTTACAAATACAATTACATAGATGGAAGGCATGTCAAAGGAGGGTTGTATGTCTTATTTTACCACAAAGCTAGTTTTCTTAATTACTATAATTATTTTCCAACCTAAGGCGTGTGAGTTTTAACTTTAAAAACCAAAGGTTATATTGTAACATCAATCACTATCTTGACCATGTTTACCCAACACAATCACGTCCCTCGCGAGCATGCTTAAGCCGTCATGTCACACATTCAATAAAAATATATCTCTCAAGACAACGGCGACCATACTTACACTAGCATGTCCTATCAATAGCGACCATGCATCACTCGCATGTCGCAACCATAACCACCATGCTCTCCGAGCACTACTACAAAAGGCTATCTTGGATGCCTTATCACGGATGGTTGACAAAACCGTCTATATTATATGACATCACAAATGGTTTTGGTTTAGAGGCAAATGCGTATTCTTGGCTGCGCTAAAAACAAATGCGTGAGCAGGTAATATCACGAGCGAGTTCATGATGAAAACCGTCTGTGAATTATCACAAATGGTTCTTAATAATAACTGTTTGTGATATTGCTACATATCACAGACGGTTTCTTGTTGTAAACCGTTTACGATACTTCACGAGCGGTTCTTAATAATAACCGTCGTAATATTACTACATGTCACGAGCGATTTTTGTTGAAAACCATCACGTGATAATAATCCCATCACTGACGATGAGCTGTTTTGCTCGCTTACTTGTCATCCGTTGAAGTGTACTCCTCAACGATCTTGTTCTTCGTGCCCGATTTTAGTATCGCCTCACCTCACTTGAGCCCACTTGATCATGTGGTGCATTTGACTATTGTCACCCACGTTGAGCTATCCCCATGGACCTCTCTGTCACCGCCGCTGCCATCGACGCCAACTCTTCTCCGGTGAGTGCTCGACCCTACCAAGTCGATTTCCCCACCTATATGTCCCCTAAAGTTGTGCAAGTGCCGTTTCAATTTATTTCCTCTGAGAAGACACATCACGAGGAGCTTCTTTGCTGTCGCCTCTATTCACCGGCGACCGGTGCCATGGACCTTCACTGGCCAACTTCATTGATACCTTCCTCGTGATCGGGTGAGCTCTTTGAGCATAAGCATCCTTTAATTTGAGTAGTTTTGGGCGTTTCGCGAAATACGCTAGTGAAGCCCATGGTCATCCTTTTATTTATTTCGAGTGTTTTCAACATGAACCGTGTGATGGACCGAAGTTGGATGTACGCTAAGAACCATGTGAATGAAGAGTACATTAATGGCGTGTGTGCTTTTACAAGAGCTGCCGCGAGGGATATGTTGAATAAGGGGGCGGAATATATGTATTGTCCATGCATTGACTGCGAGAATCTGAAAATGTTTAACAACCAAGCGTAGATCGAAGCACACTTAATTCGAAGGGGTTTTAAAAAGGGGTATACATGTTAGACCAGTCACGGTGAAGAGAAAATTATACAAGAAGGTAGTAATAACGACATTGCTGTCGAAGTCAACGATATGCCGCCGGATGATGTTCCACTGGATTCTAATTGTAATTATACCAACATGAACTTAGGTTTAATGACCATGGTGACATACACATGTAGGTTCTACTAGATTCTAATTGTAATTATACCAAAGCGGGACTTGTAATATCGTAGATTCCCTCAGAGGGCCAAACACAACTTCACGATTATCAGACAATTAATCAGCGGGTAAACACATTTGCTCCATAGATAAATCTATTGTAGAGTCTTTCCTTCCTTTGCAATCTAAAATTCCCGGTATTCCTAGTACACATTAATCTTATATAACACTTCGTAGTAATGCCTCTCGAACTAACCAATTCTATTTTTGCAATGCCACGGCGAGTGTCGACCTACAACCTCTATGTTTGCCACAACATGGAACTACTTATCGGTTCTCGATGACTAATGATCCTCGGGTTTGTCAATCCTGCAATAATTATTTCATATTTATCAATTTATATATGCACAATTTAATCTTTGTAGCGATAGGTTGCGACCGTCGTGGAAGCTAACGTTGGAGCAGGGCGACTCATAAACATTTGAGGGCGACTTGCGTCATTCTTGAACCGTGAGGTCATAAATCCAAATGGGAAGTTCCACAATGTAGATTGAACTTAATTGGGATAAGATATTGAACTTAACGGTACATGTGTGTAAATGTACATGAATGGTTAATTTTAGTTAATTGTTTTGTGAATTGGATGTGCTTGTTTTCTGAAATGAATGTGAATTGAATGTATACATTTACTTGTTATGTTTCAGCTTGATTCAGAGGGCATAACTAGCATTTCCTGAGGCTAGCCAATAAACAGAAATATATTTAGCAATAAAAACAATATCACGAGCGGTTCCTTAGGACAAACCATCTGTGATGCATCATCGCTCACAAACGGTTTCATCTACAAACCGTCTATGATGGTTTTATCTACAAATAAACCGTCTGTGATAGTATGCACCACAGACGGTTTGAAAAATTATTTGTGATGACCTCTTGTCATCACTGACCTATAGACTCAGACGGCTCACGAAACTGTCTGTGATGACGTTTTTAAACTGTCTGTGAAGATCTTTTCTATAGTATTGTAGCATGTCTCAAAACCCGGCAACCATGCCTTCACTAGCATATATCCATACCCAACAAGTTTTAGTTCACAAATTTTAAGTTAATAAAACTAACTAGTGGTAGCAAAATTCACATATTTGCCTATAACCGGGGACACAACTATTCGAATAGGTTAAAGACACTCTGTAGAGACTGTACAACTTTTCCCATAAGATATGATCAATCTCATAATATCGGCCATGACATGTTTATTTGGGCGTGCGACGGATACGATCATAGCAAGGCTAGTTCCAATACCTAGACTCGACACTAGACCTGCTCTGGCAGGGTACGCCCTCAACACTGGGACAGTGTCCTCATAAGGCCACCCCTACAATGCTCCATTACGGGACACATTTTCAATAAGGGATGCTCCATTGTTAGGAGTCATGACCCTTCTCGAAAAATAGCATAGTAACTAGAGCGCGGTTTTCATGCCAAGGCTAGAATAAAGAAATTGGTCGAGTCTATCCCATACTATACTTGTGATTATATAGCTTCATATGTGTGAATGGAACACACGATTACATCCTTAATGGACTCTGCGAGAAAACCACCAATTCACCGTGTGCACATAGCACCAATCTCAAACAACCACTCTCCCAAGTCTCCACCATTTTTAAATACATTTTTCAATTTCTAGTGGTAACCCATGTCACCACTCTACTATTCAACGATATCAAGTTCTCGTTATAGCAATGTTTGTATCCTATTCACGTTTAATTACTAAGTAATAACTAAGCACAACCAAATAGTCATGTTCATTTAAACAATGGGATTCCACTCATGTAGTGATTAACCTTAGGGTGACAAGGTATATGGATATCAACAATCAAAGAGGATTCAATCTTGATAAGCAAACTTAGCATAACTAAGTGTCAACATTTGACATAATATTTCATAAATAATAATAAGCATGTAAATAATAGTTTAAATCGAAATACCTTGCATTTCAAAAATAGGTTCAATATGATCAAAGGCAAGGACTTTCCTTGCTCAAATGTGGATATTTCTTGATCTTGATCTTGACTTGAAGCGATGGCGTGGTCTTGAGGACATTCGGATCTATTTTACATGAAATCGACAACTTCAAATAAATACCCATAATACAAATAAATTCAAATAAACTCCAAAAATTATTATTTTGATACTATTAGAATGATCTTGAATTTAGAAGTAAAAACACTTGATTTGGATTTAAAATGAGAGAGAATGAGCTCTCAAAGTTTGACACAGGAGAAATTCCAAAATTTCTAAAATTTCGACATCCAGGTCCCACTAGGATTTTATTTTAAATTTTAATTTGTTTTATTTAAAAGGCACAGAGTACATACCCTTCTAAACTGGGTGAACTAGTCGACATTCACTTCAACCTTATGGCCTTTATGCGACCGGAGAAGGACCCTTACCCTACGATTGTAACATGGTTGGCTTTTGACCAACCACTCCAAAAATATAACAGATAATTTTCTCCTTCTTCTTCTTCATTTTGTTACCTTAGAGCTTGTTCAGGGATGATTCTTGCATACTTTCCCAATACCTCCAGCGTTCTTGACCTCCACTGATGAGGTTGAACTTGAGCCTTTCTAGTACCATCACTTGCTCTTGCATGCTCTTTGACATTAATAGCACCTGACAACTCATTGAGAGTCAAGTGCTCCTTTATATGTCTACGAGTGGTCACAAAGTCACACCCTGAGGATGGCAACTTAGCCAAAATGACATTTACTTGAAACTTCTCTCGTAGAACGTTGTCGTACTGACTTAAGTCGCGTACATGGAGTTGTAGCTTATGAAGCTGCTCCATCACCGACCACCCCCCAACCATCTTAAAGTTCAAGTAGGTAAAAGTTATGAAAGACTCATTCCCATTATCCACTTCGCATTATTCCTCATCAAGTTCATTCTAGAGGTGCTTAGGATCTTTAAGTTAACATAGAAGTTGAATAGCCGGTTGGATAAGATGGCTAACAAACGAGCTAAGACTGAATTGTTTGCATCCTCCCACCATGTCCTAGCAGCGGTTTCCAATAGGAATATTAAAGGATTTGAAATGACCGAGAAAAGTTTGTGGTCAGTTAGCCGTAACTTAGTTTTAGCCTGCCAATGTTTAAAGTTGGCACCGTCAAACACTTCTGGCTTAACAACATCAGAAGTGGAAGTCATTTCTTCAATAATTAGTTTTTTTAATTGTTGTAAAATTAGCGGAAGAGGGATCACGCGGTGTTCTTCGAGTTCTTCAGCGGTTCTCCAAGGGTAATCCCTGGTCATTGTTCGTTAAATCGTCGTTTGGTGTATCGTAGCAATGTCGGTATTAGATCGGTAATCTGGCAGTGTTTAGTGTTCTTCTAATTTAGGGCTGTTAATTACGAAAACAGTCCGCCATCTCGAGATAATTGTAGCGGCGTCGATACCTTTACGTAGAGTACAATATCACATCATTTGGGCGAGCAATTCAAAAGTTATGAATTTTGTAGTCTTTCTTTGTTCGTGAATTAACGTGTAACACCACAGCTATTCTCGTCGATTAAGGAAGCCAAGATGTCACCTAAAACATCTAACATACATCCATAATGCGGAAGAATTTGAAACAAGTATATCAACTAAAGACGACATTAAGTTAAACAGGATATGATGAAGGTATCCTTCCTTCACCTTTTAAGTTATTTAATTACGATCATCAATAAAGAAGGTTCACACATGATAATAAATCAACATCCATGTGGAGAAGGTATCCTTCCTTCACCAATTATAATTTAATTATTACAGTTCATCATTAACGAATGTAAGATAGAACTAAATTTAATCTTGAACATGAATAGGATGATGTGAGCAGTAGTGCGTGTCTACTCCCTCCCAAGTGAGCCAACATCGGGGTTACCTAAAATAAACAAACAACGCAAGAGTGAGTCCATGACTCGGCAAATGCTGATGAAAGAGAAAGAACACATATACAAACAGGACATCACCATTTAAGAATGCGAACCTTGCATCAGTGAACACTTATGAAAACATGAAATGAATGAATGTAATCAAGGATGGACTGCACACATGCATATCTGGTATAGTGGTGACACACCGTCGGTGTTCACTTAAGCCCGCACCTTAACAAAAGTGCGGGGATCCAAGTCCTATATGAAGAACGTTTCATATAGGTGTCCAAAGCTGCCCATACTGGAATTGATGGGTCTTACGTGCCCATCTTTGGAATTGATGGGTCTTTCAATCCACTCCGTGGGCGGGACATGACAATGTCCAAATTTGCCCACATTGGAATGGTGGGACTTACAATCCACTCCGTGGACATAACATGAATAAAAGGATGCATGATATGAACATGAGCAGTGATAATACCATCTCTCGATATATACTCCACATAATGAAAGAACATAACCAATTCAGCATCTCGGGTAACACAATATGTCACACTATATTCATGAAAACATTCACAATCACAACACTCAAAAGCAACAAAGTACTTGCCTTCCGGCGTTGCGGCGCGTTAGCGAACAGCGATGGCGCTCCCAAACCCGTAGCCTCGTGGCCTAAACAATTAAATAACGAAATAAGAACAACATAGAATCCAACCCGAATTAAAAGTCTACAATACCCCCTTGAACTCCCAAGGAATCGCCATAAAACCTAATCTGAAAAACAGGCTGCAACCCAAAAGCGTGTCGGGACAGCAGCACGAAAATGACAGTAGTTAATGACATGGGACTCGAAATGAGATGAGTCCAGATCCTACCTCATCTTAACGAACATATCTATAACATTCAAGTTGATGAGATTTCCCAATTCGGCCAATAAACTTCTCTAATAAAGAAAACAAAACAGCAGCACAACTTCTGTCTGAACAAACAGGACAGCAATACTAAAACAACCATAACTTTTAATCTACAACTCCGAATTGAGCGTTCTTTAACAATATGAAAAGGTTATGAAATTATCTACAATAACCTAGTTGGCACGACATTCAAATTTTGCCTTTAACAAAAAGTGGCACACGGGTCAAAACTAAAGATAGAAACTGACATACAATCTGGACAGACTGACATACAATCTGGACAGTCACAATGAAAAGTGCATAACTTTTGATCTATAACTCCAAATGAAGTGTTCTTTATCAATCCTGAAAGCTAGTGATATCACCTTCAAAATTTGTTATGGGCAAGACCTCTGAATCACCCTCTAACTAGGCCATAAATCAACCTATACAGAGACTGCTAATTCTCGTCAGGATTCTGGACAGCAGATAGTAAATCTATCATAACTTTTGACTCGAAAGTCGGAATGAGGTGATCTTGGCGGCCACCGAAAGCTAAGAACAAGACCTACAACTCTCCAGGAGACCCAAACTCCTGATTCGGCCTCTAAAGTCACGAAACAGTCCACGCAACATTCTGGTCAGAAGCGAATTCTGCTCGCAGTAATCGTTCTAACCAAATATGCATCAAATCGCCTCTACCACTAATCAAAAGGCGGTCGGCATCCGATACCTTTGCAGCAACCAGGAAGTAGGCGGAAGACCCTCGGAGAAGATGATCTCCCTCCTTCTCACCTCTTTTGCCCCAAGCAAGGTGCTGTCCTCCTCAATTTCCTTGCGCAGCCGGCGCGGAGAAGGTCAGAAGGCAGGTTGGGGAGGCAAACCAGCGAGGACCAGCAACCAAGGAGGATGGGGCGGCTCCTAGGGGCGGGCGTGAGGGGAAGAGAGGAGGGTGGAAGGGGCGGCGGCCATAGGAGGGAGGAGTGGGAAAAGTGGGAGAGGTGGGAGGTGCTAGGGTTTGAGGCCCCCTTTGGCGGCCACAAGATGGGCCTTTGGGCCCATCTCTAGTCTGGCTGCTCCCCTCATGGGCCCCATGGCTGCCCCTCCACCCATAAGGCCTTCTCTTGGGTCTGTGGCCAAAGGCCCGGCCCAAAGCTGGAAGAACATGCGAAACGCGGAGATTTCTTCTTTTAATTTGAACTCAATTTAAATCCGCATTGTTTTCTTACCAAGCGAAGCGGGATATTACATTCTACCCCCTTACGAGTTCGACCCGAATCTAAACGCATAAGCGAAAGAACAACCACGGTGAGCGAACAACGGTAACCACGTACTGTTGTGAACAACGCCGCTAAAGCTCACACACGCGAAACTCCAACTTCCCAAGTAGCCTCACTCTCGGCCCGATGGGACCACAACATAAGGGCGTAACACGGCGTCGATCTAACACTCAACCGGTGCTTCGGTACACTCATCGGACAAAACTCGAAGGTAAGTTCTCACTCGATAGTTAACGGCGCAGCGAAACCTCCAACTCTGTATCCCCGGTACTCACTCAACACGAGAACACACAAGGCGTTACGTACTCCGCACATGGACTCGTGGCATCCACGGCGATCGCCAACTAGCGAAAACAACCCAATGTATCTTGGGTTAACCTTCCCAATGATACCGAACCACACAACATGCACAACGAACACGGAACTCTTGTTCCGCCTCTCAATAAACTCTTTTACCGGCAAAACACATCTGAATAAGAAAGATTCACATCACAACTATCGTTACCAATGAGTCTGAAGAGTAAAATCCAAATCGAGTTTCATCAAGAAAACCTTTCCACTTTCCAAGTGGCAATTTGCAACGTCACAAAAGCCAAAGGAGATCACTTGAATGCTCAAACCAAATACTTCTTTTGTTTTGCTGAATTGGAAAGAAGCAAACATGCCAACACAACACCAACTCACAATGCGAAGACACGATCAACAACATAAAGCTCAAATGAGTAACAAGAAAACGCTTCAATACCCAAGAAACATCCTTTTCTCAATTCCTCTTTTAGGAATAAAATTTCTCTCGGACATTGGAATTGAATTCATCGCATACCACAGGGCTCAAACCTCTTAATTTAACATCCTCAAATTAGGCTTAAACAAAATACATCATCCACACCTTTGTGGAGAGACTCTATTGATTCCACTGAACACTCTGGACCACTCCTTCAGCGATGACATTAATTTGATAGAAGGCACCAAAGCCCTCAAAACCCATGCAATCTCATCACCTCCAACTTTCAAGAATATCACATCAAATTTTGATACACCCGCTCATGAACTACATCAAAGGGTTCTATCGACAATCATTCCACTACTCAGTACTCCAGTTTTCTATCTCCTCTACACACCAATCTTTGGGTGACCAAAAGTTTAGCATGAAAAGGAAAGCCCAAATTTAACCTCAGAGACCTCTACAACGAATTCCTCTTATAACAAATAGTGAAATCATCGGATTAAATCTCTATGATCCCCACAATTCCGACATACTCACTCATTGACATCATCGGGAATCACTCATACCACATCGCGATACTTTCAATAGTGTTCTTGTATAAAATTGATTACGATTTCCATACATTTGATAATCCCCAACATTTCAACATGAACCAAGGTTACGGAACTACACTATACCATAGGTCCTACTTAGTCGAACAATATACGATTTTACCTCGAAACCAAACATTCCATCCGAATCAACTTCCTCCAAGAGATTCGGTCAAAACCAACTCATCTTCTATTACTACTCCAATAGTTGGGTAGCAAAAACTCACCCCTACAATCACTTAACCACCACCAAACAAACAACAACTTACGAGTTGTAAAACTTTCTGACACAAAGCGGTTGATCCTTTCTCAAAAGAAAGAGGCGAATAAGAACAAATTTCACCACACAGGAAAATGTTCTGCTCACGGTGAGCACAAAACCAAAAGAAATAATCTGTAATAAAGATGCGGAAAAGCGAAAGTTGAGTTCACGGCGGAGGCACGCATCCTCGAAAGGGAATAGCAAATAACCACTAATAAGAAAAAATGACATTGCGATTGAAACTCGACAACTCTTGAGTGAAAAGAGTAAAAGTTTATGAACAATTCGAATAACTACAAGTTACAAAACTTGACTCAAATTCTCAAATATTCCTCTCACTCTTTCCCTTAACACTGAAACTAATTCTTTGACTAACATCGCTTTGCCACAGCGTACAAGATAAGATCTTTAGTCCAAACCACAAGGACTAATTAAGAACCAATGAAATTCTTCAATACGTCATATTTGTTGAAACAGTTCAACTACACAAGAAACATGAGATCCAAATAATCTCGTACCAAACTCAAACATTTCCAATTCTGAGTTTCGCGAAGCATAGTAGATTATTCTCCTCTTAAAGGAACCAACATAAGTTCTTTGATTGCAACCTCACGTTGCCAACTCGGACCAAAGAGCCTTTAAAATTAAATCACACAAATCTCTTAAGAAACAACAGGACAATCCAATACCTTAATTTATTTAAAATAATTTCAGCTACGGATGATTCATGGGCTCAAAGAAAATATCACAAAGCTAAACTTGAATTATTCTCATCGAACGATATCACCAAAGCGATCAAATTACTATGGGTATTAACATCAATTTCACAACAACAATTAGAAAACACTTCAAAAGACCCACGTGAAAAGAATGAATTGATTCTTTCTCAAAAGAAGAGACAAATGGAAACGATTTTCACCAACTAGAAAACTCATCCACCACTACTTGAACATGGGACCAAGAGAAGAAACCAATTAAGCAATGAACTCACAGAACATAAGTGGAGTCCACGATTGAACGCATAAGCCTCACAAGAATAGAATATCGAACCTTATGAGATAAGAACAAATAAGTATTCAAAATCGAAGCACTTGCATCATCGAAGAACCATTATAACTTTGCAACATAACGTTACTCGATAAGCTTCATTTACCACATAAAAGCTTGAACCCTCAAAAGATCATGAACATAAAACTTGAAATTTGATCATTTAGAGAATATCACCATAGGTGATCAAATTACTACGAAATTAACCTCATTCTCACAATTTTGTGATTTAATAACATCGACAACATACACTAGTCTTGAGAATCATCAAACTTTATTACTCCATCCTAAAACTTCCCAAAGGGAATACAACCACAAGGTTGAAACAAATTTATTATAACAAGATTATGCTAAGCAATATCAATATCACAAGGCACGATAGCAAAGACTACTTACGAAATTAATCTACTCAACTATTGGTGTTGCTTAGCACCTTCTTGGTAGCTCATTAACAATCGATGATGGTATTTATCATGTGTGTACATACAGATACTAATTCCATTTGCAACCACATAACCATATGTAAACATAGATTCATATTTCACCTTTGTTCAGAAATCATTTCAAAACATGATTAAAGATTCACTAACATAATTTTCTATAAACAAGGTTTCATGAATCGATACACCAGCACCCATCTGGTCCTTCATACAAGTTTCAACAATTTTAACATACTAGGAAGTAGATAAATCTAGCTCTTATGTAAGATCTATAGGTTCTGAATGGATATGGACAGTCTTTATTTAACATACACCATGAATCAAATACAAGGATATTTCAATTTAATCAATTTCACTCTCATGGATGGTAGTTAAGAATAACGATTTGCACCATGCTAATAACCCAACTTGATAACTCATATCGTAACAATCTATTAGCTTAGTTATAACTTCTCATTTTAAGCATGACAAGACATCACAAAGGATTCTAACACCTTCTGCGACAAAGAGAGACTTCAAACCTCAACGCTCAAGTAATCCAAAAGCGCATAAAGCCAAAGCTTTCCGAACAAACGAACTTCAGCAGAAACTCTCACTAACCAAGCTATCAAGCGAGTAAATGAGTCATTCTTTTCAATGAGAAAGAAGGAGCAACCAAGAAAACATCAATCTTGCCAATTGACAACGATCATAAGTAGTAAAAGCAACTCAACGATCGAAAAGCAATAATTGTTTGAGAGAACCAAGAGGATCTATGGAAAACCATAACTATCATGGACCACAAACCGGAGAAATTCATCAACCACCACGGGACAAGAATTGCCAAATTCGAAATGAAGGAAGAGAACAACTTTCTAAAGTAACTCATACTTAGTACGAAAGCGATGATACTCGGGTAACTACTCCTCTAACCACGTCTGCGAGCGGTGGTGTAACTGAGTGAATCGGAGTAACAACCACGACCTCCACTTCTTATCATCCGATAACAACACGCTTCACCAAAATACTCAACTATGAATATATAGGATCATCTCATGACAATCATATTATTAGTTCATAGATATTGAATATCATAGCGAGATCATATATTACCAACAAGGATGATAGTACGAAGCAATTCAACAATTGCTCAACAAAATGAAACATAACAACGGATAATGCGAAAGCAATGTAATTCCCAACCCCACCTCACGTACACGATGTGTCAATTTAATATTTTTTCTATTAACCACGGACCTAAAGCCGGCTCGATACCAATGTAACACCACAGGCTATCAGGAAGCCAAGATGTCACCTAAAACATCTAACATACATCCATAATGCGGAAGAATTTGAAACAAGTATATCAACTAAAGACGACATTAAGTTAAGCAGGATATGATGAAGGTATCCTTCCTTCACCTTTTAAGTTATTTAATTACGATCATCAATAAAGAAGGTTCACACACGATAATAAATCAACATCCATGTGGAGAAGGTATCCTTCCTTCACCAATTATAATTTAATTATTACAGTTCATCATTAACGAATGTAAGATAGAACTAAATTTAATCTTGAACATGAATAGGATGATGTGAGCAGTAGTGCGTGTCTACTCCCTCCCAAGTGAGCCAACATCGGGGTTACCTAAAATAAACAAACAACGCAAGAGTGAGTCCATGACTCGGCAAATGCTGATGAAAGAGAAAGAACACATATACAAACAGGACATCACCATTTAAGAATGCGAACCTTGCATCAGTGAACACTTATGAAAACATGAAATGAATGAATGTAATCAAGGATGGACTGCACACATGCATATCTGGTATAGTGGTGACACACCGTCGGTGTTCACTTAAGCCCGCACCTTAACAAAAGTGCGGGATCCAAGTCCTATATGAAGAACGTTTCATATAGGTGTCCAAAGCTGCCCATCTTTGGAATTGATGGGTCTTACGTGCCCATCTTTGGAATTGATGGGTCTTTCAATCCACTCCGTGGGCGGGACATGACAATGTCCAAATTTGCCCACATTGGAATGGTGGGACTTACAATCCACTCTCGTGGACATAACATGAATAAAAGGATGCATGATATGAACATGAACAGTGATAATACCATCTCTCAGTATATACTCCACATAATGAAAGAACATAACCAATTCAACATCTCGGGTAACACAATATGTCACACTATATTCATGAAAACATTCACAATCACAACACTCAAAAGCAACAAAGTACTTGCCTTCCGCGTTGCGACGCGTTAGCAGGCAACGATGGCGCTCCCAAACCCGTAGCCTCGTGGCCTAAACAATTAAATAACCGAAATAAGAACAACATAGAATCCAACCCGAATTAAAAGTCTACAATACCCCCCTTGAACTCCCAAGGAATCGCCATAAAACCTAATCTGAAAAACAGGCTGCAACCCAAAAACGTGTCGGGACAGCAACACGAAAATGACAGTAGTTAATGACATGGGACTCGAAATGAGATGAGTCCAGATCCTACCTCATCTTAACGAACATATCTATAACATTCAAGTTGATGAGATTTCCCAATTCGGCCAATAAACTTCTCTAATAAAGAAAACAAAACAGCAGCACAACTTCTGTCTGAACAAACAGGACAGCAATACTAAAACAACCATAACTTTTAATCTACAACTCCGAATTGAGCGTTCTTTAACAATATGAAAAGGTTATGAAATTATCTACAATAACCTAGTTGGCACGACATTCAAATTTTGCCTTTAACAAAAAGTGGCACACGGGTCAAAACTAAAGATAGAAACTGACATACAATCTGGACAGACTGACATACAATCTGGACAGTCACAATGAAAAGTGCATAACTTTTGATCTATAACTCCAAATGAAGTGTTCTTTATCAATCCTGAAAGCTAGTGATATCACCTTCAAAATTTGTTATGGGCAAGACCTCTGAATCACCCTCTAACTAGGCCATAAATCAACCTATACAGAGACTGCTAATTCTCGTCAGGATTCTGGACAGCAGATAGTAAATCTATCATAACTTTTGACTCGAAAGTCAGAATGAGGTGATCTTGGCGGCCACCGAAAGCTAAGAACAAGACCTACAACTCTCAGGAGACCCAAACTCCTGATTCGGCCTCTAAAGTCACGAAACAGTCCACGCAACATTCTGGTCAGAAACGAATTCTGTTCGCAGTAATCGTTCTAACCAAATATGCATCAAATCGCCTCTACCACTAATCAAAAGGCGAGGGTCGGCATCCGATACCTTTGCAGCAACCAGGAAGTAGGCGGAAGACCCTCGGAGAAGATGATCTCCCTCCTTCTCACCTCTTTTGCCCCAAGCAGGTGCTGTCCTCCTCAATTTCCTTGCGCAGCCGGCGCGGAGAGAAGGTCCGAAGGCAGGTTGGGGAGGCAAACCAGCGAGGACCAGCAACCAAGGAGGATGGGGCGGCTCCTGGGGGCAGGGCGTGAGGGGAAGAGAGGAGGGTGGAAGGGGCGGCGGCCATAGGAGGAGGGAGTGGGAAAAGTGGGAGAGGTGGGGAGGTGCTAGGGTTTGAGGCCCCCTTTGGCGCCCACAAGATGGGCCTTTGGGCCCATCTCTGGTCTGTTGCTCCCCTCATGGGCCCCATGGCTGCCCCTCCAGCCCATAAGGCCTTCTCTTGGTCTGTGGCCAAGGCCGGGCCCAAAACTGAAGAACATGCGTAGCGCGGAGATTTCTTCTTTTAATTTGAACTCAATTTAAATCCGCATTGTTTTCTTACCAAGCGAAGCGGGATATTACATTCTACCCCCTTAGCGAGTTCGACCCGAATCTAAACATAAGCGAAAGAACAACCACGGTGAGAGCGAACAGCGGTAACCACGTACTGTTGTGAACAACGCGAGCTAAAGCTCACACGCGAAACTCCAACTTCCCAAGTAGCCTCACTCTCGAGCCGATGGGACCACAACATAAGGACATAACACGACGTCGATCTAACACTCAACCCGGTGCTTCGGTACACTCATCGGACAAAACTCGAGGTAAGTTCTCACTCGATAGTTAACGGCGCAACGAAACCTCCAACTCTGTATCCCCGGTACTCACTCAACACGAGAACACACAAGGCGTTACGTACTCGCATGGACTCGTGTGATCCACACGATCACGCCAACTAAAAAACAACCCAATGTATCTTGGGTTAACCTTCCCAATGATATCGAACCACACAACATGCACATGAACACGGAACTCTTGTTCGCCTCTCAATTAAACTCTTTTACCGGCAAAACACATCTGAATAAGAAAGATTCACATCACAACTATCGTTACCAATGAGTGTTGAAGAGTAAAATCCAAAATCGAGTTTCATCAAGAAAACCTTTCCACTTTCCAAGTGGCAATTTGCAACGTCACAAAAGCCAAAGGAGATCACTTGAATGCTCAAACCAAATACTTCTTTTGTTTTGCTGAATTGGAAAGAAGCAAACATGCCAACACAACACCAACTCACAATGCGAAGACACGATCAACAACATAAAGCTCAAATGAGTAACAAGCGCTTCAATACCCAGAAACATCCTTTTCTCAATTCCTCTTTTAGGAATAAAATTTCTCTCGAACATTGGAATTGAATTCATCGCATACCACAGGGCTCAAACCTCTTAATTAAACATCCTCAAATTAGGCTTAAGCCGAAATACATCATCCACACCTTTGTGGAGAGACTCTATTGATTCCATGAACACTCTGGACCACTCCTTCAAGCGATGACATTAATTTGATAGAAGGCACCAAAGCCCCTCAAAACCCATGCAATCTCATCACCTCCAACTTTCAAGAATATCACATGAAATTTTGTACACCGCTCATGAACTACATCAAAGGGTTCTATCGACAATCATTCCACTACTCGAGTACTCAGTTTTCTATCTCCTCTACACACCAATCTTTGGGTAACCAAAAGTTTAGCATGAAAACGGAAAGCCCAAATTTAACCTCCGAGACCTCTACAACGAATTCCTCTTATAACAAATAGTGAAATCATCGGATTAAATCTCTATGATCCCCACAATTCCGACATACTCACTCATTGACATCATCAGGAATCACTCATACCACATCGCGATACTTTCAATAGTGTTACTGTATAAAATTGATTACGATTTCCATACATTTGATAATCCCCAACATTTTAACATGAACCAAGGTTCTGGAACTACACTATACCATAGGTCCTACTTAGTCGAACAATATACGATTTTACCTCGAAACCAAACATTCCATCTGAATCAACTTCCCTCCAAGAGATTCGGGTCAAAACCAACTCATCTTCTATTACTACTCCAATAGCTGGGTAGCAAAAACTCACCCCTACAATCACTTAACCACCACCAAACAAACAACAACTTACGAGTTGTAAAACTTTCTGACACAAAGCGGTTGATCCTTTCTCAAAGAAAGAGGCGAATAAGAACAAATTTCACCACACAGGAAAATGTTCTTTGCTCACGGTGAGCACAAAACCAAAAGAAATAATCTGTAATAAAGATGCGGAAAAAGCGAAAGTTGAGTTCACGGCGGAGACACACGCATCCCTCGAAAGGGAATAGCAAATAACCACTAATAAGAAAAAATGACATTGCGATTGAAACTCGACAACTCTTGAGTGAAAAGAGTAAAAAGTTTATGAACAATTCGAATAACTACAAGTTACAAAACTTGACTCAAATTCTCAAATATTCCTACTGCACTCTTTCCCTTAACACTGAAACTAATTCTTTGACTAACATCGCTTTGCCACAACGTACAAGATAAGATCTTTAGTCCAAACCACAAGGACTAATTAAGAACCAATGAAATTCTTCAATACGTCATATTTGTTCAGAACAGTTCAACTACACAAGAAACATGAGATCCAAATAATCTCAGCCACCAAACTCGAAACATTTCCAATTACAGGATTTCGCGAAACGCAAGTAGATTATTCTCCTCTTAAAGGAACCAACATAAGTTCTTTGATTGCAACCTCACATTGTCAACTCGGACCAAAGAGCCTTTAAAATTAAATCACACAAATCTCTTAAGAAACAACGAGACAATCCAATACCTTAATTTATTTAAAATAATTTCAGCTACGGATGATTCATGGGCTCAAAGAAAATATCACAGCTAAACTTGAATTATTCTCATCGAACGATATCACCAAAGGCGATCAAATTAC
This sequence comes from Ampelocalamus luodianensis, assembly GCA_036346255.1. Taxonomy (NCBI): domain Eukaryota; kingdom Viridiplantae; phylum Streptophyta; class Magnoliopsida; order Poales; family Poaceae; genus Ampelocalamus; species Ampelocalamus luodianensis. Next base: position 31,397,050 of record CM070638.1, on the reverse strand, counting down.
TATGGGTATTAACATCAATTTCACAACAACAATTAGAAAACACTTCAAAGACCACGTGAAAAGAATGAATTGATTCTTTCTCAAAGAAGAGACAAATGGAAACGATTTTCACCAACTAGAAAACTCATCCACCACTGCATGCTTGAACATGGGACCAAGAGAAGAAACCAATTAAGCAATGAACTCACGGAACATAAGTGGAGTCCACGGTTGAGCGCATAAACCTCACAAGAATAGAATATCGAACTTAACGAGATAAGAACAAATAAGTATTCAAAATCGAAGCACTTGCATCATCGAAGAACCATTATAACTTTGCAACATAACGTTACTCGATAAGCTTCATTTACCACATAAAAGCTGAACCCTCAAAAGATCATGAACATAAAACTTGAAATTTGATCATTTAGAGAATATCACCATAGGTGATCAAATTACTACGAAATTAACCTCATTCTCACAATTTTGACGATTTAATAACATCGACAACATACACTAGTCTTGAGAATCATCAAACTTTATTACTCCATCCTAAAACTTCCCAAAGGGAATACAACCACAAGGTTGAAACAAATTTATTATAACAAGATTATGCTAAGCAATATCAATATCACAAGGCACGATAGCAAAGACTACTTACGAAATTAATCTACTCAACTATTGGTGTTGCTTAGCACCTTCTTGAGCTCATTAACAATCGATGATGGTATTTATCAAGTGTGTACATACAGATACTAATTCCATTTGCAACCACATAACCATATGTAAACATAGATTCATATTTCACCTTTGTTGAAATCATTTCAAAACATGATTAAAGATTCACTAACATAATTTTCTATAAACAAGGTTTCATGAATCGATACACCAGCACCCATCTGGTCCTTCATACAAGTTTCAACAATTTTAACATACTAGGAAGTAGATAAATCTAGCTCTCATGTAAGATCTATAGGTTACGAATGGATATGGATGATCTTTATTTAACATAGACCATGAATCAAATACAAGGATATTTCAATTTAATCAATTTCACTTTCATGGATGGTAGTTAAGAATAACTGATTTGCACCATGCTAATAACCCAACTTGATAACTCATATCGTAACAATCTATTAACTTAGTTATAACTTCTCATTTTAAGCATGACAAGACATCACAAAAGGATTCTAACACCTTCTGCGACAAAGAGAGACTTCAAACCTCAACGCTCAAGTAATCCAAAAGAAAGCATAAAGCCAAAGCTTTCCGGGCAAGCGAACTTCAGACGAGAAACTCTCACTAACCAAGCTATCAAGCGAGTAAATGAGTCATTCTTTTCAATGAGAAAGAAGGAGCAACCAAGAAAACATCAATCTTGTCAATTGACAACGATCATAAGTAGTAAAAGCAACTCAACGATCGAAAAGCAATAATTGTTTGAGAGAACCAAGAGGATCTATGGAAAACCATAACTATCATGGACCACAAACCGGAGAAATTCATCAACCACCACGGGACAAGAATTGCCAAATTCGAAATGAAGGAAGAGAACAACTTTCTAAAGTAACTCATACTTAGTACACGAAGCGATAATACTAGGGTAACTACTCCTCTAACCACGTCTTTGCGAGCGGTGGTGTAACACAGTGAATCGGAGTAACAACCACGACCTCCACTTCTTATCATCCGATAACAACACGCTTCACCAAAATACTCAACTATGAATATATAGGATCATCTCATGACAATCATATTATTAGTTCATAGATATTGAATATCATAGCAGATCATATATTACCAACAAGGATGATAATGCGAAGCAATTCAACAATTGCTCAACAAAATGAAACATAACAACGAGATAATGCGAAAGCAATGTAATTCCCAACCCCACCTCGTACACGATGTGTCAATTTAATATTTTTTCTATTAACCACGGACCTAAAGCGGCTCGATACCAAGCTGTAACACCACGGCTATCAGGAAGCCAAGATGTCACCTAAAACATCTAACATACATCCATAATGCGGAAGAATTTGAAACAAGTATATCAACTAAAGACAGACATTAAGTTAAATAGGATATGATGAAGGTATCCTTCCTTCACCTTTTAAGTTATTTAATTCGATCGTCAATAAAGAAGGTTCACACGCATAATAAATCAACATCCATGTGGAGAAGGTATCCTTCCTTCACCAATTATAATTTAATTATTACAGTTCATCATTAACGAATGTAAGATAGAACTAAATTTAATCTTGAACATGAATAGGATGATGTGAGCAGTAGTGCGTGTCTACTCCCTCCCAAGTGAGCCAACATCGGGGTTACCTAAAATAAACAAACAACGCAAGAGTGAGTCCATGACTCAGCAAATGCTGATGAAAGAGAAAGAACACATATACAAGCAGGACATCACCATTTAAGAATGCGAACCTTGCATCGAGTGAACACTTATGAAAACATGAAATGAATGAATGTAATCAAGGATGGACTGCACACATGCATATCTGGTATAGTGGTGACACACCGTCGGTGTTCATAAGCCCGCACCTTAACAAAAGTGCGGGATCCAAGTCCTATATGAAGAACGTTTCATATAGGTGTCCAAAGCTGCCCATCTTTGGAATTGATGGGTCTTACGTGCCCATCTTTGGAATTGATGGGTCTTTCAATCCACTCCGTGGGCGGGACATGACAATGTCCAAATTTGCCCACATTGGAATGGTGGGACTTACAATCCACTCCGTGGACATAATCATGAATAAAAGGATGCATGATATGAACATGAGCAGTGATAATACCATCTCTCGATATATACTCCACATAATGAAAGAACATAACCAATTCGACATCTCGGGTAACACAATATGTCACACTATATTCATGAAAACATTCACAATCACAACACTCAAAAGCAACAAAGTACTTGCCTTCGGCGTTGCGGCGCGTTAGCGAGCAACGATGGCGCTCCCAAACCCGTAGCCTCGTGGCCTAAACAATTAAATAACGAAATAAGAACAACATAGAATCCAACCCGAATTAAAAGTCTACAATACCCCCTTGAACTCCCAAGGAATCGCCATAAAACCTAATCTGAAAAACAGGCTGCAACCCAAAAGCGTGTCGGGACAGCAGCACGAAAATGACAGTAGTTAATGACATGGGACTCGAAATGAGATGAGTCCAGATCCTACCTCATCTTAACGAACATATCTATAACATTCAAGTTGATGAGATTTCCCAATTCGGCCAATAAACTTCTCTAATAAAGAAAACAAAACAGCAGCACAACTTCTGTCTGAACAAACAGGACAGCAATACTAAAACAACCATAACTTTTAATCTACAACTCCGAATTGAGCGTTCTTTAACAATATGAAAAGGTTATGAAATTATCTACAATAACCTAGTTGGCACGACATTCAAATTTTGCCTTTAACAAAAAGTGGCACACAGGTCAAAACTAAAGATAGAAACTGACATACAATCTGGACAGACTGACATACAATCTGGACAGTCACAATGAAAAGTGCATAACTTTTGATCTATAACTCCAAATGAAGTTTTCTTTATCAATCCTGAAAGCTAGTGATATCACCTTCAAAATTTGTTATGGGCAAGACCTCTGAATCACCCTCTAACTAGGCCATAAATCAACCTATACAGAGACTGCTAATTCTCGTCAGGATTCTGGACAGCAGATAGTAAATCTATCATAACTTTTGACTCGAAAGTCGGAATGAGGTGATCTTGGCGGCCACCGAAAGCTAAGAACAAGACCTACAACTCTCCAGGAGACCCAAACTCCTGATTCGGCTTCTAAAGTCACGAAACAGTCCACGCAACATTCTGGTCAGAAGCGAATTCTGCTCGCAGTAATACGTTCTAACCAAATATGCATCAAATCGCCTCTACCACTAATCAAAAGCGAGGTCAGCATCCGATACCTTTGCAGCAACCAGGAAGTAGGCGGAAGACCCTCGGAGAAGATGATCTCCATCCTTCTCACCTCTTTTGCCCCAAGCAGGTGCTGTCCTCCTCAATTTCCTTGCGCAACCGCGGCGGGGAGAAGGTCAGAAGGCAGGTTGGGGAGGCAAACCAGCGAGACCAGCAACCAACGAGGATGGGGCGGCTCCTAGGGGCGGCGTGAGGGGAAGAGAGAGGAGGGTGGAAGGGGCGGCGGCCATAGGAGGAGGAGTGGGAAAAGTGGGAGAGGTGGGGAGGTGCTAGGGTTTGAGGCCCCCTTTGGCCGGCCACAAGATGGGCCTTTGGGCCCATCTCTGGTCTGGCCTCCCCTCATGGGCCCCATGGCTGCCCCTCCGACCCATAAGGCCTTCTCTTGGGTCTGTGGCCAAAGGCCGGGCCCAAAGCTGAAGAACATCGCGGCGCGGAGATTTCTTCTTTTAATTTGAACTCGAATTTAAATCCGCATTGTTTTCTTACCAAGCGAAGCGGGATATTACATTCTACCCCCTGCGAGTTCGACCCGAATCTAAACGCATAAGCGAAAGAACAACCACAGTGAGCGAACAACGGTAACCACGTACTGTTGTGAACAACGCCGCTAAAGCTCACACACGCGAAACTCCAACTTCCCAAGTAGCCTCACTCTCGGCCGATGGGACCACAACATAAGGGCGTAACCGGCGTCGATCTAACACTCAACCGGTGCTTCGGTACACTCATCGGACAAAACTCGAAGGTAAGTTCTCACTCGATAGTTAACGGCGCAGCGAAACCTCCAACTCTGTATCCCCGGTACTCACTCAACACGAGAACACACAAGGCGTTACGTACTCCGCATGGACTCGTGGCGATCTGGCGATCGCCAACTAGCGAAAACAACCCAATGTATCTTGGGTTAACCTTCCCAATGATCAGAACCACACAACATGCACAACGAACACGGAACTCTTGTTCCGCCTCTCAATAAACTCTTTTACGGCAAAACACATCTGAATAAGAAAGATTCACATCACAACTATCGTTACCAATGAGATCTGAAGAGTAAAATCCAAAATCGAGTTTCATCAAGAAAACCTTTCCACTTTCCAAGTGGCAATTTGCAACGTCACAAAAGCCAAGGGAGATCACTTGAATGCTCAAACCAAATACTTCTTTTGTTTTGCTGAATTGGAAAGAAGCAAACATGCCAACACAACACCAACTCACAATCTGAAGACACGATCAACAACATAAAGCTCAAATGAGTAACAAGAAAGCGCTTCAATACCCAAGGAAACATCCTTTTTCTCAATTCCTCTTTTAGGAATAAAATTTCTCTCGGACATTGGAATTGAATTCATCGCATACCACAGGGCTCAAACCTCTTAATTAAACATCCTCAAATTAGGCTTAAACAGAAATACATCATCCACACCTTTGTGGAGAGACTCTATTGATTCCACTGAACACTCTGGACCACTCCTTCAGCCCGATGACATTAATTTGATAGAAGGCACCAAAGCCCCTCAAAACCCATGCAATCTCATCACCTCCAACTTTCAAGAATATCACATCAATTTTCAGTACACAGCTCATGAACTACATCAAAAGGGTTCTATCGACAATCATTCCACTACTCAGTACTCAGTTTTCTATCTCCTCTACACACCAATCTTTGGGTAACCAAAGTTTAGCATGAAAGCGGAAAGCCCAAATTTAACCTCAGAGACCTCTACAACGAATTCCTCTTATAACAAATAGTGAAATCATCGGATTAAATCTCTATGATCCCCACAATTCCGACATACTCACTCATTGACATCATCGGGAATCACTCATACCACATCGCGATACTTTCAATAGTGTTCTTGTATAAAATTGATTCGATTTCCATACATTTGATAATCCCCAACATTTTAACATGAACCAAGGTTACGGAACTACACTATACCATAGGTCCTACTTAGTCGAACAATATACGATTTTACCTCGAAACCAAACATTCCATCTGAATCAACTTCCTCCAAGAGATTCGGGTCAAAACCAACTCATCTTCTATTACTACTCCAATAGTTGGGTAGCAAAACTCACCCCTACAATCACTTAACCACCACCAAACAAACAACAACTTACGAGTTGTAAAACTTCTGACACAAAGCGGTTGATCCTTTCTCAAAGAAAGAGCGAATAAGAACAAATTTCACCACACAGGAAAATGTTCTTGCTCACGGTGAGCACAAAACCAAAAGAAATAATCACGTAATAAAGATGCGGAAAAGCGAAAGTTGAGTTCACGGCGGAGAGCACGCATCCCTCGAAAAGGAATAGCAAATAACCACTAATAAGAAAAATGACATTGCGATTGAAACTCGACAACTCTTGAGTGAAAAGAGTAAAAGTTTATGAACAATTCGAATAACTACAAGTTACAAAACTTGACTCAAATTCTCAAATATTCCTCTGCACTCTTTCCCTTAACACTGAAACTAATTCTTTGACTAACATCGCTTTGCCTGGCGTACAAGATAAGATCTTTAGTCCAAACCACAAGGACTAATTAAGAACCAATGAAATTCTTCAATACGTCATATTTGTTGAAACAGTTCAACTACACAAGAAACATGAGATCCAAATAATCTCGACCACCAAACTCAAACATTTCCAATTCTGAGTTTCGCGAAGCGCAAGTAGATTATTCTCCTCTTAAAGGAACCAACATAAGTTCTTTGATTGCAACCTCACATTGTCAACTCGGACCAAAGAGCCTTTAAAATTAAATCACACAAATCTCTTAAGAAACAACAGGACAATCCAATACCTTAATTTATTTAAAATAATTTCAGCTACGGATGATTCATGGGCTCAAAGAAAATATCACGAAAGCTAAACTTGAATTATTCTCATCGAGCGATATCACCAAAGCGATCAAATTACTATGGGTATTAACATCAATTTCACAACAACAATTAGAAAACACTTCAAAAGACCCACGTGAAAAGAATGAATTGATTCTTTCTCAAAAGAAGAGACAAATGGAAACGATTTTCACTAACTAGAAAACTCATCCACCACTCACTTGAACATGGGACCAAGAGAAGAAACCAATTAAGCAATGAACTCACAGAACATAAGTGGAGTCCACAGTTGAACGCATAAACCTCACAAGAATAGAATATCGAACTTAACAGATAAGAACAAATAAGTATTCAAAATCGAAGCACTTGCATCACTGAAGAACCATTATAACTTTGCAACATAACGTTACTCGATAAGCTTCATTTACCACATAAAAGCCTGAACCCTCAAAGATCATGAACATAAAACTTGAAATTTGATCATTTAGAGAATATCACCATAGGTGATCAAATTACTACGAATTAACCTCATTCTCACAATTTTGTGATTTAATAACATCGACAACATACACTAGTCTTGAGAATCATCAAACTTTATTACTCCATCCTAAAACTTCCCAAAGGGAATACAACCACAAGGTTGAAACAAATTTATTATAACAAGATTATGCTAAGCAATATCAATATCACAAGGCACGATAGCAAAGACTACTTACGAAATTAATCTACTCAACTATTGGTGTTGCTTAGCACCTTCTTGACGCTCATTAACAATCGATGATGGTATTTATCAAGTGTGTACATACGATTACTAATTCCATTTGCAACCACATAACCATATGTAAACATAGATTCATATTTCACCTTTGTTGAAATCATTTCAAAACATGATTAAAGATTCACTAACATAATTTTCTATAAACAAGGTTTCATGAATCGATACACGGCACCATCGGTCCTTCATACAAGTTTCAACAATTTTAACATACTAGGAAGTAGATAAATCTAGCTCTCATGTAAGATCTATAGGTTACGAATGGATATGGACAGTCTTTATTTAACATACACCATGGATCAAATACAAGGATATTTCAATTTAATCAATTTCACTTTCATGGATGGTAGTTAAGAATAATGATTTGCACCATGCTAATAACCCAACTTGATAACTCATATCGTAACAATCTATTAGCTTAGTTATAACTTCTCATTTTAAGCATGACAAGACATCACAAAAGGATTCTAACACCTTCTGCGACAAAGAGAGACTTCAAACCTCAACGCTCAAGTAATCCAAAAGAAAGCGCATAAAGCCAAAGCTTTCCCGGGCAAGCGAACTTACAGAGGAAACTCTCACTAACCAAGCTATCAAGCGAGTAAATGAGTCATTCTTTTCAATGAGAAAGAAGGAGCAACCAAGAAAACATCAATCTTGCAAATTAACAACGATCATAAGTAGTAAAAGCAACTCAACGATCGAAAAGCAATAATTGTTTGAGAGAACCAAGAGGATCTATGGAAAACCATAACTATCATGGACCACAAACCGGAGAAATTCATCAACCACCACGGGACAAAAATTGCCAAATTCGAAATGAAGGAAGAGAACAACTTTCTAAAGTAACTCATACTTAGTACACGAAGCGATGATACTCGGGTAACTACTCCTCTAACCACGTCTTTGCGAACGATGGTGTAACACAGTGAATCGGAGTAACAACCACGACCTCCACTTCTTATCATCCAGTAACAACACGCTTCACCAAAATACTCAACTATTAATATATAGGATCATCTCATGACAATCATATTATTAGTTCATAGATATTGAATATCATAGCGGATCATATATTACCAACAAGGATGATAGTACGAAGCAATTCAACAATTGCTCAACAAAATGAAACATAACAACGAGATAATGCGAAAGCAATGTAATTCCCAACCCCACCTCACGTACGCGATGTGTCAATTTAATTTTTTTCTATTAACCACGGACCTAAAGCGGCTCGATACCAAGCTGTAACACCACGGCTATCAGGAAGCCAAGATGTCACCTAAAACATCTAACATACATCCATAATGCGGAAGAATTTGAAACAAGTATATCAACTAAAGACGACATTAAGTTAAATAGGATATGATGAAGGTATCCTTCCTTCACCTTTTAAGTTATTTAATTACGATCGTCAATAAAGAAGGTTCACACAGCGATAATAAATCAACATCCATGTGGAGAAGGTATCCTTCCTTCACCAATTATAATTTAATTATTACAGTTCATCATTAACGAATGTAAGATAGAACTAAATTTAATCTTGAACATGAATAGGATGATGTGAGCAGTAGTGCGTGTCTACTCCTCCCAAGTGAGCCAACATCGGGGTTACCTAAAATAAACAAACAACGCAAGAGTGAGTCCATGACTCGGCAAATCTGATGAAAGAGAAAGAACACATATACAAGCAGGACATCACCATTTAAGAATGCGAACCTTGCATCAGTGAACACTTATGAAAACATGAAATGAATGAATGTAATCAAGGATGGACTGCACACATGCATATCTGGTATAGTGGTGACACACCGTCGGTGTTCATAAGCCCGCACCTTAACAAAGTGCGGGGATCCAAGTCCTATATGAAGAACGTTTCATATAGGTGTCCAAAGCTGCTTATCATCTTGGAATTGATGGGTCTTTCAATCCACTCCGTGGGCGGGACATGACAATGTCCAAATTTGCCCACATTGGGTGGTGGGACTTACAATCCACTCCGTGGACATAATCATGAATAAAGGATGCATGATATGAACATGAGCAGTGATAATACCATCTCTCGGTATATACTCCACATAATGAAAGAACATAACCAATTCAGCATCTCGGGTAACACAATATGTCACACTATATTCATGAAAACATTCACAATCACAACACTCAAAAGCAACAAAGTACTTGCCTTCCGGCGTTGCGGCGTTAGCGAACAACGATGGCGCTCCCAAACCCGTAGCCTCGTGGCCTAAACAATTAAATAACCGAAATAAGAACAACATAGAATCCAACCCGAATTAAAGTCTACAATACCCCCTTGAACTCCCAAGGAATCGCCATAAAACCTAATCTGAAAAACAGGCTGCAACCCAAAAGCGTGTCGGGACAGCAGCACGAAAATGACAGTAGTTAATGACATGGGACTCGAAATGAGATGAGTCCAGATCCTACCTCATCTTAACGAACATATCTATAACATTCAAGTTGATGAGATTTCCCAATTCGGCCAATAAACTTCTCTAATAAAGAAAACAAAACAGCAGCACAACTTCTGTCTGAACAAACAGGACAGCAATACTAAAACAACCATAACTTTTAATCTACAACTCCAAATTGAGCGTTCTTTAACAATATGAAAAGTTTATGAAATTATCTACAATAACCTAGTTGGCACGACATTCAAATTTTGCCTTTAACAAAAAGTGGCACACGGGTCAAAACTAAAGATAGAAACTGACATACAATCTGGACAGACTGACATACAATCTGGACAGTCACAATGAAAAGTGCATAACTTTTGATCTATAACTCCAAATGAAGTTTTCTTTATCAATCCTGAAAGCTAGTGATATCACCTTCAAAATTTGTTATGGGCAAGACCTCTGAATCACCCTCTAACTAGGCCATAAATCAACCTATATAGAGACTGCTAATTCTCGTCAGGATTCTGGACAGCAGATAGTAAATCTATCATAACTTTTGACTCGAAAGTCGGAATGAGGTGATCTTGGCGGCCACTGAAAGCTAAGAACAAGACCTACAACTCTCCAGGAGACCCAAACTCCTGATTCGGCCTCTAATGTCACGAAACAGTCCACGCAACATTCTGGTCAGAAGCGAATTCTGCTCGCAGTAATCGTTCTAACCAAATATGCATCAAATCGCCTCTACCACTAATCAAAAGGCGAGGGTCGGCATCCGATACCTTTGCAGCAACCAGGAAGTAGGCGGAAGACCCTCGGAGAAGATGATCTCCCTCCTTCTCACCTCTTTTGCCCCAAGCAGGTGCTGTCCTCCTCAATTTCCTTGCGCAACCGGCAGCGGGGAGAAGGTCAGAAGGCAGGTTGGGAGGCAAACCAGCGAGGACCAGCAACCAAGGAGGATGGGGCGGCTCCTAGGGGCAGGGCGTGAGGGGAAGAGAGGAGGGTGGAAGGGGCGGCGGCCATAGGAGGGAGGAGTGGGAAAAGTGGGAGAGGTGGGGAGGTGCTAGGGTTTGAGGCCCCCTTTGGCCGGCCACAAGATGGGCCTTTGGGCCCATCTCTGGTCTGACTGCTCCCCTCATGGGCCCCATGGCTGCCCCTCCAGCCCATAAGGCCTTCTCTTGGGTCTGTGGCCAAGGCCCGGGCCCAAAGCGGAAGAACATGCGGCTTGCGGAGATTTCTTCTTTTAATTTGAACTCAATTTAAATCGCATTGTTTTTCTTACCAAACGAAATGGGATATTACAACTTGTTTGATAGATTTATTATGAGTGAATGATCTTGTTTGCTAGTATTGTGAGTATATGTGTTATTCATGGATCTTTGGAATGCTTTGAATGTTTATGATCATGAATGCTAGAAGCATGAATAAGTTTATTCATGTGATGTTGCTGCGAATGCGGAGGATTATGATGATTTAAGGTTTTGTTCATATGCATCATGTAGACATATTGAAGACTTGATCACGTGGTGAGGTCCCGTCATGAATGTGACGTGCTTATGGTCCCCAGCTCGTCGAGAGTGGGCTTAGGTCCCCATACTTGTGGAGTATGGGCAATGGTCCCTGTGCTAGATGGCACATGCATGGGTATGCATCGACGGATGCATACTACGCGTCTGATAAAATGCAAAGAAAGAAAGAAAGAGAAGTGCATTTGATAATCTTACATAACATGAGCATATATGTAATACCCGAATGTTTCTAAGGAAAGAGAGTAAACAAAAAGGGTTTTCTGTAATACTCCAACTTATGGTAATGAGCGAAGCGGTGAAAAGAAATTAGACTTTAGAGGAGGAAAATCTGCAATTCTTTGGCAACACAGGCGGGCTTTGGCCTAGGAGGCCCATGAGGGCCGACCACTAATAAAAGGAGGAAACCTAGCCCACTCTGTAGCACGCATTGCTACTGATGTTTTGTCATTGCTCTGATCTTTGCTCTGATTACACGCCCTCCTCCTTGCACTCGTTGCTCCCTCTTGGTGGTGCTCTCCCATTGCTCTGGGCCAAGGAGAAAGGTGGAGGAGAGGAGAAGAAGAGGAGATGAGCATCTAGCGGGAATTCAGCGACGCAGCGTGTCTCCAAGGGTAACGTGTAACACCCACCCATCATGAGCGTGGAATGCTACCATAATAGCATAAAACAAATTAATTCTAAGGCACTTTACAAAAAATTTAGTGAACCTCCTTTGTATAAATAATCATCTGGGAGGTTCGCTGAAACAATAACAATAATCAATTAACGGTCTTCCAATTCAAAACATAATCATAAAGACATCCATATTATGCTAATCAACGCTATTATACAAATCCAACATAAGGCATAACCAAAGAGAAGCCCTTAAGCGATTTATTCATTATTTAAGCATGATTAACTTTATTGAATTATAATCTCAATGTTCGTGGCGATGCTTCAAAACTATAACTATGCCCTCCCATGCATGTCGCGCCTTTTTGAGAGGTACCTAAACAAACAACAACAACAAGGGTGAGTTCGATGACTCGGCAAGTACACTATAATCAAAGACAACATTCTTAATGGTAATTCAACAACTCAATACACTTCACAACATTTAGGATAAACCATGCACATGCTATGCGGTATGCTCAACTTTCACTTTATCCTTTACTTTGTCTCTTAGCATTACACTGTAATGCGGTGTGCATCCGTCAATGCACACCCATGCACATGCCTTCTAGCACGGGGACCAGTGCCCACATACCACCAATGTGGGGATCTGAGCCCATGCTCCACGAGCATGGGGATCTTTGCCCGTCATCATTATGGCGTGGATCTCAACAATAGCATGGTCAACTCGTGGCCGAGCCCACAAATGCCAACATGATGCGTGTGTATGCAATTTCAATAAGAACAACAAATGAACAAATGCATTCACATCTTCATGGCATACAAATAGACTATTCATAATACAACTTTCTCATCCTTAGGTATCATACTTTTCCAACATCAATGCGTAGCATATAACATATGCACCACTACACACGAACTATAATTTTCACATCGCAACAACATTCATGGTTCACACCAAACATTATCTAATATAACACAAGACTCCACTCAATAAGTTCAATGCTATTCCTTAATGCACTTGCAATACAGTAACAAAAACATTCATAAGCATACTTCATCATAGAGATGCATTTCAGTAACAGGGATCATATATAAGCCACTTCCATACTCAAACTAACTAAACAATGACATTCACCACAAACAATCAATTCAACACTCATTCAACATCTGTCTACTAAAATTGTACTTGCCTCAACCGTGCGAAGGTGGATGTCGAGGATAAGGTACTGCTCCCGGAGCCAAACCCACACCTGGACATATAAATGAGACATGCTAAGGCTACCATGTAGGTCTAATAACAAAACTGTAATCACAAATGAACTCATCGTCCACTCGACGTGATCCCCGACTCTATTATCGGCTGCCAGATTTCCTTTCCAGAGAACAGACCCTTCGAAAAAATCATAACTTCTTGTACAGAAATCCAAATGAAGTGATCTTGGACATTCTGAAAAGGTTATTGAATTCCCCTTCTAAACCTAGTTGGTGAGATTCTCTGATTCGGTCCTTTACTAGCCCTACCAAGACATTCAACAAAGCATCAATTTTTTGCGTCGGGTCTCTGGACAGCAACAATAAAACTATCATAACTTTCTATACATTCATCCTAATTTCATGATCTTTACTTTTCCTGAAAGCTAGAAGGATTATCTACATTTTTCGTTATGGCGAGACCCTCTGATTTGTCTTCTAAATATACGCTTAGGTCGAAACACTAAAACCTGTCAGACCAGCAACCATTCCACAGCATAGACCCAATAAGAATAAAATCATAACTTTTGCTACAGAGGTCCAAATGACGTGATTCTTGTCGGCAATGAAAGATAACGAGATATCCTACAACTCTCTAGGAGATCCCAAGTTCCAATTCGGCACTTATCAAATTCTTACTTAATTAACAAGTTAACTGCAGATTCTCGTCAGGATTTTGGGACAGCAGCACTAAACAAATCATAACTTTCTAACCGTTAATCGGATTTGGGCGTTCTTGGCGGCCACTTAAACCTAAGAACAAACCCCACATATCTCTAGGATATGGGGTCTCCAGATTCTGCTTCTAAGGATACGAAAACAGCCACGCACTAATCTGGACAGAACGCGATCTAAACCCAACATTGCTAGGAAAACAACAATTAAACATCTAGACGATGGGACAGCGGTTACCCTTGACGAGCAGCGTGAGCGGCGACGATCTCCACCCCCAAGGCGGCCTCCTCTACTCACCTCCTTCCTCCTCCCATGGCCGGCGGCGGGGTCGTGCACGGGAGAGTCGTACGAGAGGCGCCGGTGGAGGAGCTGCCGAGCGGGAGGGCTGCCATGGGAGGAGGTGCTACGGTGCGGCGACTCTGTAGCGTCATGCTACTGATACTCCACTACAATGTAGGGCTAGGGTTTGCCTCCCCCTTTTAAGTGGTTCCTCGGTTGGGCCAAAAAGCTATGGGCGAAGGCCAGAGTTCTAATACTCTTTCTAACTTCTGATTTTTCTTTTCTAATTCTATTTAATTTCAGTACTAATCACTTATTTGTTTTATTTTTAAGCGGGATATTACATTCTACCCCTTAAGCAGTTGACCCGAATTCTACTTGTCGTTCTATTTGCAAGAACACCACAGTGAAATTAATCACAATGCTGCGTGCTCAAGTAAACAACTCACGTATTACATTCGCTCATACAAGATTCCAATTCACAAGTTGCTTCCCTCTCGGACTTATGGGATCACATCGCCTTGACGGATACTAACCTCTTACACCTCAACACTAGTCTCGACCTTTACTGGTACACTCAACACACGGGACTCAAAGGTAGGTTCTTATTTGTTGGCCATGACTCTAACAAAATCTCAAACTTGGACCTCTCATGTACTCACTCAGCACGAATATACAAGACATTGCGTACTCGCGCATGTACTCGAAATGGTCCTAACGATCGCCAATCTACAAAACTCAGTAACTATCGGAACCTATCAACACACCTTTGGTTAAACTTCCCTTTTGTGCGAATTACACCATCTGCACAAACACACGGAACTCTAATTCCAACTCTCGATCGATCACTTTACCTATGCAAGCGGCATCTCCTTTGACAAGGGACGTACAAAGAACTCGCCTACCAACTCACTTATCAGAAGAACTCAACGGAAAACCAAGCTGTCATAATGCATCCAACTCAAAACCATCTCCCACTAGAAAAGCTCAAACCAAAATCAATAAATATATCAAGAAAACTTTTCCACCTTTCAAGTTGGCGGGTTGCCGCAAACACCACAATAGCGAGAGCGAAATCACTCAAATGACCAAAATAACCATTTTTAAACCAAAAGAATCAGGCAAACCAAGGAGAATCTTCCCAATTTATATTTGCTTTGTCATAGAGACTATGCTCAAATAAAAACAGGAAACATTTCATTATCCGAGAATAATACCCTTTTTCAAACTTTCTTGTAAGACTTCAATTTTCTCTTAAACCATGAGATTCCAATCATCACATAACATACTAATTCATTTCCTTTAGTTTGGCAACCTCAAAGCTATGCTCAAGGTGAACACATATTCCACGCCTATGTAGAGAGACTCTTCCAACCCATAATAACATACTCGATCAACTTCTCTACACAAAGGAATTACTTTGATAAATAATTCCCAACACACCACAATATAGATTTACGCCACAATCACATCATCTCAATCTTTTAGGGATAATCGACTTGAAATTTACCACATTCACGCTCATTTAGTGCATCCAAAAGATTCTATCAAAGTTCACCATATCTCTTGGAACCTAATCACGGGAACCAAGATGCTAGCGTGAAAATGTAAACCCAATTCAACCTCTAAGACTCTTACAATAAATTTTGGTATTCTTGATAGGTAACCTCGGATCGAAGACTCGAATTTCATACACTCAACAATAACCTTAGTTATTAATGTTAGCATTCGTCACCAATCAAGTAACCACTCAAGTTTACTCGTTTCATCAATCTTAGACCTTCTCCAACCCACACCAAGCAAAAGCGGCTACTCGACCACAATATACCCATTCACAAAACCTAACTAATTGACTAGGATTCAAACATACTCAATCACTAACATCCATACATAAATATGTTCTTGATCAAGTTATCCATACTTGCTAACTCTAATGTTTTGCCACATTGTGCAACCTTGGACCACATCTCGCTATAGGTCCTCCTAGTTGCGACCACGAAATCTGTTAACTCAAAGTCAAACACCCTATTTAAATCAAATCCTCTCTAAGGTTCAATAAACCAATTTATTACTCAATGCCTCTCCCAAAGGTTCACGGGTCATCCACTAGACCACCACTATTTCATTGCGGATCACATCAGAAGATACTTTGCAACTTAGTTCGATTAACCCTTTCTTAGAAGAAGAGGCAAATAGAAATAAATTTCAGCGTGAAGAAAAACGTTACCATTCTACAGTAATTAGAAGATCAAGAGAGACAATCAAATAACAATGATCTAGAATAAGCGATAAAATCATAATTGAGGGCACCGTCCACAAGCGAGAAATAACAAGCCTCAAGCGGAAATAAAACTTTGCTTTTGAGATTCGGGAAAAACTCTTATGAGTAAGATCAAAATCTTTAAACAAACTTCAATAACCAGCAAGTTACAAAACTTGACTCCATTTTTCCTTTAACAAAGAAAGCAACTTTCTTTGGGTACAACGTCACCATGCCAACTCCACCAAGAAGAGATTTGAAGACCACATCATACAGATCACTAGGGAGCTAAAAAAAAAACCTCTCAACATTTCACGTTGCTCAAAACAAATTCAGTTACCATATCAACATGAGGTCTGAAAGATCCCAGACCCAAAACTAGAAACCTTTTCACCTAATCCGTGTCAGGCAAGCAATCCAATCCCTTCATACAAAACATTCACTATTATCTTCATAATCCCTTATTGACAATCACATTAATAACGAAATAATACACTCTTAGTGAAAGTCATCCGAGCCTCTGATCCCATCTTCAACCTCTCCAAAAGAAATACAACCCATACGGTTAAAATAAACCTCTTTCAACAACATCATGCTTATCAAATAACAATTTATAAAACACGATTTGAGATATCACTTATCATTTATCCATCCAACTATTAGTCTTGCTCAACACACACTTCATCTATCACTAACAATCGACAATGGTATTCATCACGTATGCTCATAGGGCCCTCTGCATTTACCATCACCTATCCATTTATGAACACAAAGTCAACATTCCACTATATACTTAGGGTTTAACTAAAGATTTAATAACACCATCTCTTTTAATCACCGGTTTTCACAGTACTACCTCAACATTCCTCTAATCCGATATCGTAGGTTTCAATCTTGTGATTATGTAAGATCATCAATACCTCACATTTTTTTAATAAATCTCGGATTCCTAGTAGGTGTAAGCATACCTTTACTCACAGTTCATCAAGAACTACTAAAAGACAGACATCCACTTAATCAACTTCAATTACAAAGCTCAGGTTAAAACCAATTATGCTCCACATAAATGTCCCTTCTTGATAATTTATGCTATAACAATTAATCTAGATGATTACCACCTCCCATTTAATCACAACAAGACACATATGAGTTTTAACTTTTTTTAGGAAAGAGGCATAGAACTTAATCACTCGAAATAATCCAAGAAAATACATAAGCCAAAGGTTTCACGAGTTAAGGAACTTGCAACAAAAAACTTTCATTACATGAATGCCAAGCGAATAAATGGGTCAAGTGTGCCAACAAGAAGGTAGAACTCTCATAATAAGGAACAAAATTTCCAATGTGACATTCACAAATAGCAAGAATAGCTCAAGTGTCGAAAAGACAACATTTGCTCTATAAAACAATTATAAACCAATTGAAACCCATCAAGCTGCAAGCAGCTCAACGATTGGAAGAACAAGGCTTGCTTTAAAGGGTCAAATTAAATCGGTGGAAACGCATCAACGGAAGGAACTACTAATCCAAGAGAAATTCATCAAGCACGATTGAACCGAGTAGACCAAATCAAAATTACGAAGAGAACAACCTCTCCAAAGATACTCACTATTACCCTACTATGAGCGGTGGTGTAGCTTTGGTAAAGCCGGGGCCACAACCACGACCCCAATCTCTCAACATGGGTTATCCCACACCTAATAACCTTGGTATAATACTATAGATATATCGATCATAACGAGATCAACAATACAACATAACAGGCGTATATGCAATGCAAAACCCAACCCACCTACATACACGGTGTGTCAATTTAATATTTCAACTACCACGGACCTAAAGCCGCTCACGATACCAGCTGTAACTTTTGACCCATCATGAGCACGGAATGCTACCATAATAGCATAAAACAAATTAATTCTAAGGCACTTTACAAAAAATTTGTGAGAACCTCCTTTGTATAAATAATCATCTTGAGGTTCGCACAAGAAACAATAACAATAATCAATTAACCAGTCTTCCAATTCAAAACATAATCATAAAGACATCCATATTATGCTAATCAACGCTATTACACAAATCCAACATAAGGCATAACCAAAGAAAGCCCTTAAGCGGTTTATTCAGTTATTTAAGCATGATTAACTTTATTGAATTATAATCTCAATGTTCGTGGCGATGCTTCAAAACTATAACTATGCCCTCCCATGCATGTCGCCCTTTTGAGAGGTACCTAAACAAACAACAACGACAAGGGTGAGTTCGATGACTCGGCAAGTACACTATAATCAAAGACAACATTCTTAATGGTAATTCAACAACTCAATACACTTCACAACATTTAGGATAAACCATGCACATGCTATGCGGTATGCTCAACTTTCACTTTATCCTTTACTTTGTCTCTTAGCATTACACAGTAATGGGTGTGCATCCGTCAATGCACACCCATGCACATGCCTTCTAGCACAGGGGACCAGTGCCCACATACCACCAATGTGGGATCTGAGCCATGCTCCACGAGCATGGGGATCTTTGCCCGTCATCATTATGGCGGGGATCTCAACAATAGCATGGTCAACTTCGTGGCCAAGCCACAAATGCCAACATGATGCGTGTGTATGCAATTTCAATAAGAACAATAAATGAACAAATGCATTCACATCTTCATGGCATACAAGTAGACTATTCATAATACAACTTTCTCATCCTTAGGTATCATACTTTTCCAACATCAATGCGTAGTATATAACATATGCACCACTACACACGAACTATAATTTTCACATCGCAACAACATTCATGGTTCACACCAAACATTATCTAATATAACACAAGACTCCACTCAATAAGTTCAATGCTATTCCTTAATGCACTTGCAATACAGTAACAAAAACATTCATAAGCATACTTCATCATAGAGATGCATTTCAGTAACGAGGATCATATATAAGCCACTTCCATACTCAAACTAACTAAACAATGACATTTACCACAAACAATCAATTCAACACTCATTCAACATCTGTCTACTAAAATTGTACTTGCCTCAACCGTGCGAAGGTGGATGTCGAGGATAAGTACTGCTCCGGAGCCAAACCCACACTGGACATATAAATGAGACATGCTAAGGCTACCATGTAGGTCTAATAACAAAACTGTAATCACAAATGAACTCATCGTCCACTCGTGCGATCCCGACTCTATTATCGGCTGCCAGATTTCCTTTCCAGAGAACAGCCCCCTTCGAAAAAATCATAACTTCTTGTACAGAAATCCAAATGAAGTGATCTTGGACATTCTGAAAAGGTTATTGAATTCCCCTTCTAAACCTAGTTGGTGAGGTTCTCTGATTCGGCCCTTTACTATCCCTACCAAGCCATTCAACAAAGCATCAATTTTTTGCGTCGGGTCTCTGGACAGCAACAATAAAACTATCATAACTTTCTATACATTCATCCGAATTTCATGATCTTTACTTTTCCTGAAAGCTTGAAGGATTATCTACATTTTTCGTTATGGCGAGACCCTCTGATTTGTCTTCTAAATATACGCTTAGGTCGAAACACTAAAACCTGTCAGACCAGCAACCATTCCACAGCATAGACCCCATAAAAATAAAATCATAACTTTTGCTACAGAGGTCCAAATGACGTGATTCTTGTCGGCAATGAAAGATAACGAGATATCCTACAACTCTCTAGGAGATCCCAAGTTCCAATTCGGCACTTATCAAATTCTTACTTAATTAACAAGTTAACTGCAGATTCTCGTCAGGATTTTGGGACAGCAGCACTAAACAAATCATAACTTTCTAACCGTTAATCGGTTTGGGCGTTCTTGGCGGCCACTTAAACCTAAGAACAAACCCCACATATCTCTGGGAGATGGGGTCTCCAGATTCTGCTTCTAAGGATACGAAAACAGCCACGCACTAATCTGGACAGAACGCGATCTAAACCCAACATTGCTAGAAAAACAACAATTAAACATCTAGGCGATGGGACAGCGGTTACCCTTGACGAGCAGCGTGAGCGGCGGCGATCTCCACCCCCAAGACGGCCTCCTCTACTCACCTCCTTCCTCCTCCCATGGCCGGCGGCGGGAGTCGTGCACGGAGAGAGTGCGTGCGAGGAGGCGCGGTGGAGGAGGCTGCCGGGCGGGAGGGCTGCCATGGGAGGAGGTGCTACGGTCGGCGGCTCTTTGTGGCGTCGTGCTCTGATACTCCACTACAATGTAGGGCTAGGGTTTGCCTCCCCCTTTTAAGTGGTTCCTCGGTTGGGCCAAAAGCTATGGGCGAAGGCCGAGTTCTAATCTCTTTCTAACTTCGAATTTTTCTTTTCTAATTCTATTTAATTTCAGTACTAATCACTTATTTGTTTTATTTTTAAGCGGGATATTACATTCTACCCCCTTAAAATTCGACCCGAATTCTACTTGTCGTTCTATTTGCAAGAACACCACAGTGAAATTAATCACAGTGCTGCGTGCTCAAGTAAACAACTCGTATTACATTCGCTCATACAAGATTCCAATTCACAAGTTGCTTCCCTCTCGGACTTATGGGATCACATCGCCTTGCGGATACTAACCTCTTACACCTCAACACTAGTCTCGACCTTTACAGGTACACTCAACACGGGACTCAAAGGTAGGTTCTTATTTGTTGGCCATGGCTCTAACAAAATCTCAAACTTGGACCTCTCATGTACTCACTCGGCACGAATATACAAGACATTGCGTACTCGGCGCATGTACTCGAAATGGTCCTAACGATCGCCAATCTACAAAACTCGTAACTATGGAACCTATCCAACACACCTTTGGTTAAACTTCCCTTTTGTGCCGAATTACACCATCTGCACAAAAACACACGGAACTCTAATTCCAACTCTCGATCGATCACTTTACCTATGCAGCGGCATCTCCTTTGACAAGGGCGTACAAAGAACTCGCCTACCAACTCACTTATCAGAAGAACTCAACGGAAAACCAAGCTGTCATAATGCATCAACTCAAAACCATCTCCCACTAGAAAAGCTCAAACCAAAATCAATAAATATATCAAAAAACTTTTCCACCTTTCAAGTTGGCGGGTTGCGGCAAACACCACAATAGCGAGGCGAAATCACTCAAATGACCAAAATAACCATTTTTAAACCAAAAGAATCAGGCAAACCAAGGAGAATCTTCCCAATTTATATTTGCTTTGTCATAGAGACTATGCTCAAATAAAAACCGGAAACATTTCATTATCAGAGAATAATACCCTTTTTCAAACTTTCTTGTAAGACTTCAATTTTCTCTTAAACCATGATATTCGAATCATCACATAACATACTAATTCATTTCCTTTAGTTTGGCAACCTCAAAGCTATGCTCAAGGTGAACACATATTCCACGCCTATGTAGAGACTCTTCCAACCCATAATAACATACTCGATCAACTTCTCTACACAAAGGAATTACTTTGATAAATAATTCCCAACACACCACAATATAGATTTACTTACAATCACATCATCTCGATCTTTTAGGGATAATCGACTTGAAATTTACCACATTCACGCTCATTTAGTGCATCCAAAGATTCTATCAAAGTTCACCATATCTCTTGGAACCTAATCACGGGAACCAAGATGCTAGCGTGAAAATGTAAACCCAATTCAACCTCTAAGACTCTTACAATAAATTTTGGTATTCTTGATAGGTAACCTCGGATCTGAAGACTGAATTTCATACACTCAACAATAACCTTAGTTATTAATGTTAGCATTCGTCACCAATCAAGTAACCACTCAAGTTTACTCGTTTCATCAATCTTAGACCTCTCCATTACACCAAGCAAAAGCGGCTACTCGACCACAATATACCCATTCACAAAACCTAACTAATTGACTAGGATTCAAACATACTCAATCACTAACATCCATACATAAATATGTTCTTGATCAAGTTATCCATACTTGCTAACTCTAATGTTACGCCACATTGTGCATAACCTTGGACCACATCTCGCTATAGGTCCTCCTACTTGCGACCACGAAATCTGTTAACTCAAAGTCAAACACCTATTTAAATCAAATCCTCTCTAAGGTTCAATAAACTAATTTATTACTCAATGCCTCTCCCAAAGGTTCACGGGTCATCCACTAGACCACCACTATTTCATTGCGGATCACATCAGAAGATACTTTGCAACTTAGTTCGATTAACCCTTTCTTAGAAGAAGAGGCAAATAGAAATAAATTTCATTGTGAAGGAAAGCGTTACCACTTACAGTAATTAGAAGATCAAGAGAGACAATCAAACAACAATGATCTAGAATAAGCGATAAAATCATAATTGAGGCACCGTCCCACAAGCGAGAGAATAACAAGCCTCAAGCGGAAATAAAACTTTGCTTTTGAGATTGGGAAAAACTCTTATGAGTAAGATCAAAATCTTTAAACAAACTTCAATAACCGACAAGTTACAAAACTTGACTCCATTTTCCTTTAACAAAGCAACTTTCTTTGGAGTGCAGCGTCACCATGCCAACTCCACCAAGAAGAGATTTGAAGACCACATCATACGGATCACTAGGAGCTAAAACAAAACCTCTCAACATTTGGCGTTGCTCAAAACAAATTCGATTACCATATCAACATGAGTGCGAAAGATCCGGACCCAAAACTAGAAACATTTTCACCTAATCCGTGTCGAATAAGCGATCCAATCCCTTCATACAAAACATTCACTATTATCTTCATAATCCCTTATTGACAATCACATTAATAACGAAATAATACACTCTTAGTGAAAGTCATCAGAGCCTCGATCCCATCTTCAACCTCTCCAAAGAAATACAACCCATACGGTTAAAATAAACCTCTTTCAACAACATCATGCTTATCAAATAACAATTTATAAAACACGATTTGAGATATCACTTATCATTTATCCATCCAACTATTAGTCTTTGCTCAACACACACTTCATCTATCACTAACAATCGACAATGGTATTCATCACGTATGCTCATAGGGCCCTCTGTTGTTTACCATCACCTATCCATTTATGAACACAAAGTCAACATTCCACTATTGTAACACCCCAACTCGGCCACGAGCACAGAATGCAACTACCTAAGCTGAAATCCTAAATTTGTGAGAACCTCCTTTGTATCACGAGTCTGGAGGTTCCACACAACAAAAACTCACAAGTAAACATAAACTAGTCATGAAATCCAATTCTAAGATCTAAACATGAATCAACGATAATGAGCTAAGATGACAAATAACCATATGACTTAAAGTTCGTCTATGTTCTCATTGATCATAAAGGTACCATCCACGACTAAATTTATTTATTACAAACCAAAAGATGACAAAGAGAATCATAATTTCTTATAGCAATGAGTCTAATGTGAAGTGCATTATTCGAGTAGTGCTCATCTACTCCTCCCAAGTGAACTTCATCAACGATCACCTAGAAATAAACAAACAAAGCAAGAGTGAGTCCATGACTCGGCAAGTACAATGATTAAGAAAAACATTCATTCATTGAAGACCAAACATAACATCATTGGGTTCGATCATAACACAATGGATTACTTATGAATACATGATATGAATGCTCAAATCAAGGAAATGGACTGCACTTGCGCGTATCTGCGTATAGCGGTGAACACCGTCGGTGATCACTCAAGCCCGCATCTTAACAAAAATGCGGGGATCCACTTCCGTATGAAGAACGTTTCATACGGGTGTCAACATTGCCCATATTGGAATTAATGGGTCTTATCCAACCATCTTGAAATTGATGGTGGTTCTCATCCACTCCGTGGGCGTCAAATGTCAATGAATGCATGCAACAATTAAATGAAATATACCGTCACATCACTTCTACTCATGAACTCAATGTATTGAACAAAGTATGAATAATTCATTTCACATGTCTCACAAGCTACCAAAACAACTCATGCTAATAACCACAATACACAAACATCCAAATTAACATGGTACTTGCCTTCGCGTTGCGGCGTTATCGGCAACGAAGCGCTCTTATACCAGTTTAGCGCCTAAACCAACGAAATAACTTAATAAGTATACAAGATACCCAGCTCAACTAGTCGGTGTTCTATTTTACTTCTCTTAGAGTCAATTAAATCCTATATCGCATAAACTGAAAAACAGCGAGTCTGTCCAATAAGAAAATCCTGGACAGCAACACGGGGACTAACATAACTCACAGCCTGGAAGTCGAAAAATAGCAAACCCAATTTCTGTAGATTCTTAACTGGTCTAACTACAAAACCCTAGTTGTGCGACAAACCAATTTGGTCAAATTAATAGGCTAATAATTGTTTGAACATTCAGCACAGATTCAGCCTACCAAAATTCAGCAGAAATAATCAGTTGATCATAACTTCTATGTTTCAACTCCGAATTGAGCGTTCTTTACCAATCTGAAAAGGTTATCGAATTACCTACAATAACCTAGTTGGGTGAACTTTCAGATTCTTCCAACTTCTCTATCATAATATAGAAAACATACAGACAGATTAATCACGTCAGGTTTCTGGCAGCAACTGTTAAAACAGACATATCTTTTGACTCACAACTCGGAATCAAGTAAACTCAGTGGCCATCTAAACCTGACAGGAATACTTCAACTTTCTAGGAGACACCAAGTTCAAAATCTGTGATTAACAATTTCTTATACAATTTACAAATTGACTGCAGAATCTCGTTAGGGTTCTGGACAGTCAAGACTAATTCTATCATAACTTTTGACTCGGACCTCAGTTTGAGTGAACTCGGCGGCCACTGAAACGTAAGAACAAGACCTAGATATCTCTAGGAGACCAAACCTTCAGATTCTGCCTAAAAATAACCAGAAACACTCTCTACAACGTACTGGACAGAAACAGCTTCTAATTTCAGCAGGTCTGCTAAATCAAAAACGTAACCAAATCTCTTCTAACAACAATCAAACCACGAGGATCGCATCGTTACCTTGCTGCAACCAGGGAGTAGGTGGAAGGATCCTTGGCGAAGAAACTCTTCCTCCTTTTCACCTCTTTTTCCCCAAGCGAGCTGCTGTCCTCCTCCACTCCTTGCGCAGCCGGTGGCGGGAGAAGGTCGAAGGAAGATTCGGGAGGCAAACCAGCGAGGAGCAGCACCAATGGAGGTTGGGGCGACTCCTAGGGGCAGGGCATGAGGGGAAGAGAGGAGGAAGGAGGGTGGCGGCCAAAGGGAGGGGTTTCGGCCAGGGGAGGAAAAGGGGGCTGGTTAGGGTTTAGAGGGAGGCGCATGGGCCTAGGCCATGGCCGCCAAGGGGTGGGAAGGCTTCCCGAGGCCCACGACCTAAAAACTCCAGCGAGAGTTTTAAGCTTTAGGAGTTCCCGAATAAATTCTTTCTTTCAGACTAAAGCAGGTATGACATTCTACCCCCTTATGAGTCGACCCGAATTCTACTCATAACGGACACAAGAGCGAAGTCTAAGGAATTGAAAACAAGATTTAACACGTACCGGCAACAAATGAGTGCGGATCTTTGCTCGCGCATCACGAGACTCCGATTCCCAAGTGGCTTCTCTCTCCGTTTGATGAGACCAAAGGATCTTTACATACTTCAATGTCTTGCTCCTCAAAACCGCTCGACTCTTCCAAGATTTTCAGGTGGGACTCAAAAGTAAGGTCTGCTCAATGGTTAAGGGCTCCATTGGAATTACATGCTCGAGGTCAAATAAGAACTTCCTCAACATGGACACATGAAACACATTATGAATCCCTCTCATAGAATCGGGAAGATCCAAGCGGTAAGCCAAATTTCCAACTCTCGCCACAACTCGAAGCGGTCCGATGTACCTTGGGCTAAGCTTCCCTTTAGTAAGAAGCGTACTACGCCTTTGGTAGGCGATACTCTCGAAGGACCTCGTCACCCACATTGAACTCCAATTCTCGCCTCGACATCTGCGTAGCTTTTACATGCGGCTCTGGCGCTAACAAGTTCTTTCTAACCGGCCACTCTAGCCACGGTTTGCTGTACCATTCGGACCCAAAACGCCTCTCTCTCCTTGCATCCCAACACAACGGAGATCTGCATTTCCGCCCATAAGGACTTCAAATGGTGCGGCTCGAATCTGGAGTGATAACTATTATTATAGGCGAACTCTGCCAAAGCGGTGATCTTCCCAACCACCCTTCGAGGATAAAACACAACACTGAGCATATCTTCTAAGGTTTGAATTATGCGCTCGGGTGACCATGCATGCGAGGGTGGAATCGATACTAAGGCGGAGTTGCGTGCCCAAAGCACTCTGCAAACTCTCCCAAAACTTGGAAACAAATTTGGCATCTCGGTGGAAACAATAGTCTTTGGCACCCGTGCAACCGTACTATCTCTCGCACATAAAGTGGAGCCAAATCGCTCATGAGGTGGTGGTTCGAATAGGAATGAAATGTGCGAGACTTCTTGAACCGATCCACTATCACCCATATAGCATCCTTCCTCGTGAGTCGAGGTAAACCAACCACAAAATCCATGGAGATGTCATCCCATGGCCACACGGAACCTCTAAAGGTTGCAACAATCCTGCCAGTCGCTTATGTTCAGCCTTAACTTCATTGGCGGATCCCACGAGGCCACATCTGCGCAATATCGACTTTCATTCTCTTCCACGAAATTCTTCTTCAAATCTTTGTACATTTGGTCTCACTGGATGTACGATTATCACGAGTCTGTGGGCTTCCTTTAGAATCTCATCTTTGTCTGTGCCTCTGTGGCACACAAAGCGACCTTTAAATCGCAAAGTACGAATCATCTATACCAAAATGGCCTTGCTTGCCTTCATCTAGGCGCTTCCTCACCTGCTGGAGCATTTGATCATCTTTGTTGTGCTTCCGTACTCGTTACGGAATGGTGACTCAAGAAACAACGGGTCTCGGTCTCGGCGGTACCCATAAAGCAAAAGATATATCCATACGCTCAAAATCAGCGATGAGACAAGCGAGGTAGGAGGTGTCGCCTTGCGACTCGGGGCATCGGCTACAACATTTGCCTTGCCGGATGATCTTGAATGGTGAGATCATAGTCCTTTATCAACTCCAACCATCTCCTCTGCCTCGAGGTTTAAATCTTTACGAGTAAAGATGTATTTGGACTCTTGTGATCGGTGAAAATGTCACAAGATTCGCCATACAAATAATGGCGCGGATCTTTAAAGCCGGCACTCTGCTGCAAGCTCTAGGTCATGGGTAGGATAGTTATGTTCATGTTTCTTCAGTGCCAGGGCGCATAGGCAATCACCTTACCATCTGCATAAGTACACAACCCACCCAACTCTAGGCGCATCTGAATAAATAGTGAACCGCTTCCACAGTTACGGAAGGGTGAGTGGGCGGTCACCAATCTATCCTTCAAAGTCTGAAACCGTTCCACGCATCCGTCCACTGAAACTTGACACCTTTACGTGTCAAGCGAGACATTGGTCTAGCAATGGTAGAAAACCCTCCACGAAGCGCCGGTAGTAACCATTAAACCAGAAAACTCCTCACTTCTTTTACATTGGTTGGTCTCTTCCATTCCACCACTGTTGAAATCTTACTTGGATCGGCGAAATGCCCTCTTGATTGATTACATGGCCTAGAAACCCAACCCAATCCGAATTCACATTTCTTCAATTTGGCATAGAATTGGTTCACTCTCAAGGTCTCGATACCAACCTCAATTGTTGAGCATGGTCCTCTTCCGTTTTGGAATAAATCAAGATGTCGTCAATAAATACTACGTGAAATCATCAAGATAAGGGTGCAACATACTATTCATGGCTTCCATGAAAGCTGCGAGAGCATTAGTTAGTCAAATGACATAACCTTATACTCATAATGACCATACCTTGTAGAAAAGCTGTCTTCTCAATATCTTGCTCATGAACTCGAATCGATTATAACTTTGTTGAAGGTCAATCTTGGAAAATATTTTAGCTCCTTCAAGCGATCAAAGAGATCTTCAATACGGGGCAACGGATATTTATTCTTCTGATTGCTTGATTAAGAGCCGGTAGTCCACACACATCGCCAACTACGTCCTTCTTCTTAGTGAGCGAGCAGGAGCTCCCCACGGCGATACACTCGCGAATCATACCTTTGGATAGCAAATCATCCGATTGCTTTTTCAACTCCTCTGGAATGGTGCGTGCCAAGCGGTATGGAACATCGAAATAGGTCGGGTTCGGAACAAGATCTATCAGAATTCCACTTCACGTTAGAGGCATACCGAGAAGCTCCACGAGAAACACGTCGGAAATTCATTCACCACGAATATCTTCAATACAGAAGTGGAGATTGGACTTCTCGCTAAGAGACCAAAGCAACCCAATGTTCGAGGCTCGGCGACTAGAAGCAGACTAGCCAACACACGGGAATCAAGCGGTACCTTGCCTGAAACACTAATTCCTCTCCGCGGAGACTGCAAAGTCACCGTCTTCCAAAACAACAAATCTTGCACGGTAAAGGAATAGCCAATCCATACCCAAAATAACATCAAAGGTGATAACTGAATCACCATGAGATTGGCAATGAAATTCTCATCTTCTATAGTGATAGTGCAGCCGGGACAAGCTGTAGAGCTAGAAATAAGACCTCAGGGAGGCCCGCCACCAGTTGAAATAGATTGCACCTCAAACCCGCCCTTTTAACAAAATCTAAGGACACAAAGAATAAGTAGCCTGAATCAAGCAGGCAGAAAGCCTCAAGTGAATCAACTAATAAAGTACTGTCACCACATCGGGCGGCCCACGGTGTCGAGGGTGGGCATGGCGTGAGCTCCCAAAGGTGTCGGGCGCGAAGGCGCCCCAACACTCGAGAGGAGGGCGAGGAGCTGCAGCGAGTGAGAGCGAGGCGGGCGGATGGAGCGAGGTTCGAAAGAACCGGTCGGGCGCGAGGCTGGCTGCCGATGGAACCCATCTGGAAGGCGTGGCACAAAGGTGCAACAGTGCGGCGAGCTCAGAGTACTAGAGGGCGGCAGCTGCTGGGCGCTTCCCACTTGATGATACTTGCCGGATTACGCACAAGCGAAAGCTTGTGGCCCTCTCGACCACGCGGCGACAAGTCCCTCGAAAGAACATTCGATGCACGATGCCCCTCTCCACACTTAAAACATTTCATACCTTGACACAGGCGGCGCATCGAGGTGTGGAAGAAGAAAAGCGTGGCGCAGAAGAAAAAGCGCCTGCTGGGCCGGACGAGATGGGCGCTCCTGAAACCTCTTGGAAGTAGGCGGAGAGGACCCACCTCCACCACCAAACTCCTCTTCGGCCACCACGGAACCACCAGCAGTAGTGCCCCAGTGCATGCCTGCGAAGGAAAATTCCTCTCTGCTCTATCCTCTAGCACTGCTCAACCACGATCTTTGAAATCCATAAGCAGAGGCTCCCAAGATCGCGATACTCTGAAGGAGACCCGGCGAAACCTCTTGGCCTTCTCCAAGTCATCAGCCCACCAGGTGGTACAAAGCGTGCAGTTGTTGAACTCCATCTCGTGCTCGAATCTTGACCTATTGCCTTGGGTCAACACTAGCAATGGCGCTCCATCTTCTCAATAAAAGAATCGGATAGTACTTGGCTCTGAGCGTGCCACAAAAACTTCCCAAATGGCTGGTCCCTGCTGGGTCCTAGCGAGCGAACCCCTTCCCACGGATATCGGCTTGACCCTTGGTTGAAAGGCCACAAAAGCGAACCCTGCGCGCGAGTTCATTTCCAATGCCTCGGCGGCGCTCCATGTGCGGAGCCAATCTGCTGGCCCGGGTACCGCCCCATCAAGCGTGTCGGCGGCGTCATCCACTCACGAAGACTCATCCTAGTCTCGGTGGAGCTGCGGCAACAACGGACCTGCCATGGCGGCAGCGGCGACATCGCGGCGATCGCGAGAACGCGGGAGCGGCGAGATAAGCTGCACGCACTGCCGGCGGGCTGCTCGTTCTCCCTTTGAAGATTCGAATAATCGCCGACACCGCTTTGAGCATCGGCGGCGGCGCGACAGCTTCCACGGTGGTTGGGCGGTGAGGCAACCTCCTCATTAACCCCACGGCGGCCTCTTCTGCGGGCGTTGCGGCTCGCCGGACCACGTCCACGGCGCGACCACGGGTGGCGGGCGCTACGGCCTCTACCTCTCGCCATCTAAGGACAAGACAGCGAACGGCACAAAGCGAACAACGGTTGCACAACAAATAAATCATAACAACAAGAAAATTTGCGGAAACAACGGTGCCCAACCCAACCTCGTACACGGTGTGTCAATTTAATAATTCTATTTTAACCACGGACCTAAAGCCGCTCGATACCAAGTAACACCCCAACTCGTACGAGCACGGAATGCAACTACCTAAGTGAAATCCTAAATTTGTGAGAACCTCCTTTGTATCTGAGAGTGCTGGAGGTTCCACACAACAAAAACTCACAAGTAAACATAAACTAGTCATGAAATCCAATTCTAAGATCTAAACATGAATCAACGATAATGAGCTAAGATGACAAATAACCATATGACTTAAAGTTCGTCTATGTTCTCATTGATCATAAAGGTACCATCCACGACTAAATTTATTTATTACAAACCAAAAGATGACAAAGAGAATCATAATTTCTTATAGCAATGAGTCTAATGTGAAGTGCATTATTCGAGTAGTGCTCATCTACTCCTCCCAAGTGAACTTCATCAACGATCACCTAGAAATAAACAAACAAAGCAAGAGTGAGTCCATGACTCGGCAAGTACAATGATTAAGAAAAACATTCATTCATTGAAGACCAAACATAACATCATTGGGTTCGATCATAACACAATGGATTACTTATGAATACATGATATGAATGCTCAAATCAAGGAAATGGACTGCACACGCGCGTATCTGGTATAGCGGTGAACACCGTCGGTGATCACTCAAGCCGCATCTTAACAAAAATGCGGGGATCCACTTCCGTATGAAGAGCGTTTCATACGGGTGTCCAACATTGCCCATATTGGAATTAATGGGTCTTATCCAACCATCTTGAAATTGATGGTGGTTCTCATCCACTCCGTGGGCGTCAAATGTCAATGAATGCATGCAACAATTAAATGAAATATACCGTCACATCACTTCTACTCATGAACTCAATGTATTGAACAAAGTATGAATAATTCATTTCACATGTCTCACAAGCTACCAAAACAACTCATGCTAATAACCACAATACACAAACATCCAAATTAACATGGTACTTGCCTTCGGCGTTGCGGCGTTATCACAGCAACAGGCGCTCTTATACCAGTTTAGCGCCTAAACCAACGAAATAACTTAATAAGTATACAAGATACCCAGCTCAACTAGTCGGTGTTCTATTTTACTTCTCTTAGAGTCAATTAAATCCTATATCGCATAAACTGAAAAACAGCGAGTCTGTCCAATAAGAAAATCTGGACAGCAACACGGGGACTAACATAACTCACAGCCTGGAAGTCGAAAAATAGCAAACCCAATTTCTGTAGATTCTTAACTGGTCTAACTACAAAACCCTAGTTGTGCGACAAACCAATTTGGTCAAATTAATAGGCTAATAATTGTTTGAACATTCAGCACAGATTCAGCCTACCAAAATTCAGCAGAAATAATCAGTTGATCATAACTTCTATGTTTCAACTCCGAATTGAGCGTTCTTTACCAATCTGAAAAGGTTATCGAATTACCTACAATAACCTAGTTGGGTGAACTTTCAGATTCTTCCAACTTCTCTATCATAATATAGAAAACATACAGACAGATTAATCACGTCAGGTTTCTGGCAGCAACTGTTAAAACAGACATATCTTTTGACTCACAACTCGGAATCAAGTAAACTCAGTGGCCATCTAAACCTGACAGGAATACTTCAACTTTCTAGGAGACACCAAGTTCAAAATCTGTGATTAACAATTTCTTATACAATTTACAAATTGACTGCAGAATCTCGTCAGGGTTCTGGACAGTCAAGACTAATTCTATCATAACTTTTGACTCGGACCTCAGATTTGAGTGAACTCGGCGGCCACTGAAACGTAAGAACAAGACCTAGATATCTCTAGGAGACCAAACCTTCAGATTCTGCCTAAAAATAACCGAAACACTCTCTACAACGTACTGGACAGAAACAGCTTCTAATTTCAGCAGGTCTGCTAAATCAAAACGTAACCAAATCTCTTCTAACAACAATCAAACCACGAGGATCGGCATCGTTACCCTTGCTGCAACCAGGGAGTAGGTGGAAGGATCCTTGGCGAAAAACTCTTCCTCCTTTTCACCTCTTTTTCCCCAAGCGAGCTGCTGTCCTCCTCCACTCCTTGCGCAACCGGTGGCGGGAGAAGGTCGAAGGAAGATTCGGGAGGCAAACCAGCAGGAGCAGCACCAATGGAGGTTGGGGCGACTCCTAGGGGCAGGGCATGAGGGGAAGAGAGGAGGAAGGGAGGGTGGCGGCCAAAGGGGAGGGGTTTCGGCCAAGGGGAGGAAAAGGGGGCTGGTTAGGGTTTAGAGGAGGGCGCATGGGCCTAGGCCATGGCGGCCAAGGGTGGGAAGGCTTCCCGAGGCCCACGACCTAAAAACTCCAGCGAGAGTTTTAAGCTTTCGGAGTTCCCGAATAAATTCTTTCTTTCCGACTAAAGCAGGTATGACAACTATATACTTAGGGTTTAACTAAAGATTTAATAACACCATCTCTTTTAATCACGGTTTTCACAGTACTACCTCAACATTCCTCTAATCCGATATCGTAGGTTTCAATCTTGTGATTATGTAAGATCATCAATACCTCACATTTTTTTAATAAATCTCGGATTCCTAGTAGGTGTAAGCATACCTTTACTCACAGTTCATCAAGAACTACTAAAGACGACATCCACTTAATCAACTTCAATTACAAAGCTGCAGGTTAAAACCAATTATGCTCCACGCAAATGTCCCTTCTTGATAATTTATGCTATAACAATTAATCTAGATGATTACCACCTCCCATTTAATCACAACAAGACACATAGCAGAGTTTTAACTTTTTTTAGGAAAGAGGCATAGAACTTAATCACTCGAAATAATCCAAGAGAAATACATAAGCCAAAGGTTTCACGAGTTAAGGAACTTGCAACAAAAAACTTTCATTACATAAATGCCATGCGAATAAATGGGTCAAGTGTGCCAACAAGAAGGTAGAACTCTCATAATAAGGAACAAAATTTCCAATGACGACATTCACAAATAGCAAGAATAGCTCAAGTGTCGAAAAAGACAACATTTGCTCTATAAAACAATTATAAACCAATTGAAACCCATCAGCGCAAGCGACTCAACGAGTTGGAAGAACAAGGCTTGCTTTAAAGGGTCAAATTAAATCGGTGGAAACGCATCAACGGAAGGAACTACTAATCCAAGAGAAATTCATCAAGCACGATTGAACGAGTAGACCAAATCAAAATTACGAAAGAGAACAACCTCTCCAAAGATACTCACTATTACCTACTATGAGCGGTAGTGTAGCACTGGTAAAGCCAGGGCCACAACCACGACCCCAATCTCTCAACATGGGTTATCCCACACCTAATAACCTTGGTATAATACTATAGATATATCGATCATAACAGATCAACAATACAACATAACGGAGCGTATATGCAATGCAAAAACCCAACCCACCTATTGTGCACGAGTGTGTCAATTTAATATTTCAACTACCACGGACCTAAAGCCGCTCTCGATACCAGCTGTAACACCCACCATCATGAGCACGGAATGCTACCATAATAGCATAAAACAAATTAATTCTAAGGCACTTTACAAAAAAATTACGGAACCTCCTTTGTATAAATAATCATCAGGAGGTTCGCACAAGAAACAATAACAATAATCAATTACAGTCTTCCAATTCAAAACATAATCATAAAGACATCCATATTATGCTAATCAACGCTATTACACAAATCCAACATAAGGCATAACCAAAGAGAAGCCCTTAGCGGTTTATTGATTATTTAAGCATGATTAACTTTATTGAATTATAATCTCAATGTTCGTGGCGATGCTTCAAAACTATAATTATGTTTATGATAATGGGCGATTCAGGTTTTCACTCAACAAGGTTATTGTAGAGAATTTCATAACATTTTCATATTGTTAAATAACACTCAATTTGGAGTTATAGATTAAAAGTTATGATCTATTTAGTCTTCTTGTCTTAATTGTTTAGGCAGTTTACGTTCTGTTATTCATCTAACTGTTAGTAAATTAAATTTGCCGAATTGGGTTATCTTGTAAACTAGAATATTGTAGATATGTCAGTTAAGAATCCATAGAAACTGGTCTCACCCCATTCCGAGTTCGGATCAATAGATATGATTTTTACCGTGCTGCTGTCGGTTTGGTTTGAGTCCGAGTTATCGATTTTGGATTAGAGTTTTTAGTTGAATCTTGAGTCACCAGAAGCGTTGTAGAACGTTGTTTAGAAGTGTCGTGTGCAATGTGTTCTTATTTCAATTACTTAATTGTTTAGGCGGCGAAGCTTCGGGTTTAGGAGCACCGTCGTTGCCTACTAACGCGTCGAAATGCGGAAGGCAAGTACCTTGCTAATATTAATGATTGTGATTGATGAATGCTTAAATGTTCATGTTGTGGTATCCTATGATACATGAGAAGGGGAAATGTCTATGCTCTTTCATATGTGTTGATTCCATGTTTAGAGATGATGTCTTCCATTGTTCATACTTCATTTCATGCATCCATTATGCATGTTTCATCCACGGGAGTGGAATATAAGACCCACCATTCCAATGTGGGCATATTTGGACATTGTCATGTTCCGTCCACGGGAGTGGATTAGAAAGACCCATCAATTCCAGGATGGGCACGTAAGACCCATTAATTCGGGATGGGCGATTTGGACACATGTATGAAACGTTCTTCATACGAATTTGGATCCCCGTATTTTTGTTAAGATGCGGGCTTAAGTGAACACCGGCGGGTATGTCACTAGCTATCTTGGGTATAAGCACGTGTGCGATCCATCCTTTGATTAATTTCATTCATATCATGCATTCTTAAATATTCATTCATGGTATGTTCAGAAATTGTAAAGAGGTTGTCTTGTTCATATTGGTTATCTGTTCATTTATTCAATGTATTTGTTGAGTCTTGGACTCACTCTTGCTTTGTTTATTTATTTTTAGGTGAACGTTGGTGATGAATCTCTTGGGAGGGAGTAGACATGCACTACCCACTCAGTTCACTTTACACTAGTCTCAATAAAAGAATTGTTACTGCCTTTCATTCGTTAATTGTTGGATTGTAATAAATAAACTTAGACTTGGATGATACCTTACTTAACGTTGAGTTTGTTTAAATAACTGTTTATGTTCATTGAATATTCGTTGATAGGATAACGTAGCAGATCCATTATTACATTCCTGTTTATGTTCCAATTGTTGATGATCTGTTTAGCTTAGTTGATGAATTATTGTTGAAATTAATCCGTTGTATGGTTATATGTTAATCCGCTGTATGGTTATATGTTAGGTCTATAGGTAGCATTTTGGCTCCCGAATAGCGAGTGTTCTGATTGGTATCGAGCGGGCTTTAGATCCGTGGTAATTAAGTTATTAAAATGACATACTATGCACTGATGGGTGGGGTTGGGAAATCCATTGTTTAGTATTTCTATTGTTATGTTTCATTTGTTGAGCAATTGTTGAATTGTACAGTACTATCTTTCTTGTTGTTAATCTATGATATGATATGATCCTCGATACCTATGAATTTATTTGTGTGATTGCTATGAGATGATATTCTCTATTCATATTGATTATTGGCTATGGGTGACGTTGAGAGGTTGAGGTCGTGGTGGTGGCCCTGGGTTTGTCAGATTACACCACTATTCGTGGTAACAGAATAGAGTAGTATCTACCCCGAATACCATAGTTGAGTGTTGAGGGTGAGTTTCTTTAGAAAATATTATTCTCTTCCTTGATTCTGAATGTGGCCAGTTCTGGTGTTAGTTGTGGTTGATGAAGTTTTCTGGAGTTAGTGTTTTACATTTTTTTTGATGAGTTTCCATTGATCTTTCTTGATTCATTATATCGACTACTTGTTCTCTTGATTCTTTGGACTAATGTTGTTTCTTGGGAGCGTTAGTTATCGACGAAATTTATCTTTTCTTGGGAGTTCTGCCCTTCTTGTTGGAGAATGTGAATCATTTATTCCCTTGGTATTCTGGATATTGAAAGTTTTTCTGTTGCAAGTTCTTTATCATGTGAAAGCTTTGGCTTTATGTATTTCTTTTGAATTCTTTCAATTGTGAAATTTAATACCACTTTTTTTGAAAGATTATGTTAAAACATTTAAGTGATGTCTTGTCATGCTTAAGTAAGAGGTGCTAATTAAATGAATTAACCGTTATGAGATAAGTTATCAGATTTGGGTTATTGGCTTTGTGCAAGCAGTTTATTCTTAACTAGTATCCATGGAAGTGAATTGACTAATGCGAAATGTCGTTGTATTTGGTACATAATGAATTTTAGATAAGAGTTTGTTCATACTATTCAAGGACCTATTGTTATTAAGAAGTGTGGAAATGTTGATGAACAGGTTTGATCCTTACGATCGAGTAATCTGTTAAATTTGTTAGATGGATTGGAATCTAGGTCCTCTTTCGATTATTCTAACCGCTAGTGATGGTTATGTTAAGGATGTGTTCGAATGTTGCCTTGATAAATATATAATTTTGAATCTGTCTTCTATTTGGATCTTGATGATCTTATTTGAATGATAGCTTTACTTGATTCTTGCCATTCTAAAAATTATTGAAACATGTTTAAATGACTAGATGAGCGATGATGTATCGCCTTGTGAAACCTTGTCTTATGTATCCTATATTATTAAAGTTAAGGACCTTTCATTCTAATTCTTGAACATAAGTTAGAATGTTGATTATATCCTCTTAAGCTGTTGTTGAGGTTGCAAATAGAGGTAGGATCATAATTGTGCCATGTGTGGCTAGAGAGCATTTAGTGTGTACTATCTTGGCATCGAGTGTCGATGAAGAGTTAAATGGATGAAAGCTAATAAGATATTTCTGTTGGTGTACATTGGTGAGATTGTCATATTCTATTATCATCTTGTTGAAAGAGTTTGTTTCAATTATGAGGTTTTGCACTAGGCTTTCCTAAATCAAGTATATGCAATCTTATTTAGATTTTAGAGACATGATGAAGTAGTTCATTGTGTTTTTAAGTTCATGAAGTGATAAGAGATTATGATGATTCTTGCTAATAGCATATTATTTAGTTGATTAGTGTGATTGTCGGTTGTGGTTGTGATGATAATGTTGAGCGAATGATAAGAAAAATAAAGAAATTGATCGGTTGTATGATCTTGTTTTAGTGAAAGTGTTTGAGTTTTGCGTTTGTTATCTTTGGACCTCATGAGTTATGTGGTAATGAGTACATTTGAGCAAAGAGGCGGGTTGAAAGATTTTATTGGTTCTTAAGTGGTTCCTATGATTTGGTCTTAAGAGCTTATCTTGTTTAAGCTGGCAAAGTGATGTAGTAATCACAGAAAATAATTTTCTTGGTTAAAGGAAAGAGTGAAGTAAAAGTATTTGAGATTTAAGTCGCGTTTCGTAATTTGCAGTTTATTTGTATGTGCTTAAACCTTATGCACTTGTTCCATAAGAGTTTACCAATTTTCAAAGGGCAATACCTTCTTCTCATTTGTGGTTTGGTATTCGCTTATAACAGGACTTGAGTCCTCATCTGTTGACGTCCTCTATGTTTTTCGAGTTCTTTGCCTAAGTGTCTATTTCCCTTGGTCTGTGTTTACTTCAAGCGATAAATGTCTTCATCTAATATCTGAAATTTACCCTTAAGGGTCTATATGTAATTAGGTAAAAGAGATACATAAAGCAGGTTACTTTACAATTTTTAGAGAGGAGTTGAGTCTGTCTTTTAAATAGATCGTGGGCAAGAGGAGTTCTAAAAACAACCTAAAGTATTTCCCCTCAGTGCGCGCCATCTCCCGTCGCTTTGGCCGTTCTTTCTCGCTCGCACCTTCCCGCCCTCTGTTGTTGTGCGCGTCACCCACCTCGTGCGTAGCCTTTGCCGCGTGGAAATTCCAGCCGACCCGGTTCCCATCCGTCACGGTTTGTCTTCTTTCAGCTTTTCTTGCACTGCTGCGGTAGATATGAGGTGATGCATGCATACGTGATTAGTAGGGGAGACTAATTAATGTGGGTGTGCTGTACGTTTCACTAATTGGCAGTGTTGTGTGTTTCTATTAATTGAAGTGTTGAGGA
Organism: Ampelocalamus luodianensis; assembly: GCA_036346255.1. Lineage (NCBI taxonomy): Eukaryota > Viridiplantae > Streptophyta > Magnoliopsida > Poales > Poaceae > Ampelocalamus > Ampelocalamus luodianensis. The sequence continues at coordinate 31,358,134 of CM070638.1, read as the reverse complement.
GAGAGAGATTTGTCTAAATGCGCATGCATATATGTATTTAGTGGCCAAGACCTTTCCAGATTGTCTACTAGTGCTAGCATTAAACTATTAGTACTGTGTTAGTAGTTGATTGGTTTGGAGCACTGCTAGAATTATTTTACTAGGATCTGGATGCATCGGTCGGTTATTTTATTGGACATTTAGGCATGCATCGGCTGAGTTGTGGGGACTAATTATTGGCGTACTAATTAATTTGAGTATTTAATTGGATTAGTTAGGATCAGGATTAGCTGGCTGTTGCACATATAATTGTTGTAGCAATGTTAAAATTATGGTCTGCGCAGGATAGATTTCGTTAGACAGTCGTTTTGATATAGTTAAGTGCGGATTCAGTCCTGGGCATCTCCTAGAGTATTGTAGAGGACGTCATCACCTTTCAATGAAGTGCTAGATTGCATCATTTGGATCTCTGTAACAGAAGTTATGATTTTTTTAGTGTGACTGTTCTGCAAATCTGTCGGTATTATGACAGGTTTTAGTAATTTGACTTGAGCGATCGGTTAAATGGAAAATCTGAGAACCCTAGTATAACGAAAGTTGTAGATAATTGTCGTAGCTTTCAGGGAAGCACAAGAACGCGAAATTTTGATAAACGAGCTGAAAGTTATGATAGTTTTAGTGCTCTGTCCAGAAAGTCTGATGTGAAATCGATGTCTTGTTAATCGGCTTAAAAGTGATTTTAGATGGCCGAATCAGGGAGCTCACCAACTAGGTTTAGTTGGGAAATTTGATAACCTTTCAATGAAGTCCAAGAAAACCTAATTTGGACCCCTGTACAGAAAGATATGAATTTTAGAACTTGACTGTTCACTGAGGGCAGTTCAGCACTTAGGATTGTGGGGTTGGGATCGCGTTGCAATCTGCTACTTGATGAGTTCGCTTATTTAATTCATGTTTTTCGTTACTATGGTCTTAGTTTATGTTCCTAATGTATTAGGTGGGGTTTTGTTCCAGAGGCAGCGCCGTCTTCACGTCCTCCATTCTCCACGGCTAAGGCAAGTGCGATGTCCGATTCATGGTTGTGATTGATTGATCATGCTTGTGTGCTTTTAATATGAGATAGCATAGCGAGATTGTTGGCATGGTGAATGTTTAAGATTGGTGGATGCACCAAATATGTCTATGCTCTATTGATGTATGTTGTTATCGTCTTTTAGTAATTTGATGATGAATAAATGATGAGCATGTGCATATTGAGATCATGTTGAGGCTTGGTCACGTGGTGACCGGTATATTTTCCTTTGAGATCCCGTCATGAAGGTGGCGGGCCGAGATCTCCACACTCGTGGAGTGTGGGCTTGAGGTCCCCAATACTTGCGGAGTATTGGGCAATTGGTCCCAATGCGTGCGCGCCGCGAGCATGGGTATGCGACAGCGGTTGCATACTTTGCATTACGGTGTAATGCACAAAGAAAGATAAAGAGGAATGATCCTTGAGCATTGCATTTGCATGTGAGCGTGTTATTGTTGATCTCCTATATATGGATGCTGATGTTATAACTTTTATTACAGTACTTGCTGAGTCTGTGGACTCACTCTTGCTTTATTGTTGTTTTAGGTACAGAGCCAAGAACGACATGCATGGGGAAGTAGTCTATTAGTCACACACATGCCACTTGAACTAAATAAAGTTGAATGATCTTCAGATCGTAATTGTTTTTAGTTATTTGGGCAAGATGCTCAAGGTTTATTTTGTCTTGTTTCTTCCAGTGGTCTAAGTGTAATAATGATGAGTAGTGGAACTTTATGCTTCATTGGATTGCGAGATACTTAGCATATCGTTGATTATCTTTTGATGTCTCTGGATGATAGTTAGTTAAATTATGAATTATCTGTATGTTGGAACCTCCGTGTAATTAACTTTACAAGGGAGGTTCTGCCGAAATTACTAAAATTGCCTTGATTAGAATTATTAGTGTTTTGCTTAGTAGCATTCCAGGCTCATGTCGGGCTGGGGTGTTACACTTCATTTGCTTTTTCTTTTGAGGAAGGATCCACCGATTCGTTTCACAGTGGTTTTTCGAGGTGTTTATTCAATGTGGTTGTGAAACCTTGGATTGTAAGTTAATTGAGGAGCATTGAAAGATGAACTAATTTCGTGTGTAATTCTTGGAAGAATTTTATTTATCTGATTGTTTGCCTTTGAGACTAAAGCGATTGCATTGTTGCAACCATTAGAACCTATTGAGATTTGTGATCCAAGATCCTTTGTTCAATTCGGGTGGAACATTAGAATTTTTGAAAGGATGGGGAATCTTACTCTATGTATTAGAGTGTCGCGATTGGGTACCTTGCACAGTTGTGTAGATGAATTATGATGGTGTTGTAATGAGAGTAGTATTAGCGAAGTAATCTGATCGTTAAAGTGATTAATGAGATAGTCGAGATTGTTGGATTACTGCCAGGAATGACTTAAATTTAGTAAGTAACTCTCTAAGAGTTAGGATCTTGATAAAGATAATTGGGTTGAAGAAATATTTTGTATGTTTGGATTGTGAGAATTTTAGGGATTTAATTTGAGGCTTCCCCTATCTTCTATATGATAAGTTCATGGTAGGAGTCTTGGAGTTTAATTTTGGGCTTCGCATTCTTTTTGCTAGGACCTTGAGTCTCCCAATGATTATGTGTAGAGGAAGTAGAATAAGGGTAGATTCCGAACAATTGGATGATCATTGATAGAACCCTTTTGAGGAAGTATATGAATGTGTGTGCTGAGAATTTTGAGTTGTTTATTCTTAAAACATTGAGGTGATGTGATTGCATATGAGATCTATTTTGAGATGCATTGGAAGTCATCTGTCAAATTAATTCTGTCGGTAGAGGAGTTGTTGAGAGAAAGTTTCGGTGGAGTCGATAGAGCCTCTATGCAGAGGTGTGGATGATGTATTTCGACTTGAGCATAGCGTTTAGAATGCCAAGTTAAGAGAGATAAGTTAGGGTGTTATGTGCTGAATTGGAATTCCAAAGTTTGAGTGAAGTTTTATTCCTGAAAGAGAAACTGAGAAAATTGATGCTTCCTCAAGTAGAGACACGTTTTCTTGATTCTTGTTTGAGCTATGTGTTTTGACGGATGTCTTTCGCAAGTTGAGCTCGGCATTTATGTTGACATGTGTGATTCTTTCGGATCGAGCGAAATAAATGAATTTTTTGATTTGGGCATTCAAGTGATTTCTCCTTTGGATTTCATGATGTTTATTTGCAAGCGCCACTTGGAAGGTGGAAAGGTTTTTCGTGATGAAATTCGATTTACGGGTTTGACTCTTTAGTACAGAAATAGTAGCATAGTTGCGATGTGAATCTTTCATTTTCAGATGGGTTTTGTCGGTAAAGAGTTTGCTTAAGGAGAGCTCATTGTGTGTTTACGGTTAAAGGAGGTGATCCTTGTTTGATGAAGAGTTCAACTGAGAGGTGGAACAAGAGTTTCGTGTTCTATGTGCATGTTGTGTGGTTCAGTATCAATCGGAAGGTTAGCCAAGGTACATTGGGTTGTTTTCGTTAGCTACGGGAATTCAGAAGTTGGCGTATCGCAAGGACCGTCTCGGGTCCATCTGCGATGTACACAACATTTGGCATGTTTGGTGCCAAGTGAGTACTGTGAGAACTAGAGTTTGAATATTCGTTAACGTCGTGGACCATCAGTAGGATCTTACCTTGATTCTCTTCCGATGAGTGTACACGGAAATGTGGGGGCGAGTGTTAGGGCGGGCGTCGTTCTACGTCTTTGTGTTGTGGTCTCATCGGGCCAGAGAGAGTCACTTGAAATTAGAGTCTCGCATGCGCGAGCAATATCGGTTTGTTCATGTGCAGTGCGTGTTAATCGTTGTTAATTTCGAGACGTGGATTTCTTTCGGGTAGATCAGTGAGTAGATTTGGGGTCGAATCCTGTTAAGGGGGGGTAGAATGTAATACCCCGAATGTTTCTAAGGAAAGAGAGTAAACATGTAACACCCTGGCTATTCGGAAGCCAAGATGCCACCTAAATACTCTAACAATCTACACAATGCGGAAGAATGAGAAATAAGTAAATCAACTAATGGCGACACAAAATAAGCAGGACATGGTGAAGGTATCCTTCCTTCGCCTTCTAAGTTATTTAATCTGAACATCAACATAAATGTGGATAAGGTATCCTTCCTTCACCAATTATAATTTAATTATTACAGTTCATCATTAACGAATGAATGATAGATCTAAAATTTATTCTTGAACATGAATTTGATGATGTGAACAAGTAGTGCGTGTCTACTCCCTCCCATGTGAGCCAACATCGGGGTTACCTAAAAGAAACAAACAAGCAAGAGTGAGTCCACGACTCAGCAAGTCTGATAAAAGGGACATAACACACATATGAACAAGTCATCATCATAAGAGAATATGAGCTTACATCGAATGAAAACTTAGGAATGCATGGCATGAATGAATGTACTCAAGGATGGACTGCACACATGCGTATCTGGTATAGCGAGTGACACACCGTCGGTGTTCACTTAAGCCCGCACCTTAACAAAATTGCGGGATCCAAGTCCTATATGAAGAACGTTTCATATAGGTGTCCAAAGCTGCCCATCTTGGAATTGATGGGTCCTCGTGCCCATCTTGGAATTGATGGGTCTTTCAATCCACTCCGTGGGCGGGACATGACAATGTCCAAATCGCCCACATTGGAATGGTGGGACTTACAATCCACTCCCGTGGACATAACATGAATAAAAGGATGCATGATATGAACATGAACAGGGATAATTCCTTCTCTCAGTATATATACTCCACATAATGAAAGAACATAACTAGTTCAGCATCTCGGGTAACACAATATGTCACAATATATTCATGTAAACATTCACAATCACAGCACTTAAAATCAACAAAGTACTTGCCTTCCGCGTTACGACGCGTTAGCAGGCAACGATGGCGCTCCCAAACCCGTAGCCTCGTGGCCTAAACAGTTAAATAACCGAAATAAGAACAACATAGAGCCCATCATGAATTAATATTCTACACTACCCTCTTGCACACCCAAAACATAGTCATAACCCAAATCTGAAATTCCAGCAGCAACATGGAATCCCATCTGGACAGCAGCACGGTAAAGGCCAAAACTAATGATCTGGGACTCCAAAAGAGATGATCCCAGATCCTACACAAGCTTAACAAATATATCTACAACTTTGTAGTTGACGAGATAACCCAATTCGGCCAAACTAAATTGCTAACTGTCAAACGAAACAGCAGAACAGAAACTGTTTGAACATAAAAAAACAGCAGTACTAAAACGTCCATAACTTTTAAAATACAACTCCGAATTGAGTGTTCTTTAACAATCTGAAAAGGTTATGAAATTATCTACAATAACCTAGTTGGCACGACATTCATATTTTGCTTTAACAAAAAGTGGCACACGGGTCAAAACTAAAGATAGAAATTGACATACAATCTGGACAGACTGACCTACAATCTGGACAGTCACAATGAAAGGTGCATAACTTTTGATCTATAAATCCAAATGAGGTGTTCTTTATCAATCCTGAAAGCTAGTGATATCACCTTCAAAATTTGTTATGGGCAAGACCTCTGAATCACACTCTAACTAGGCCATATATCAACCTATACAGAGACTCCTAATTCTCGTCAGGATTCTGGACAGCAGATAATAAATCTATCATAACTTTTGACTCGTTCGTCGGATTTTAGTGTTCTTGGCGGCCACCGAAAGCTAAGAACAAGACCTACAATACTCCAGGAGATGAACATCTCTAATTCAGCCTCTAAAACCACGAAACAGACCTCGCAACATACTGGACAGATTTAACTTTCTACTCGGCAAGTCGATCTAATCAAATATGATTCCAAATCACTTCTACCAACAACCAACCAATGAGGCTCCGCATCGTTACCCTTGCTGCAACCAGGGAGTAGGTGGAAGAACCTTGGTGACGATGATCTTCCTCCTTTTCCCCTCCTTTGGCCAAATCAAACTGCTGCCCACCTTGAATCCTTGCGAGCGCCGGCGGCGGGAAACTCCGTGGATCGGTTGGGGCAACACCACAGCAGGAGGAGCAGCCACAAGGGGAGATGGAGGCGGCTCAAGGCAGGCGCAAGGAGGAGAGGAGGGAGGGTGGCGGCCAAGAGGAAAAGAAGGGGAGGGGTTCGGCCAAGGGAAGAAAAGAGGCTAGGGTTAGCACCAAGGGGGCATGGGCCTAGGCCCATGGCGACCAAGAGGCCTGGAAAGGCTAACCGAAGGCCCAAAACCCGAACCACTCCGAAACTGAAAGTTTAACGCTGCGAAATTCCCGATTAAGTAAACTCTCCGATTAAATTGATTTAACCCGATTTTTGACTTCTCACACTTAGGAGTATTACATTCTACCCCTTGCGAGTTCGACCGAATCTAAACACATAGCGAAAGAACAACCACGACGAAACGAACAACGGTAACCACGTGCCGTTGTGAACAACACCGCTAAAGCTCACGCGCGCGCGAAACTTCGAAGGCAAGATCTCACTCGATGGTCAGCGGCGCAAAGCGAAACCTCAAACTCGGATCTCCCAAGTACTCACTCAACACGAGCGTACAAGGCGTTCGTGCCAGCGCGCGGACTCGAGACAGTCTGGCGTCGCCAACTAGCGAAAACAACCCAATGTATCTTGGGTTAACCTTCCCAAAGATACCGAACCACCCGACAAGCACAAAGAACACGGAACTCTTATTCCACCTCTCAATTGAACTCTTCACTGAAAACAAGGATCACCTCCTTTAACAGGAAACATACAATCGAATTCTTTTAAGCAAACTCTTTTACCGCAAAACACATCTGAATAAGAAAGATTCACATCACAACTATCGTTACCAATTGAGTATTGAAGAGTAAAATTCGAAATCGAATTTCATCACGAAAACCTTTCCACCTTCCAAGTGGCGACTTGAATAAACATCACGAAAACCAAAGAAGGAATCATTTTAAATGCCCAAATCAAAACTTCCTTTATTCTTCTGAACCGATAAGAACCACACATACCAAAATCGAGTCAAACTCAACTTACGAAAGACATTGGTCAACGACACAAAGCTCAAGCGAGAATAAAGCGCTTCACTAATCAAGAAGAAGACATCTTTTCCTTAGTTTCACCTTTTGGAATAAAATATCTCTCAACCCTTGGAATTCGAATTCATCGCATACCGCACGGTCTCAAACCTCTTAATTTAACATCCTCAAATTATGCTTAAACCGAAATACATCATCCACACCTTTGTAGAGAGACTCTATTGATTCCACTGTACACTCTAGACAACTCATTCAACTGATGACATTAATTTGATAGAAGGCACCAAAAGACCTCAAAAACCCATGCAATCTCATCACCTCCAACTTTCAAGAACAACACATCAGAATCCTCAACACACCCGCTCATGAACTACATCAGATGAGTTCTATCAACAATCATTCCACTGCTCAGAGTACTCCAGTTGTCTATATCCTCTACACACAAATCTTTGGGCGACCAAAAGTCTAGCATGAAAATGGAAAGCCCAAATTTAACCTCCAAGACCCCTACAACGAATTCCTCTTATAACACATGGTGAAAACATCGGATTAAATCTCTAACATCCCCACAATTTCGACATACACACACATTGACATCCTCAAGAATCACTCACACAACATCGCAAAACTTTCCAATTGTGTTACTCTATAAAATTGCTTAAGGTTTCCATACATTTGATAATCCGCAACATTTCAACATGAACCAAAGTTCTGGAACTACACTATATCATAGGTTCTACTTAGTTGAACACTATACAGTTTTACTTCGAAACCATACATTCCATATGAATCAACTTCCCTCCAAGAGGTTCAGGTCAAAACCAACTCATCTTCTATTACTCCTCCAATAGCTGGGTAGCAAAATCTCACCCCTACAATCACTTAACCACCACCAAACAATTAACAACTTACGAGTTGTAAAACTTTACAGCACAAAACGGTTGATCCTTTCTCAAAAGAAAAAGGCGAACAAGGACAAGTTTCACCGCACAGGAAAAAATTGCTGCTCACAATGAGCACGAAACCAAAAGAAATAATCAGTAATGAAAATGCGGAAAAAGGAAGGTTGAGTTCACAGCGGAGGGCACGCATCCCTCGAAAAGGAATAGCAAATAACCACCATTAAGAGAAATAGCATTGCGATTGAAACTCAACAACTCTTGAGTGAAAAGAGCAAAAGTTTATGAACAATTCGAATAACTACAAGTTACAAAACTTGACTCAAATTCTCAAATATTCCTCTTGCACTCTTTCCTTTAACACTGAAATTAATTCTTTGACTAACATCGCTTTGCCACAACGTACAAGATAAGATCTTTAGTCCAAACCACGGGGACTAATTAAGAACCAATGAAATTCTTCAATCGTCATATTTGTTCGAAACTGTTCAACTACACAAGAAACATGATATCCAAATAATCTCAATCACCAAACTCGAAACTTTTCCAATTACGAGTTTCATGAAAAGCAAGCGATTCATCTCCTTTTAGGAACCAACATAATTTTCTTTAATTGCAGCTTCACGTTGCCAACTCAAACCAGAATCCGTTAAGATTCAATCACATGAATCTCTTAAGAAGCAACAAGACAATTCAATATCTCAATTTATTTAAAATAATTTCAGCTACCGGTGATTCAATAGCTCAAAGAAAATATCACGAAAGCTAAACTTGAAATATGCTCATCGAACGATATCACCAAAGCGATCAAATTTACTATAGGTATTAACATCAATTTCACAACAACAATTAGAAAACACTTGAAAGACCCACGTGAAAAGAATGGGTTGATTCTTTCTCAAAAGAAGAGACAAATAGAAACGACTTTCACCAACTAGAAAACTCATCTACCACTAAATGCTGAACAGGACCAAGGAAGAAACCAATTAAGCAATGAACTTATAGAACATAAGTGAAGTCCACGATTGAAAGCATAAGCCTCACAAGAAGAGAATATCGAATCTTAACAGATAAGAACAAATAAGTATTCAAAATCAAGCACTTGCATCATCGAAGAACCATTATAACTTTGCAACATAACGTGACTCGATAAACTTCATTTACTACATAAGCGTTAACCTCAAAAGATCATGAACATAAAACTTGAAATTTGACCATTTAGAGAATATCACCATAGGTGATCAAATTACTCGAGAATTAACCTCATTCTCACATTTAGACGAGTTAATAACATCGACAACATACACTAGTACTAAGAATCATCAAACTTTATTACTCCATCCTAAAACTTCCCAAAGGAATACAAACCACAAGGTTGAAACAAATTTATTATAACAAGATTATGCTAAGCAATATCCATATCATCGAACACGAAAGCAAAGACTACTTACGAAATTAATCTACTCAACTATTGGTGTTGCTTAGCACCTTCTTGAGCGCTCATTAACAATCGATGATGGTATTAATCATGTGTGTACATACAGATACTAATTCCATTTGCAATCACATAACCATATGTAAACATAGATTCACATTTCACCTTTGTTGAAATCATTTCAAAACATGATTAAAGATTCACTAACATAATTTTTCTATAAACAAGGTTTCACGAATCGATACACGAGCACCCATCTGGTCCTTTATGCAAGTTTCAACAATTTTAGCATACCAGAAATAGACAAATCTAGCTCTTACGTAAGATCTATAGGTTACGAGCGGATATGGACAATCTTTATTTAACATACACCATATATGAAATACAAGGACATTTCAAATTAATCAATTTCACTTTCATGGATGGTAGTTAAGAATAATTGATTTGCACCATGCTAATAACCCAACTTGGTAACTCATATCGTAACAATTTATTCGTTTAGTTATAACTTCTCATTTTAAGCATGGCGAACATCACAAAAGGATCCTAACACCTTACTCTGACAAAGAGAGACTTGAACTTCAACGCTCAAGTAATTCAAAAGAAGCATAAAGCCAAAGCTTTCCATGCAAACAAACTTCTGACGAGAAAACTCTCACTAACCAAGCTATCAAGCGAGTAAATGAGTCATTCTTTTCAATGAGAAAGAATGAGCAACCATGAAAACATCAATCTTGCCAATTGACAACGACCACAAGTGGTAAAAGCAACTCAACAGTTGAAAAGCAATATTTGTTTCAGAGAACCAAGAGGAATCTATTGAAAACCATAAACTATCATGAACCACAAACCCAGGAGAAATTCATCAACTACCACAGGACAAGAATTGGCAAATTCAGAAATGAAGGAAGAGAACAACTTTCTAAAGCAACTCACACTTAGCACCTGAAATTATGATACTCGGGTTAACTACTCCTCTAACCACGTACTGCGAAACAGTGGTGTAACCTGGTGAATCCCAGAGTAACAACCACGACCTCCACTTCTTATCATCCGATAACAACACGCTTCACCAAAATACTCAATTATGAATATACAGGATCATCTCATGACAATCATAGTATTAGTTCCTAGATATTGAACATCATAGCAGATCTTAGATTAACAACAAGAATGATAGTACAGAAGCAATTCAAGAACAGTTCAACATGATGAAACACACCACTAGAAATACGAATACGATGGATTACCCAACCCCACCTACTGTGCATAGTGTGTCATTTTAATAAATTAATTACCACGGACCTAAAGCCGGCTCTGATACCAACTGTAACACCCTAGCTATTCGGAAGCCAAGATGCCACCTAAATACTCTAACAATCTACACAATGCGGAAGAATGAGAAATAAGTAAATCAACTAATGGCAGCACAAAAATAAACAGGACATGGTGAAGGTATCCTTCCTTCGCCTTCTAAGTTATTTAATACTGAACATCAACATAAATGTGGATAAGGTATCCTTCCTTCACCAATTATAATTTAATTATTACAGTTCATCATTAACGAATGACTGATAGATCTAAAATTTATTCTTGAACATGAATTTGATGATGTGAACAAGTAGTGCGTGTCTACTCCCTCCCATGTGAGCCAACATCAGGGGTTACCTAAAAGAAATAAACAACGCAAGAGTGAGTCCACGACTCAGCAAATCTGATAAAGGGACATAACACACATATGAACAAGTCATCATCATAAGAGAATATGAGCTTACATCGAATGAAAACTTAGGAATGCATGGCATGAATGAATGTACTCAAGGATGGACTGCACACATGCGTATACGGTATAGCGAGTGACACACCGTCGGTGTTCACTTAAGCCGCACCTTAACAAAAGTGCGGATCCAAGTCCTATATCAAAAGCGTTTCATATAGGTGTCCAAAGCTGCCATCTGGAATTGATGTGTCCTCGTGCCCATCTTTGGAATTGATGGGTCTTTCAATCCACTCCGTGGGCGGACATGACAATGTCCAAATCTGCCCACATTGGAATGGTGGGACTTACAATCCACTCCCGTGGACATAACATGAATAAAAGGATGCATGATATGAACATGAGCAGGATAATTCCATCTCTCATATATATACTCCACATAATGAAAGAACATAACCAGTTCGGCATCTCGGGTAACACAATATGTCACATTATATTCATGTAAACATTCACAATCACGACACTTAAAATCAACAAAGTACTTGCCTTCGCGTTACGTGGCGTTAGCGAACAACGATGGCGCTCCCAAACCCGTAGCCTCGTGCCTAAACGGTTAAATAACCGAAATAAGAACAACATAGAGCCCATCATGAATTAATATTCTACACTACCCTCTTGCACCAAAACATAGTCATAACCCAAATCTGAAATTCCAGCACAACATGGAATCCCATCCGGACAGCAGCACGGTAAAGACCAAAACTAATGATGTGGGACTCCAAAGAGATGATCCCAGATACTACGAGCTTAACAAATATATCTACAACTTTGTAGTTGTGAGATAACCCAATTCGGCCAAACTAAATTGCTAATTGTCAAACGAAACAGCAGAGCGAAACTGTGCGAACATAAAAAAACAGCAGTACTAAAACGTCCATAACTTTTAAAATACAACTCCGAATTGAGTGTTCTTTAACAATCTGAAAAGTTTATGAAATTATCTACAATAACCTAGTTGGCACGACATTCATATTTTGCCTTTAACAAAAAGTGGCACACGGTCAAAACTAAAGATAGAAATTGACATACAATCTGGACAGACTGACCTACAATCTGGACAGTCACAATGAAAGGTGCATAACTTTTGATCTATAAATCAAAATGAGGTGTTCTTTATCAATCCTGAAAGCTAGTGATATCACCTTCAAAATTTGTTATGGGCAAGACCTCTGAATCACCCTCTAACTAGGCCATATATCAACCTATACAGAGACTGCTAATTCTCGTCAGGATTCTGGACAGCAGATAATAAATCTATCATAACTTTTGACTCGTTCGTCGGATTTTAGCGTTCTTGGTGGCCACCGAAAGCTAAGAACAAGACCTACAATACTCCAGGAGATGAACATCTCTAATTCAGCCTCTAAAACCACGAAACAGACCTCGCAACATACTGGACAGATTTAACTTTCTACTCGCAGCAAGTCGATCTAATCAAATATGATTCCAAATCACTTCTACCAACAACCAACCAATGAGGCTCCGCATCGTTACCCTTGCTGAAACCAGGGAGTAGGTGGAAGAACCTTGGTGACGATGATCTTCCTCCTTTTCCCCTCCTTTGGCCAAATCAAACTGCTGCCCACCTTGAATCCTTGCGAGCGCCAGGCGGGAAACTCCGTAGATCGGTTGGGGCAACACCACAGCAGGAGGAGCAGCCACAAGGGGAGATGGGGGCGGCTCCAAGGCAGGGCGCAAGGGAGGAGAGGAGGGGAGGGGTGGCGGCCAAGAGGGAAAAGAAGGGGAGGGGGTTCGGCCAAGGGAAGAAAAGGGGCTAGGGTTAGCACCAAGGGGGGGGGCGCATGGGCCTAGGCCCATGGTGGCGAAGAGGCACGGAAAGGCTAACCGAAGGCCCAAAACCCTGAACCACTCCGAAAACGAAAGTTTAACGCTAGCAAAATTCCTCGATTAAGTAAACTCTACCGATTAAATTGATTTAACCGATTTTTGACTTCTCACACTTCGGAGTATTACAAAACAAAAAGGGGTTTTTCTGTAATACTCAACTTATGGTAATGAAGGAAGCGTTGAAAAGAGAAATTAGACTTTAGAGGAAGGAAATATGTAATTCTTTGACAACACAGGCTTGGGCTTTGGCACAGGAGGCCCATAAGGGGCCGACCACTAATAAAAGGAGGAAACCTAGCCCACTATTGTAGCACGCATTACTACAGTGTTTCGCCGCCGCTACAGTGCTGCTACAGTACACGCCCTCCTCCTTGCACTCCATTGCTCCCTCTTGGTGGTGCTCTCCCATTGCTGTCGGCCAAGGAGAAAGGTGGAGGGAGAGAGGAGAATAAGAGGAGATGAGCATCTAGCGGGAATTCAGCGAACGCAGCGTGTCTCCAAGGGTAACGATTGCCGGTTGTTGTTATTTGATTAGTCGTAGAAGTGAAACCGATTAAATTTGATTGGATCAAAGTCTGTCTGCGGTAGATTCGAATCTGTCCAGTATGTTGCGTGGGCAATTTCGGGTTCTTAGATGCCGAATCAGAAGTGTTGATCTCCTAGAGTTATTTAGAAAATGTTCTTAGCTTTCAGTGGCCACCAAGAACACCGATTCGACGTCACGGATCAAAAGTTATGATCGTTTTAGTTTCTACTGTCCAGAATTCTGACGAGATCTACCTTTCAAGTTGTCTCCTAAATTATGTTTATGATAATGGACGATTCAAGGTTTTCACTCAACTAGGTTATTGTAGAGAATTTCATAACTGTTTATGTTCATTGAATATTCGTTGATAGGATAACGTAGTGGATCCATTATTACATTCTGTTATGTTCCAATTGTTGATGATCGATTTAGCTTAGTTGATGAATTATTGTTGAAATTAATCCATTTGTATGGTTATATGTTAATCCATGATATGGTTTTATGTTAGGTTTTAGGTAGCATTTTGGCTCCCGAATAGCCAGGTGTTACAATATAACATGTTTATTATAGTGTTTTGTGGATGGATTGTTGATGATTAAAATTGTTTATGTTACTATTGTCAATTGTTGTACTTGCTGAGTCCTTAGACTCACTCTTGCTGTTGTTGTGTTTTTAGGTACCTCTTACAGGAACGACATGCATGGGAGGGAATAAAACTTAGAGTGGTTGCATAATGGCACAAACCAATCACATTGAATTGTTTGGATTATTGATTTAGAATATGAGTAATATGCTTAAAGAACTGTTTATGATTACTACCTTTGCTTGGAATAAATGGTAATAAAGGTGTTTAAAGGATTTTGGATGCTCTCTGGATTATATCACAGTTGTTTAGCATGCTATGGAAGATATAGTGATGATTAGCATAATTTTGGAGTTCTCTTAATTATTTAGGACGTTGGATTATTCAATTGCATTATAATTAACTGTTGGAATCTCCTGTATAGTTGATTATACAAAGGAGGTTCTACCGAAGTTAGTAGGACATCTTTGTTTTAAATGGTTACAATGTTAGTTTAGTAGCATTCCAGGCTCTTGTTGGGCTAGGGTGTTACAGTTGGTATCAGAACGGACTGTAGGTCCGTGGTATTAGAATTATTAATCTTGACACACTATGCACAATAGGTGGGGTTTTGGTTATTGCATTGCATATACGCTTTCATTGAATATTATAGTTGTTCTTGTGTTTGAGTTGCTAGTTGATCATTGAGCTTATCGTCTGATATGATCTTATATACTTATAATTGATTATATTAGTTATGTATTGTGATAGATGATGTTGAGAGGTAGAGATAGTGGTTGTAGCTCTGGCTTTGCGGAGTTACACTCTTGTTGCGATATGAGCATAGTAAAGTGGTTACCCAAGTACCTTAGTTACAAGTGTTGTTGGTGAGTTTTTAGAAAAGTTGTTCTCTTCTTGAGCTTGATTTAGGCCAATGCAGGTATAGTTGTGGTTGATGAATTTTCTTAGGATATTGGTTTCAAGCGGTTGTTGGGATTTCACTTGGTCTCCATTTGTTTTCTTTTAGAGCAATTATTGGCTCTTCCAACTGTTGAGTTGCTTTTGCTACTTGTGAACATTGTTCACTGGCTAGATTGATATTTCTATGGTTGTTCAATTTTTCTAATTGGAAAACCTGACTCGTTTATTCCTTTGATATTTTGGACAAAGAAAGTTTTCTGTTGCAAATTTGTCAAAATGTGAGAGCTTTGGCTCTATGTATTTCTTTTGGATTATTTCGAATGTTGAAGATTAATGCCTCTTTTTTTTGAAAGGATGTGTTAAAATCTTTTAGTGATGTCTTGTCATACTTGACTAAGAGGTTTTAATTAAATGAATTAATTGTTATGGTATGAGTTATCAAGTTGGATCTGTAGTGTGGTGCATAATTGGTTTTAACCCAAATCCTTGGAATTGAAGTTGATTAATTTGATGTTGTCGTATAGTAATTACCTGATGAGTAGTGACTAAGAGTACATCTATACCTAATTGGAGTCAAAAGAGTTATTAAGAAGTAAGCAACATTGATGGACTGGTTGGTTATTGAAATTGTTTAGTTTACTAAACTTGTTAGATTATTTGGCCCCAATGAATTAATCTAATTTGTGGAAAGGGAAACTCAAGGAGATGCTAAGTTATTGTCTTAATAGAAATTATTCGTGGGGTTATCTTTTCTGTAGATACTTCATGATTCAATATGGTTGCTAACTTTACTTATACTTTAGTACGATTAATTGTTGGAATTGTGTACAAAAGGTTGAATGGATTGAATACAGGTGGATCCTGAATTTATAGGAGGAATTCTGGATAGTTCTTCTATATAGAATGATGGGACGAATTTGGTTATAGTGTTGTTGATACTTTTGATCAATAGGAAATTTTAATTCTTGAAGTTTTAAATGTGATCTTGCCCAAATCTAAATATGAGGATGAACAGTTGAATATATTTTTGTAAATATTTGTGCGATTTGGAAAGGAAAGTAAGTAGCAACTAGACTTCATAATGAAGCCAGTTGATAACAACGATGGTTGGAGTGCAATTGTTGTGTGTTGAAGTTTGGTATTGAGCACCACTACGAGTTGAACTAATATGTTTTAATAGGTAGCTTATACCCAGATGATTGTGGAATCGTTGGATGATAACGTGTCCTAAAAGAAAGGGTTTTGGTAAAATATTTTAATTGATATAGTAAATCCCTTCTAAAATAGAGTGATTGTTGTAGTGATGTTGTATGGTTTTGGTATACTCTCAATTTGAAGATGGGATGATAAAGTAGTATGGAACAATTTGGTGAACCTTTGGGAGCTTTATAATAGATGAGTTGACGATAAATATTCATGTTAGGAGTGTGTTATTCTTAATGTTAGTAAGATTGTCTCCAAGGGAATGTGACTTGTGGGTGTGGTGACGATTCTTTTAGAAAGAAAGTAATTTGATCGCCTTTCACAATATTGGTTAAAATAAAAAGTTTGGAGTTTTGCATTCATGACTATGGGTAGTTCATGAATTATGTGGTAGCTGAAATTTGTTGAGCAAATCGACGTGTTGGAAAGTTCTATTTGGCTTTAGAATGATTCATGTGATCTGATCTTAAAGACTCTTTTGTTTGAGTTGGCAAAGTGAAGTTGTAATCAAAGAAAATATTTTTTTTTTGTTAAAAGAAAAAGTGTACTATAAGTATTTGAGGTTGGAGTTAAGAATTGTAAACTACAACTTTTCTATCATTGTCGCTTAAGCGTTTCTTGATTTTCAATAGCAATGTTTTATTATGATTTATTGAGGTTTCAAACTCCCTTATTGTGGGACATGTGCCCACAATTGTGGTTTCGTCTTTTGTTTTCCGAGATAAAAGCTATTTGACTATATCTCTTGGTCTCGTGCTCACTACGAAGAGTAACGTTTCCTTGTGTGTTAAAACTTGTATATGTTTGTTTTTTTCCTATTGAGAAAGGATTAACCGACTTGGATTGCAAGGACTTTTAAAGTGTAATGTGGTGATTGGTGGGTGGTGGTCAAATGCGATAGCGATGAGAATTTTGGAGACCAAGCTATTTGAAGAACACAAAAAGTGAATTGGTTTTGACCTATACTTCTTGGAGAGAATTTGATTTAAATGGAATGATTGCCGTTGAAATAAAAGCGATTAGTGTTACAACTAGAGGAACCCATAGCGAATTATAATCCAAGAACCTTCATTCATCTTTGTGGAATGTTGGGATTATCGAAAGTATGAGAATCTTGATCAATGGGTTAGAGTATCACGATTAGGTAATTTTTGCGAGTTTGTGTAGGTGATCTATGGCGGTGTAGTTTAATAGAGTGGGGACTAGCAAAGTAATCCAATTGTTATGACAATTAATGAGATAGCAGGGATTGTTGAGCTATTGTCAGGAATGTTTTGGCGTTAGTGAGTAACCCTCTAGGAGTTAGAATCTTTATAAAGATAATTTGGTCAAGAATATGTTTACATGTTGAAGTAATGACTGAGTATGTTGGATTGTGGGAATTTCAGTCACCGGATCTGAGGATTGTTCGTAACAGTTACACCGAAATACACTTATAGGAGTCTTGGAAGTGAAAATTGGGTTTGGTGTTCTATGCTAGATCCTTAGTTGCTCAATGATTATATATAGAACTAGAAGAATAACAATGGATTTCGAATAGTATAACGATCATTAATAGAACTATTTTGATGAAGTAAATGAGAGTGTGTGCTGTGGATTTCAAGTTGATTATTCCTTACGGATTGGAGCGATGCGATTGTGGATGAAATCTTTGTTGAGGAGCATTGGAAATTATCTATCAAAGTAAGTCTGTCGATAAAGGAATTAGCTAGAGTATGTTATTGTAGAGTCAGTAGAGTCTCTCTACAAGGGTGTGGATGATGTTTGCGGTTTGAGCATAGCTTGAGGTTGTCAACTTAAGAATAATGAGTTAGCGTGTGATACAATGATTTGGAATCCCATGGTTCAAGGAAAGTTAAATTCTTAAAAGAAAGGATTGAGTAAAGAATGTTTTCTGGGTAGTGAAATGCTCTCTTGATTCTTGTTTGAGCTGTGTGTTTATGTGAGAGGTCATTTGCAATTTGAGTTGGTGTTATGTTCGCATGTGTGATTCTTTACAGTTCAGGAAAAAATGAATGATTGAATTGCGCATTCGAGTGATTTCTCCTTTGGCTTACGTGGTGTTATTCACAAACTCCCTAATTGAAGTGGAAAAGTTTTCATGATAAATCCATTGATTTTGGATTGGACTCTTACGAGCGGAAGATGGTTTTGAGTTGGTTGCATTATGACTCCTTTGTTTCAGTTGAGTTCTTGGATAAGTGAGTTGGTAGCGAGTTCTTTGTGCGTCCCTTGTTAAAGGAGATCTTTGCTTGCATAGGTAAAGTGATCGACTAAGAGTTGGAACTAGAGTTCTATGTGTTTTATGTAGAGCGGTGTAATTGGTACCAAAGGAAGTTTAACCAAAGGTGTGTTGGATAAGTCCCGATAGTTCTGAGGATTTGTAAGTTGGCGTATTGCTAGGACCAACTCGAATCCATGCGCGAGTACGCAATGTCTTGTATGTTCGATCTTTGAGTGAGTGCTCGAGATATTCGAAGTTTCGGGATTAGGAAGAGTCGACCGACAGTAAGATCTTACTTTGAATCCGGCGGTGCAAATTACGAAAGAGTCGAGCGAGTTAGAAATAAAATGTTGAAGTATGTCAAGGTGCTTTGGTCTCATCAGTCCAAAAAAAGATGTGACTTGGGAGTTGGAGTCTCACATATGCGAGCAGTACCCGGAGTGGTTCACGTTGGGTATGTGTTAAAGATTGTTAATTTCAGTTCCTTTCGAGTAGATTGGTGAAAGTAGAATTCAGTCGAATTCTTTTAAGGGGTAGAATGTAATATCTCGTTTGTCGTTAGTGAATGCAATAAAATTTAGAGAGGAATTAAGATAATTAAAAGAGAAAAATCAGAAATTGAGATAGAATGGGCCATGACCCATAGTCAGCGAGGAAAACAGGCATAGTGATGAGGACATGACCCTATGGATATAACCATATTTACTATGCTTACTATTCCAAGTATAAGAGCTCAATCGCTTCACTTAAATTATCGGGTGAGCTTATTTTTAGGAGTGTATTTATATTATATGAACTATATGATGCTACCTAATGATGAAATATATATATATATATATATATATATATATATATATATATATATATATATATAGCAGCACCATGTCACTTTTGGTCTAAGACAAGCAAGTAATTCAGTTGGACTGTTTTGGAATCGAGTTCGGCCTCGGAATCAGCCTGACAACACCAACTTAAAACAGGCATAACTTTCACATACGGAGTCCGTTGGAGGTCCACGAGTACTTGATTGAAAGCTTATTTCGTCCTCTTTCAAACGGATCTAGCCCCATCTTCAAATTCCTTCTGGACTGATCGCAATCATCTAAACAAGGCGTCATATCACCTGTTTAGGCCAATCTGGGCTTTGTAATCGACCTCAACTTGGCCCATATGCCGGCGGCCCACCTAGAGGTGTGTTTACTGTTCATGTGAACAGTAACCCACGAGTTTAGTCCCTCCCCGCTATTTATTTTAGATTTGTGGCCCTTCCTCCCCTATATAAGGAGGAGACACCCCCTCTAGTTTTCTTGGATTTCGTTGAGTTAAGGTTTAGCCATTGTGCAAACTTCTGTTCTTCAGTTGTGTCGGATGACCACCTGTCAAGACAGCTTTCGGAATCTCAATTTATAAATATTTCAATCTATATTTGCAATTTCAGATTGTGTTTTATCTTATTCTTGCGTGTTCTTCGATTGCATGCAGGAATAGGCCTTCGTTGTCAGGTTGATCGCGTTTACAGCACGGTCAATAATATCGCGGAGTTGGTTCAACGATTGCTAAGGCGCAAGCGTCGTCGTACGGTTGTAGTCGAATCGCGAGAGTCACCTCCACAAAAAAAAATCGATATTTATCAATCTCATCGAAAAATCGAGAACCCCGCCTCCATCAGGTGGTATCAGAGCTTCAGTTGATCGGTGAGATTTTCCAGTTTTCTAGTAGTAGATTCGTTTTTCATACCTAGAGTCCAGAAAATTGCCCAAAAATTATTGCATCTATCATCATGCAAACCCCTTTGAGCCATTTCAATTTTCTTTTCGGTATTTTGCTTGTTGAATCATTGGTTGCATCGTCGTGTCTAGTTGCTGATTTCTAGTTCTAGTTATTGTCTAGTTAGTCTTTGTCTAGTTGCATCTCGTGTTTCCTTTGCGTAAACTTGATCGTTCTTTTAGGGTTCTTAGTTTTGCATCTAAAAAAAAGAAAATTCGTGGGTTAGAACTCCTCTAATCCATGACAAAAATAGAAATTTCGTATGGTTGTTGATCCAAAAAAAAAGAGAGGATTGTTGTGATCTTTTGGGAGAATTGATGTTATTTGCGACTTGCGGCAAATCCTAGGGTTGGCCAAATAGTAGAAGGAGAAAGAGGCAACCGCAAAAAAAAAAAACAAAAGCCGCGGTAAAAAAAAAAAAGAAGAAAAGAAAACAAAAAGAAAATGCATAAAAATTAGTCGAGACCTTCTACGTACAGCCACAAGCTTCCATAAAAAAATTCAGCAAGTTTGGCCCATGGAATCAAAAGATATAGTCATTTCAAGATTGAACACGAGACGGTTTTGAGTCCGAGTAGGATTCCGTTTCCGAGACACCTTTAGTAAAACGGGCATAACTTTTGCATACCGCGTCTGTTTTTGACGTTCTTGTGCTCGTCTCGAAGCTAATGACGAGGCGCATCTTTTTTACCTAAGCCACTTGTTGCCCTCCAGGTGCCCCAAAATCGGCCATCTTCGGCCCCGAATTCACGTCGCAAGTTTTCGGTTTCTGTTTTTGCTATTTCCTTCGATCTTCCTTTTAGAATTTGGAGTTCGCCTCAACTGCAAAGTTGTAGATCTCGTCGAAACCCTTCAAAAAAGCATATATAAGCTATATAAAACTTTGTTCTGTTCATCATTTGAGACTAGCTATTGTTTCTGCTCAATCTAGAGGGTTGTTTACATTGCACGTTATTGTATCTTTGTGCTCTACATCGTGTGAACAATCTTGTGCCCCTACACAGAGGTTTGAGTACTTGGCTAGCGTCTCTCCTAGCACTTGGTGTGAGAATTTTCTTTGCTTGCATCAAGTCACATTAATCTTTGCGTGTGTGTGCATACACTTCTCTTGATAGGCTTTGATTAGCTAGCTTTGATTAGGTTAGGATCAGCAACATTGACTAGTACTTTGAACATTTGTTCAACTTGCAGTTCTTGAATTGATTGTTGCTAATCCTTGCTACCATACTTGAGCCTTCCAGCTACACCTCTTCTACACGTGCATGGTGAGCTTCTCTAGCAATCGCTCCATCCAATCTTGAAGATACGTTGACACCGTTGGATGTCGATCACCCTGTTGCTTGGTAAGAATTGGTAAGAACTCGATAAAAGGCTTGAGTGTGAGTGACTTTTGAACCACCACATCCTAGTAGTTGCTAGAGACATATGCTTGTTTTACGCTAATCATGACAGTTCAAGATCACATAGTAGAGAGTTTGGAGATCAACAACACCATTGACTCATCTCCGTGCTGAGCGAGGTAAATTTAAGTATGCATTTCCATCCTTTCTTTGGTAACTTTGATCCTGATGCCTATGTTGGTGGAAATAGCATTAGAGAAAGAATTTGAATATTATGATTGGTCGATAGGCAAAAGATTAGAGCCGCCACTAATGTTTTTGTTGAGGATGCAATACTTTGGTGGAAGTATTTAAATAGACATGAAAGAGTGCCTCAAACTTGGAATGCATTAAAGAAACTTTTGAGAGATGAATTTGTTCCTAAATATCATCTTGATTATTTACTAGCTAGATTGCAACGTGTAAATCAAGGTAGTAGAAGCGTAAGGGAATACTATCATGAATTGAAAACTCGTTTGTTGCGTTGTGGTTTAGAGGAACATCTGAAGCTACAGAAAATAGATTCTTAAGTGGGCTTAATCGAGAATTCAGGACCTTCTTGTTCATAAAGAATATAATTCTCTCTCTCATTTGTTTATACTTGCTGTGGGGTTGAAAGTCGATTGAGGAGAAATTAAGAATACATGATGATAGGAAACATCAGAATAAGCCTATGTTTGTGTCTTTTTCTGTGACTAACGACTTGCAGGAAGTTGAGAACCATGCCGAAGAGGAGAATGAGTTGATTGCACCACCTACTCCATTGGTTGAGAAGGAAGATGAGGAGATGGAAGCGCCTACATCATCTGAGGAGAGCCAAAAAGGTAAAGATCATGGTGCTATCATCACTCAAGGTGAGTATGCTTGTGAAAAACTACAATTATCCATTGTTCATGCTATTTTAGAGCAAAAATTAGTGGAAAACAATTCTGATATACACATATTTCAAGTAGAGAATTCAGTCTGTATTGATTTGAGTGCATCATGTGATAAAATTGTTGATTTACCTACTGACTTGAGTGATTTATGTGATGAGTTAATCGCATATAATGATCATGTGAAATTGGTTAGACATAAAGAAGTTTTAACTATAATTTCTCCTGCTGATTCTTTGTGTTACATTATGTTAGATTCACCTATGAAATTGTCACATGCTATGGAGAAAGTTTCTGAAAGTGTATGTTCAAAATGCTTGTCTAGTGCCTACACCCACAGGTATAAGTTTAATTTGATTGGAGATTATGGTGTAGACAATCAATTTATTGTTTATCGAATATGCATAACTTTGTGATTACATGGATAAATTAAAGCTTCTGTTTTGAACAACAATTCTTGTGTCTTGAATCTTGTTCAATATGAGAGTAAAATAAAATTTAGTGCTCATACTATGCCTATGTGTTCATCTTTTATTACACCATCTAGTGTGGACAATCTGAATGAAGATGTTGAATTATGGAAGAACTTACAAATCTTTTCACAATTTCTAGATGAATTTGCTATTGCTCGATTGAAATCTGATTATATGGATGAATTTTGTTTGATTCCAAAAGTTGTAGATTTGCCCATATGTGCTACCACAGTTTACAACTTCAGAGATTTGAATTGCATAAACGCTTCACTTACATTTGCAAAACTAGTTGCAATAATTGTTGTGTGAGAACTTTTGTTTTGATCATTCACATATATGATTACTCTTGGGTTAATAATACAATGATTTTTATGGTCATTGTCTTCTAACATTAATTGTGCAACAACGAAGAACCGTTAAAGCAGATGACATATACATATACCATGCATACACTTTGGCTTCTTTGTTACCCTATTTTCAGCTTATCAAAAGACGAGGACGGCTTTGTTTTCAAGAAAGGGAGGATGATGAGGACATGACCCCTATGGATATAACCATATTTACTATGCTTACTATTCCAAGTATAAGAGCTCGTACGCTTCACTTAAATTATCAGGTGAGCTTGTTTTTAGGAGTGTATTTATATTATATGAACTATATGATGCTATCTAATGATGAAATATATATATATATATATATATATATATATATATATATATGTGTGTGCATGACACCATGTCACTTTTGGTCTAAGACAAGCAAGCAATTCGAGTGGACCTGTTTTGGAATCTAGTTTGGCCTCCGGAATCAGCGACAACACTAACTTAAAAGGCATAACTTTCACATACGGAGTCCGTTGGAGGTCCACAGTACTTGATTGAAAGCTTATTTCGTCCTCTTTCAAACGGATCTGGCCTCACCTTCAAATTCCTTCTGGACTGATCGCAATCATCTAAACAAGGCGTCATATCACCTGTTTGGGCCAATCTGGGCTTTGTAATCGAACTCAACTTGGCCCATATGCCGGCGGCCCACCTAGAGGTGTGGTTACTGTTCACGTGAACAGTAAACTACGAGTTTAGTCCCTCCCCGCTATTTCTTTTAGATTTGTGGCCCTTCCTCCCCTATATAAGGAGGAGACACCCCCTCTAGTTTTCTTGGATTTCATTGAGTTAAGGTTTAGCCATTGTGCAAACTTACATTCTTGATTGTGTCGGATGACCACTGTCAAGACAGCTTCGAATCCCAATTTATAAATATTTCAATCCATATTTGCAATTTCAGATTGTGTTTTATCTTGTTCTTGCGTGTTCTTCGATTGCATGCAGGAATAGGCCTTCGTGGTCAGGTTGATCGCGTTTCCAGCACGGTCAATAACGTCGCGGAGTTGGTTCAACGATTGCTAAGGCGCAAGCGTCATCGTACGGTTGTAGTCGAATCGCGAGAGTCACCTCCACAAAAAAAATCGATATTTATCAATCTCATCGAACGATCGGGAACCCCGCCTCCATCACATAGTGGGCCATGGCCCATGAGGAAACCAGAAACCAACTAAAGAAGGAGGGGGAACCCTAGGGCACTATAGTATCGCCGCCGCCACTGTAGCACGCCCCTCTCCTCCATGGTGGTGCCCCCTCTCCTCCGGTGCCTCTTCCTTGTGGTGGCCGACCAAGAAAAAGGAAGAAGAAGGAAGGGGGGAAGGAAGAAGGGAAGGGAGAGGGATCACGCGGCATTCTTCGAGTTCTTCAGCGGTTCTCCAAGGGTAATCCCTGGTCATCGTTCGTTAAGTCGTCGTTTGGTGTATCGTAGCAATGTCGGTATTAGATCGGTAATCTGGCAGTGTTTAGTGTTCTTCTGATTTAGGGCTGTTAATTGCAAAAACAGGTCTGGCCGTCTCCTAGAGTATTGTAGGCGACGTCGATAACTTTCTGTAGAGTACAAGATCACATCGTTTGGACGAGCGGTTCAAAAGTTATGAATTTCGTAGCGCTGCTGTTCTGTGAATCTGCTTCAATTCTGACAGTTTTTAGTCATCAGACGTATGCAGGGAGCTAAATGAATATCTGGGAGGTCTCACTATAACCAAAGATGTAGATAATTGGCTTAGCTTTTGATAAAGTTAAAGAACACGAAATTTGGATAATTGTACTGAAAGTTATGATGGTTTGAAGGTCGCTGTCCACAAACCCTGACTTGAAATAGTTGCTCTGTTAATCTGTTTGGTAAGGGTATTAGATGGCCGAATCAGGAAGGCTCACCAAATAGGTTTAGGTGGGGAATTTTAAAAGCTTTCCAGAAAGTCTAAGAACGTGTCATTTGGATCTTAGATCGAAAAGTTATGGCGTTATTTGGATCTTGGATCAAAAAGTTATGGATTTTATAATGTGATTGTGTGCTCAGGGGATAGACAGCAGTTTAAGATTTGGGAGTTGGGTTTGCGCTATTGAACGTAGCGTTTTCGTAATTGCTCCTAGTTTTGTTTTATCCAGTATTATTGTCTTAGCGTGCTTTCATTAAATTCAGGTGGGAGATTGGTCCCGGGGGCAGTGCCCTCTTCACGTCCTCCGTTCTCGCACAGTTGAGGTAAGTACTTGTTTGATAGATTTATTATTAGTGAATGATCTTGTTTGCTAGTATTGTGAGTATATGTGTTATTCATGGATACTAGAATGTCATGAATGTCTACGATCATGAATGCTAGAAGTATGAATAAGTTTATTCATATGTGATATTGCTGCGAATGCAGGATTATGATGATTTAAGGTTTTGTTCATATGCATCATGCGGACATATTGAAGACTTGGTCATGTGGTGACCAAGCATTTGTTGAGATCCCCGTCATGAATGTGACGGGCT
The DNA here is from genome assembly GCA_036346255.1 of Ampelocalamus luodianensis. NCBI lineage: Eukaryota > Viridiplantae > Streptophyta > Magnoliopsida > Poales > Poaceae > Ampelocalamus > Ampelocalamus luodianensis. The sequence continues at coordinate 31,332,307 of CM070638.1, read as the reverse complement.
TATTGTCTCCACGCTCGTGGAGCGTGGGCTTAGGTCCCCATACTTGTGGAGTATGGGTAATGGTCCCTATGCTAGATGGCACAGGCATGGGTATGCATCAACAGATACATACTCTGTATTACCGGCAAAATGCAAAAGAGAAAGAGAAAGTGCAGTTGAGAATCTTACATAACATGAACATATAACATGTTTATTATAGTGTTTTGTGGATGAATTGTTCATGATTGCAATTGTTTATGTTATTATTGCCAATTGTTGTACTTGCTGAGTCTTTGGACTCACTCTTGCTATTGTTGTGTTTTTAGGTATGCCTTAGAGGAACGACATGCATAGGAGGGAATAAAACTTAGAGTGGTTGCACCATGGTACAAACCAATCACATTGAATTGTTTGGATTATTGATTAAGAATATGAGTAATCTGCTTAAAAGAACTGTTTATGATTACCACCTTTGCTTGGAATAAATGGTAATAAAGGTGTTTAAAGGATTTTGGATGCTCTGGATTATATCACGTTGTTTAGCATGCTATGGATGATATAGTGATGATTAGCATAATTTTGGATGTTTCTTAATTATACTGGATGTTGGATTATTCAATTGCGTTATAATTAACTGTTGGAATCTGCTGTATAGTTGACTATACAAAGGAGGTTCTGCCGAAGTTAGTAGGACATCTTTGGTTTAAATGGTTACAATGTTAGTTTTGTAGCATTCCACTCTTGTTGGACTAGGGTGTTACAAAATTATTCCAACAATAATTATGATCATAAAGGTTTATTTCCAGCAACATATAAATGACAGAAATGACATAAAAACATTCAGTTTAGCATGTAATCTTCTCATGTCAACTAAACAGGACAATATATATGCTCAAAAGGTAGAACAAGTGAACAACTAAAATCAGCATAATGCTCAGACTTCAATTTATATGTTGTGCTGCTCAAGAAAAATTCTTGGCCTCCTTGCCACTTAGGTCAAGATTCAATCACAAATTAAATATGACAATTTCTCTAAAATAAATTAGACCTTGAGCTGAAATAAAATCTTGCTAATCTAACAGGTCACATAATGCAAATTATCAAGTCAAGGTTCACTCGACAACAGGCAAATGAGCAAACTACACAAGGTAATAATATACCAATTGACAATAATGTATAACGATGGATGAAAGAAATGACTCGAGTGAGCAGACAAGCATCAATATATGACACAATAGTAAATAGCAAGTAATCTACAAGCTCAAGACCAAATTTATATCCAAATTGTCGTATTCAATATCAAAGTGACCTCAAGTCCTCATCAAGCAATTCACAAGCCCAAATTGTTACCATGCAAAGTCATCTGTGCTAGAGATGAGTCAAAGACAATATAATCTGAAAGATACTAGCACTACACATACGCAAAGTAATAGAGCCGAAACAAAATTGCAAACTCACTGGGCGGATGGCACTCAAAGCCACCGAGTCGGCTGGCAAGGCACACCAAGGCGATGTTTGAAAAACTAATCACCCCGCTCTACCGCGTTGAATGGGCGTGGTTATCGGAGATACAATGCCACTCTTCACAATACGGGACACACCAAACATGAAGTCGAGGTACCGGAAAAAATGCCGCACAATAATCAATAGCGAGATACACCGACTAAATGCACCAAGGAGCAAATCCTGCACACCAAAGCCTTTTCTTCTCACCCAAATCAAGAAACAGAGCTAGCCGAACCCAATCCTCAACGTCGCATCGCCCCGTCTTCCTAAGCTACCTCGATAAGGAGATAGCGCAAGGAGAGCGAACAAGGAGTGCGCAAGGAGGAGGAGGTCGAACCTCACCTCCGACGGCGCCATGTTCAACCATGGTGGCGGCAGCTCACCTGACCGAGTGCGAAACCAAATCGGAAGAGAGAGAGGAAAAACAAAAAAAAAGGGGGGAACTCGATGTACCGTGAGGAGGAAGAAGGAGGAGAAGGAACCCCTTAAGAAGAGGATGAGGAAGCCACGACGCTGCCAGCGGCGGTGTGAAATCCGCTGAGCCACCCAAGCCCACGCCTCACGCGATCGCCATGGAGGAAAATCCCATCCCTTCTCCCACAATGACAATTGGGCCCTACCATTTTCTTTTCTATTCTATTTTTTTCTTTTCTCTAATTGAGAAATTACAAAATAGCCCTTGCATACAACAGTAATTATAACGCAGGTTGAGATGCATTAAGTTGCATTATGAGTACGACTCACATGTGACTGGCACAAGCATGAGCAAGACGCATGTGACTAATCCAAAACTAGTATTGATAGAGTTGGTTGAGAGTTATTTAATTGCATTGACATCCCTGTGCTTGTGCAATGTTTGATTGGCCACTTCTATCTAAATTACCATTACAATGCTGCTTTATTGTATTTGCGCTTGCGAGCACGATGTATATTGTTAATTATTTATCTGGATCTAGTCTGAACTAAACTGTGTGGCCAATCAATATTCATCAGAGAGGATCCTTGAATGAGTTGCCTGCTCAGAAGAGAGCAGCATGGGCAGTGTGACCCGCTCTAAAGGGACAGCATGGGTCAGTCCTAATTTAAGTTTGGCTCATAGGGGACAACTTTCACAGATATCACCTGAAGCGGGCTGAGTTATTTCCGAACTTTTTTTATTATTTAATTTTTTTTAATTTTATTTTAAAGTTAACCCCTCGCAAACTTTATTTCCAATTCTGACTCCTTTGATCACGCCACCACCTGTGGCCACAGGATAAGTCTCCAAAATCGTATTTCTTATCACGCCACAGGTGGTGGCGTGACCAAACAATACTGTCACGCCACTGGTGGTGGCGTGACAAGACTTTGACCGGAAATTGGCTAGCGTGACAGTGTTGTTTTGTCACGCTACGGGTGGTAGCGTGACCAAAGAGGTTAGAATTAGAAATAAGTTCGCGATAAGTTAACTTTAAAAAAAAAATCATTATTTCCCCGGAAGCCTTGGGAGTGCCCTTTTCTCCTAAGGAGCGGCATTTGAGTACCGCAATGTTTGTATATGTATATGTGATTAGAGCCATACAAGTTATTTCACTGCACAACTAAACAACTCCGCAAAGTAATATATTAATCTCGTGTGTGGCGTACATCGGCGTGTGAGCATAGCATTTTTATGCTTATGTTGTTATTGCTACTTCATTTAGTTATTTTTCGAATTTTCATTGTTATTAGGCCTTTATTTATTGCATAATCTTGCTGAGTAATCTTACTCACCACATTGCTTGTGGTGATTTGCGCAGCGTAGCGTGGTGGTTTTGGAAGTCAGTTTGGCAGCAAAAGACTACTCAAAGTGAGGCTGAGGTGACTTCAACCTATGTTATATTACTGTTTTTTTTTCTTCACTATGATATACCAGTGCTAGGTTTTGTATAGCCTTAACATGCTTGTGGAACCCATGAGTGTGTGGCAGCTGTGTCTCCTAGGCCTCGTTCTGGGACGTGACATGTGGGGAAGAAGGATTGTCATTGGATTCAGACCCAATGGTACAAAAATTTGACTGGTTCCATCAAAATCACTTGAGTGATGGATGGACTTTCCGTTTAGTTAATGCTACCTGAGGGGAAAAAATGTAGTATGACGTAATTTGGGGATTGGATTTATTGTATTTGCGCTTGCGAGCACGATGTATATTGTTAATTATTTATCTGGATCTAGTCTGAACTAAACTGTGTGGCCATCAATATTCATCACAGAGGATCCTTGAATGAGTTGCCTGCTCAGAAGAGAGCAGCATGGGCAGTGTTACCCGCTCTAAAGGGGCAGCATGGGTCAGTCCTAATTTAAGTTTGGCTCATAGGGGACAACTTTCACAGATATCACCTGAAGCGGGCTGAGTTATTTCCGAATTTTTTTTATTATTTCATTTTTTTTAATTTTATTTTAAAGTTAACCCCTCGCAAACTTTATTTCCAATTCTGACTCCTTTGATCACGCCACCACCTGTGGCCACAGGATAAGTCTCCAAAATCGTATTTCTTATCACGCCACAGGTGGTGGCGTGACCAACATATCTTGTCACGCCACTGGTGGTGGCGTGACAAGACTTTGAAGGAAATTGGCTAGCGTGTGATGTTGTTTTGTCACGCTACGGGTGGTAGCGTGACCAAAGAGGTTAGAATTAGAAATAAGTTCGCGATAAGTTAACTTTAAAAAAAAAATCATTATTTCCCCGGAAGCCTTGGGAGTGCCCTTTTCTCCTAAGGAGCGGCATTTGAGTACCGCAATGTTTGTATATGTATATGTGATTAAAGCCATACAAGTTATTTCACTGCACAACTAAACAACTCCGCAAAGTAATATATTAATCTCGTGTGTGGCGTACATTGGCGTGTGAGCATAGCATTTTTATGCTTATGTTGTTATTGCTACTTCATTTAGTTATTTTTCGAATTTTCATTGTTATTAGGCCTTTATTTATTGCATAATCTTGCTGAGTAATCTTACTCACCAGATTGCTTGTGGTGATTTGCGCAGCGGTAGCGTGGTGGTTTTGGAAGTCAGTTTGGCAGCAAAGTGGTGGTTTTGGAAGTCAGTTTGGCAGCAAAAGACTACTCAAAGTGAGGCTGAGGTGACTTCAACCCTAGGTTATATTACTGTTTTTTTTTCTTCACTATGATATACCAGTGCTAGGTTTTGTATAGTCTTAACATGCTTGTGGGCCGAAACCCATGAGTGTGTGGCAGCTGTGACTCCTAGGCCTCGTTCTGGGACGTGACATGTGCGGAAGAAGGATAGTCATTGGATTCAGACCCAATTGTACAAAAATTTGACTGGTTCCATCAAAATCACTTGAGTGATGGATGGACCTTCCGTTTAGTTAATGCTACCTGTGGGGGAAAAAAATGTAGTGTGACGTAATTTGGGGATTGGATTTTCTCCTAGATCTATCTTAATTTGACCGTTAGTATTTGTTAGCAACAGTTAGGAAAAGTTATGGAATTACATTACGGTTTTGTTAGTTTTACGTTGCCTGGAATTTTGTTAAGTTTAAGTCACTTGTTGTGATCATTGGATTTGTGTAGAGATTGGTGTGTCATATGATTGAATATTGATCAAATGAATGTTATATGATTGGATATTGATCCAACGGTCACAACAAGTGACTTAAACTTAAGAAAATTTCAGACAACTTATGAATATACAATCCATTATTTAACAAATTTTGACGATGAACCGACTAATATTTATTGTATGTGGCAGATCTAAATTGCGACTAGTCAAAGAGAACCGTGTGGCCTTCGTGTGTTTTGTTGTCATCTTGTTCCTCAACATTGGTGTTGGTCTACTCTGCTTCGATCGAAGCCTAAGTCTAGAGTTATTTATTGTCACTCCTCTTTCTTAATTCTGATAATTTATGTACTCACGATATCAGTTAGGTACATTGCTCGAGCATTATTGTTGTAGGTACATCCTTCATTTTTGTTGTTCTTGTGGTATCATAGTTGGTTTCTAGATTACCCGAGTATTTGCAGGGATATGTAGTAGCACAGTTTACTCTGTTAGGTAGCAAGTTTCACCTGACTCTGCTTATGCCAAACAAGCCCCCTCTCCTCCTCCCTTCCTTCTTGCCGCGCCATCGGCGCCGGCGGGGTTTTCTCAGTGGTGGTCCCTGATCTACATCACGCTCCCGACACTCGATGTCTGTCAACCGATTTCCAACAATATTTCGTCGGGGTTGGATTTGAGGCCCTTCTCCGCCGACTTGTCTTCGGGCGTGGCGATCCGGCCGTTCTCCACGGCTTCTTTGGCGGTGCGGCCGTCGATGGCATGACAACGGAGGTGGCGTGGTACAAATTCAATTTAGCGCGGATTGGTAGAGATCACGGCGGCTCGGTGGAGGTGGCTTGTGCGGCGCTCGACTCCTCTCGGTGGGCGGTTCTTAACCGGTGGCGGCGTGGACTATGGTGGACGTCACCTTCCTTTGGTGCTGGCGACGGTTGTCCGTTGGGGATATTGCGGACGTCGTCTTGGCAATTTGACCTTCATTGGTTGGATCGAGCGATGAGATCATACTGTGGCGTGGTCTTGGAGCACTGGTACCTTCGATCTGGGGTAAAAACTCTTGATTTTGGATCCGACAACGACGTCGACCTGAGCGGCGTTACCTTTTTGATGGCGTTGCTTTGGAGAATCGGTACCTGAGCTCCAAAGTAAAAACTTCTGATCTGACCTTCGCTAGTTAGATCCAGCGATAACGACATAAGTCATATCCCTTCTTGGAGGCGCCGCTACGGGGACTGGCCTATCATCACCTCTTTGCTACGCAACTGCTATTCGCATGTGGACGATCTCCTGGTTGGTCCCGAATGCGGGGTTAGGTGGTTTTTTTAGGCTAGCATTTGTATGATAATTTGTTTATTATTGTTGGCTTTTTGGCCATTTTTTGTTTTATGTTTTTAACTGATTGTGGTATAATGGTTGTATGTATCCCTAGTTGGTGCAGAAGTCGGAAGTTCTACTTCCATTATCTAAAAAAGCTACGAACAAATGCAGCTAGTTGAATAATATATTAAGACACTCTTAAAAGCTACTAAAATATTTTATTTTTGTACTGCAATTTTTTTCTAAAAAGTATTATGCCATGTTTTAAAAATTTTGTTAATATTTCACAAGAAAATTATTTTTTTATGGCTCATTTCTTTTTTTTCTAAAGTTATTACACGCATCTAGTTCTTTTCTTAAAGTTAGATTACGCACGCATGTATTATACTCACCTAAAACCTACAGTGTTCTGGTAAGTCGGTAACCCTTTTTTCACGTACGTGTGTACGTAATATAGACATGAATAAATAGGAACTCTAGAATCCACAAACTTTTCAAATTGTCTGTTTGGATGTGATCCAGGAAAAAATATAGAAATTTTAACAAAGAAAGGCATAAAGGAAAATTTTCATGAGATCTAATCTCATATTATATCTCCTCTAAAATTCCTATGACCATTTTATTCCATATAGGAATTTCGGTGGTTAGTTCCTCGGTTCCAAAGTCACATAATGGAAATTTTCACATATGCTTCCAGTCTACAAAAACTCTATTTTTTCTTTATTCTAAATAGGGCCTTATTAACGCATCCCATGGCCGTCGATGGAGCAAATTAGCCAAACCTTTTTCTAATTTCTGGACGATTCTTAAACATATATTCCCTTTGTTTTATTATATCTGTCTATGGTTTGGGAGCATCTGTTTCAATATATTTGCCTCTTGAGAGAATCTAGAATATAGTTATTATAATTTTCTCTCTCTACTTTTACTTAAATGCTTTAGAAGATATTAAGTGATTATGATATATTATTTAATAGGCATATATATGATATTTTTTTGTTAAGAATTTTTAGGATTAGTTTTTTCTTATTCTGTGCGCATAATGGACGGTGGACATATATAGCGAAATACTTCGCATTGAGTTCATTTTCAGAGATACCGATAGCCAGCACGTTGGTCTGCTTTTACATACCCTGGCGTTGACAGTTTATTTGCCGCTGGTCACTGTACTACCAATCTCTGATCGAAACCGGCCCCTGGCCCTAGCGCTATCGACGTGCTTGACCTTTCGGCTTTTGGAGCTCGTGCTGATTGCCTCACTCACTCAGCGCGCGCGGCCACTGTCCAAATGTCCAATCATTGCAGACTGCAGCAAAATGATTGGTGTACGTAACTGTATGAACCCGCATCTCCACAGAGGCGCCGCCGCATCTCCGGCTGATGTTTGATTGATCGACAGATTACTAGGACGACGACGATGAAATGGACCCGAGCTAGCAGTTCTAGTGAGATTGGGCGTGCCTTGACATATATTGCGTGACACGTGGTTGGCCACGTAAGTACGCGATCTGGGAGTACATCAAGTTGGATATCCCTGAAGCAGATGTGACGTACGGCACGCATCAATGTCGCACCGCCCTCGCGACATTTATGTGCCTGCGAAGGTTCGGGTCTGACCGATCGATCCATCCATGGAGTCTGATGTGCGTTTTGGGCATGTGGGGTTTTTTTCTTCGCGTGTGGATTTGCCGAATTAACATGTGTAAAATTGATTAAGAACTACTGCATAAGTAATTAAATGTGATATCGAATAGGATAAACAAAAGAAAAAGATTATACTTGATAATAGTAGTAGCTGCAGATTGTTGGTTTATATATATATATATATAACATTATTTTTACTGGTACTTTATAATGCTTGACACCCACATAACACACTCCTATCCCCTGTAATCACAATTTTTTTATCACTGTGGAAAGAGTGTAATCTAACATTTCTTTTAAATCTTCACCAATAATATCTTTCACGGTAAAAACTAGTGATAAAAAACTGTATGTTGGAGACCACGAAAAAACATCATGAATTGGTTGCTAGAGTGAGTACTAATCTATTTCACACAAGCGAAATTCAAGTTCTCCGTAATTTTCAATAGTATAGATTTTGCTCTTTAAATCTCACGCCATACATATGTCTGCCTGCTTTTTTTCTATACTTTTTCAAACACTAATAATCATTGCACTACCGGACTCAGGCACTTTGCCGAGTGCCTCAGGCACTAGGCAAAGGCTCCTTTCACTCGGCAAGGCTTTGCCGAAGTCGACACTCGGCAAAGGGCACTCGGAAAAAATAATCGGCAAGCGACCTTTGCCGAGTGTATTTCACGGACTTCGACAAAAGCTTTACCGAGTGCGGGTTGGCACTCGGCAAAGAAAAGGCCGATTCGGCGCCCGACCACATTGGCGGCGCTTTGCAGTGCCAACCGGAGGCACTCGGCAAAGATTTTTAATTTTTTTGAAAATATCTTTGCCGAGTGTCGGAATGATGGCACTCGCAACGTTTGATTTTTTTGAAAATCCTTTGTCGAGTGCCTTGGCCATGGCACTCGGCAAAGGTGAAATTTTTTGAAAATCCTTTGCGAGTGCCTTGGCCATGGCACTCGGCAAAGATGAAAAAAATTTGAAAATATTTTGCCGAGTGCCTTGGCCATGGCACTTTCGGCAAGCGTTAAATTTTTTTGAAAATCCTTTGCCGAGTGCCTTGGCCATGGCACTCGGCAAAGTTTTAATTTTTAAAAAAATCTTTGCCAGTGCCATGGTCATGGCACTCGGCAAAACTGAAAACAGGATTTTGAGGTGCCCACATTCCAGGCTTTGCCGAGTGCCATGACCCGCACTCGGCAAAGGACCTATTCTGATGTGTTGCACTCGGCAAAGTGACCAAAACTGCGTTTTTTATTTGTTTTTTACATTCCATCACGACAAACAAATCCATCCAAACATATATCAGATCCATCACATATATATCACATCCATCACATATATATCTCATCCATCACATATATATCTCATCCATCACATATTTATCACATCCATCACATATATAACAATAAGTGCTCAAGTCCATCCAAACAAATCCACAAGTTCATAACAGTCGACAAGTGCATCATAAGTATATCACAAGTCCATCACCAAGTGAACAACAAATGAAAATACAACTACCATTCATCTCGAAGGTGGCCTGCGGATCGTGGTGAAGGAAAAACTCCATCATTCGGAGCGCATGAGGTGGATTATTCGAACGCCGATTGAGGCTGCACAAAGGAGAAGAGATTGCATGTGAGACAAGATTACATTAGATACCTAATCTAGGAAGGTATAGGTCATACAAGCAAAGCACAAGCGAAAGCAAATAACTTTCATACTCACGAGGTAGCTGCGGCTACAAGGCAGCGTGGCGGAGGTTGAACGAACAGCCCGGTATGCAGTGGCCGTATGTTGCCCAAGACCTTGTAGGAACTCCATCATGTCCGCCAAGCTCTGCGTGCTGGCCTGCCGCTCGGCCGCTGGCCTCGGTGGCGACATCCTCTGCCGCTCGGCGGTCGGCCTCGGTGGCCGACATCCTCTGCTCTCGGCCTCGGCTCGGCGTTGCCTCATTTCTTGTTCCAGCGGGCCTGCAATATTTCACTCAATGTTTGATAATGCAAAGCTAATAAAGGTGTGTAAAGATCAATGTCACGACGAGTAAACAGAATAACCTCGAGTGCGTCGACGGTCTTTGTCGTGATGCCCGTGTGGCGTATGGCCGGCTTGTCGCTCGTGCTCGTGCTCGGATGCGGGAGAGATGGAGTAGAGGCCGTGTCGATGAGGCCGTCGCCAACGAGTACCGCCCATGCTTCTTGCCTTGTCCCACCTCATGGCGATCTCTCCATCAAAGTCCGGGTGCTCGGATCATGGTCCGCCCATGGACCGACCTGCCGCCGGCGTGTACTCACTAATGCGGTGTGGGCGCTCGGGTTGTGTATGCCTCGGGCGGTCCTCGAGTTGAAGGAGACGTCGGACGTCGCCTTGCCCTTGTGGGCCATACACCATGCCCGGAAGTCCGAGCAAGGTGGGCACTATGTGACGCCGCTCGCGAGAAAGACAACAAGATAATTAGAAATCAGACAGAATTGAGCGTCACAATAGATAAATGAATTCGTGTACCCATGCTTGTTTGTATGCGGAGAGGCTGCGCGCCTTGATGGTGTCTGGACCTTGCATCATCAAACGACGGTCCGGGCATCACTGTGCATCTGGAATACTCCTCCGTGAACCACTTGTCCACGATCATCGCCCAGCACTCGGGATACGATTGGCACCACCAGGGAATCATCTACACGTCATCAAGTATTTGACATATAAGAAGATCAAATTAAACGTACTTAATCTCAAAACGAATCAATATTAATGTTGTTCATCTACCTCAAGGTCTTGCTCGGTCGTCATGTTTCTTGCGTCTTTCTTGGTGACCTTCTCTCAAGCTTCGACCGTGGTAGGTTACGATGGCTGGATGCGCACCTCGTGATGCATGTCGGTGATGAGTTTTTACGAGCTTTGGTAGCCACGGTCCGCCGGCCTCAAATCCTCATCGCATCGAAATAAGTGCGCATACAAACGCGATGTATCCATTCATTATTTCAAGAAAAGTCCAATGAATGCGATGTATTGAGCAATGTTGTGTGAGGAGACTTACCCAAAACTCCGCCTTAACGCGCCGCCTTGTTGGGGTACTCCGCATCGGGGCCGATGACGTAGTGGTCAAGCGAGTAGGCGCTCCGCTCTTCCGTGCGTGACAATACCGGGTAGTGTTGCTGAGAAGACCCAGGATGCCATTGGGGCGTGCGCCACCACCCGACACAACCACCCGGTTCTGCACAAGTGATTAAGAAAATTATTAGTTTCTCTTTTTTCAACATATCATATGAAGTAGTGGTGACAACATCTAAAGTTACTTACTTTTGCCCTTGGGCGAATCAGGGCGTCGGTGAGGATCACGAGAACTCGAGGAGGCTCGCGGGACCTCGCAAGTAGACACCGAAGAGGCGAGAGGAGGAAGCGGAACCGGTGCCTACCGCCTCGTCGTCGTCGTCGTCGCCCCCCTCCTCCTCGCCCGTCTGCCGAACCAGCTCCTCGTCCCAACTGTCCCACGGGCGCCACCACCTCCTCCTCCGGCACCTCCTCACGCGGCGTGGGAGGAGGCGGCCCCTCTGCGGCGGCGGTCCTCTTCCTCCTCCTCTGTCCGACCCTCCGCCTCCTCCGCGGTCGTGGTCTGCAAAGCGAGGACACGTTACGACGGTTCCCGCCATCTTTGTTCACTCACCGCAATTAAAAAGAATAAGCAAGACGTAATTAGAAATAGATGCAAAATGAACATAACATAATTTCCAAAAACATAGTAATACATGTATTAGAAATAGATGCAAAATGAACAAAACATAATTACAAAAACACGTATTACATGTATTAGAAATAATCTTCATGATTGGGATTAGCATTTGGATCATAGGTCTCGTCATCACTATCAACATTGTCCAAATCATCAACACTATCCGAAGGAGGAATGTTGTCTTCATTGTCATTGCCTAAACGTGTCGCTCAAGCATTTGTAAGTCCTTCACATTTCGCACCTCGTCTCCAGCGTCCTCGTCATCAACCCTTTCATTGTCTACTTCCATTCCTATCGCTTCGGTTAAGTCTATCTCAAACCTCCCTTGTAGCCCCTCTTCTTGAAAGAACTCTCCATCATATGTGTTTGGGTTGAAGTTGTAATCTTCATCGTTTGGGACGGAGTAGTTTACTGGTGTGGCGATACCTTGTGCACAATAGCCCAACCCTTAAGATGCTCTTTGTCTTGGCATGCGTATGGCGTATAATAAACCTGGACGGCCTGTTGAGCCACAATGTAGACATCTTTTCCTGGATAGACGGAATCCTGTCGAATCTCGACTAGCCCAAGATTAGGGGTTCGTCTCGTTACTCCAGGATGAAACCAGCAGCATTTGAATATGACAGGATTAAGAGGTTTGGAACCGTAAAATGGAAGTTCGTAGATTTCTTCAATTCTTCCATAATAGTCGAGGCCATCGGTCTGGGCGTAAAACTCCGGTGTTTGTGGTTTTTCGATTGGGCGACTGCTCGTAGCTTGATGTGTGAAAACGATATCCATTCACGTCATAACCGGTAAATGACTTGACCCTAACGACACAGCCGTTTGCAACCTGTCTCAACTCGTCACTTATAGACGCATCGGTTTGGGCACGCAAGCTCAAGCGGGATAGATCGTTATATTATTCGAGCGTCACGATCAACTTGGAATGTCGAACTAAGTCGAGCTAAATTGGGCAAGTACCTTACATTTGAACCAAGAAATGAAATCGGGCTCCCGGTCCCGCACTCGTGAAAGAAGGGTATCAGTTTCTGCGGGTAGGATCCCTTGATTCATGCCAGATTGACGAAGAAATTCCTGCACCAAGAAACAAGGGGTTGGACGAAGAAACAAGGAGGCGTCGTATTGAAACAAGTTCGTTGAGAACTTACCCAATGAACGGCTGCACCTCGACAAGGTTGGTCAACACATATAGCATGATACTGCGCCACTCTTCATTTTTCAATTGCTTAGTGGTCGATGCACTTGCGCTCCCGAGTTGCCCTTGGAAAAGGCTGAGGTTCGATTCATTTTCGCCAGCATTGTAACGAGGGGGTGGATTATGAACGCTAGGAAGGTTCTCAGTGTAGTATTTCTCTGTGAAGTTTGACACCTCCTCCAGAATGTATGCCTCTGCCATGGATGCCTCAATTTTGGCTTTATTTCTACATTTTGGGCGAAGAGTCTTCAGACATCTCTCGATTGGATAGCACCAACGGGCAACTGCAGGCCCCATACGTGCCTCATACGGAGGTGCACAATCAAATCTTTGCATCGCCAAGAAAAAGCCGGGTGGAAAGATCTTCTCCAACTTACGAGCAACACGGGTGCCACTTTTCCAAGTCATCAATGACGGTCCGAGATAGCTCCTTGGCACAAAGCTGGCGGAAGAAATAGCTCAACTCTGCCAGGACTTGCCAGACATGCTCAGGGACATAGCCTCGAACCATCGCCGGAAGAAGCCGCTCAATCCATATGTGGTAGTCATGACTCTTCATCCCGTTGATTCGCAGAGTGCCTAAGTTCACTCCCCTCTTCAGATTCGCTGCATACCCATCAGGGAACATTAGCGTCTGGATCCATTCAAGTACTTCCCTCCTTTGGTCCTTCTTCAAGACGAAATCGGCCTTAGGCCTTCTCCATGTCTTGCCGCGACTAGGAGGCTGCATCTCTTGATTTAGTCTATCGCATAACGTTGCGAGTCCACTCTAGCCTTAGGGTTGTCCTTAGACTTTTGGTGTCCATGAGTGTTGCCCAAAGTGCCTCGGCGACATTCTTTTGAAGTGCATTACATCAATGTTATGTGGCGAAGAAGGTCATCGAAATAGGGAGCCTCGTCAAGCCCGACTTATGAGTCCACATATGTTGCTCACCATATCCCACAAAACCATCTTCTTGATTGGGCACGAGCATCTATGTGAGCATGAACCTCGGCACCGATCATAATCCGCGGTGCGAGTGCACACTACGACACCTTTCGTAAAGTTCTTGATGTCTTGTCCGAATGGATGGTCAAGAGGAGGAATTGACGATGTCTGTCGAACGATGAGTACTTGCCACCCTTGTGCAACCAATGGAACCTCACACCTTCCTTGCATCACGGGCATGGGAACTTCCGTGAACACACCAGGCGTGAGAATAACCCATCGCGGGAAGTCATGCAGGAGTAGTGGTACCAAACGTGCATTTTGAAGCTTGTCTTTGTAGCTCGGTCGTATGTCCATACCCCTTCGTCCCAAGCACGGACCAATTCATCAAACACGGGCTCCATGAACACACCCATATTACTCCCGGGTGTCGGGAATTATCAACGACAAGAATACGTTATGTCGTTGAAAGGAGGCCGGGGAGATTGAGGGGATAACGAACACGGCCAACATGTGTATGGGGCAGCCATCGGTCCATAAGTTGAACCCATCATTGCCCGGCGCGACCGCATACATTCGCGAGCCTCATCCGCTTTCTCACGATGTTTGTCATCAAAGCGGGTCCATGCTTCACCATCGGATGGATGTACCATCTTGTCGATTGTACCGTTTGCCATTTTGTGCCATGTCATCTGTTGCGGATTCCTCGGTCATGTATAGCCGTTGGATCCTCGGTAGGAACGGAAGGTACCGTAGGATTTTCACGGGATCGTAAGTCGCCTCTTCCGGCCATCACGAGTCTACCTCGGTACCGGAGGATTTACACTGGACAATACTTTGCATCCTTGTGTTCTTTCCTAAATAGGACGCACCCCTCCGAACAAGCATGTATCGCTCATACGGCATCTTAAGTGCACGAAGGAGTTTCGTGACTCGTACATGCTCTTTGGCGTAATGTGGCCCTCGGGCGGTGCCAATCACGGTCAACATCTTATCGAAGCCTTCTCGACTCGGGTTTAACTCGGACTTCAACCCCATTAAGCGTCCAATGGCATCCACTTGAGACACCGTTGACCGATCGTGAAGGGTTTCGTGCCGAGTCCATCATGTCGTAGAACGCTGTCGGCTGCCTCCATCTCCTCCTTCTCCGTCCCTCATCGAATGTCCTTGGTGAAAGTCATCTAACATGTCGCTACCGGCATCGGCATCATAAGCCTCGACGCGTGGTCTCACCACCTCTCTCTCATACGATGGGCTTCACCATGGTGGACCCACCGGTGTAGTCGGCGTAAATCCATTCTTCAAAAGATGTTTACCCATGTCCACCTTGTTTACCCTTCTCCTGTTTCCACATTTGCTGCGAGGACACAAAACTAGACAATGTCCTTTAGCAGCCTTGCCAAATGCACAGTTCAAGAAAGCATCGGTCTTGTTCATCCATTCGTGGTGTAATCACTCGACTTCTCCGGCCGTGTACATCCAATGACGGTCATCCATCCTCTAACATATGTATCGATGAGTAATGTAACCATCAATTGCATCTACGTGATCTACGACCATGATATGAAAAGAGGTTATACCTAGGGTGGCGGTGGAGTCGGGCTTGCGGGTCGTGGCGGGTCGGTGCGATGGTGGCGACGGTAATGCGAGGAGAAACGCGGCGCCGGAACTCCGACTCGGCTCCGGGGGGCTCTTCTCGCAAAATGGAACAAAATACATCATTTAAAAAAATCGTGAACCTCCTGCACGGTGAGGTTTCCAAAACCTGCAAAAAACAACGGCACGATGGCCGACAACCACATATACAACCACAACCACAACTACACCGTAATCGGCATTAATTATCCATCGATTACACACACAAATATATGAATTATTATGGACGGAAATTCAGAAAAAATAATAATTGGATCTAAAAAAGATCAGCAATCAGTCATTAATACCACATTGGTCATGAGCATTACAATTCTTTCTTAACATCCATAGTTCCATACAAGGAAATAGCCATATGCTAATATGCACAATAAAGTATTCAATTAGAAATGCAGATGGTGTTATGTATAGTTCGCAGATATGCCTGTTGCGGTCTTGTTCATTCATTACAAATCAGTCATGAGATAATATACTTCCAGTCAGCATTAGCAGTAGAACAACACATATAAATTAAGCCACTCACATACAAGTGCTATTGCACCTGTTCACACTTCACTTTCTAGACATCATGGAAAATCCGATAGAAGATATAAGATGTGGTGCTTGTGTTTTTCGTATCAAGTTATTTCACAATAATTCGTGATAAATTAACACATATAGACATGGTAAATCACAAATTAACAACCATTCATGATTCATGTATGCATATATGCATGTTGTACGTACTGCTCTAGCTTAATTAGGCCATGCATGCATAGTGATCATCAAGTCCCAATGAATGTTATATATCTTTGCTTCCCTTGTTCCTTCACATACTACCCATGCTAATCCTCAATCTTCATTCACTTACCAAGCTAGATAGGTCGAACATGTACTACAGAGATAACCCAAATTAATAAATGCATGAGCTATGAAAAGCGATATCGAATTAAACCTCTTGCGACCTCGCCCTCGATGGTGAGGATGAACTGCGTCGATGAGGGCGGCGGCGGTGATGGGCGGGGCGGCCGGCGGCGGCGGCCGGCGGCGGCGGCAGTGCAGGCGGCGCGGCGGCGGCGGCAGCGTAGCGGCAGGCGTGTGGCGAGGCCGAGGCGGCGCAGGCGGCAGCGCGGGCGGCGAGCAGCGGCCGAGGTGGCGGCGAGCCAGCGGCGCGGCGGCAGCGCGCGGCGGCGAGGCGGCGAGGCGGCGGCGCGCGCAGCGGCAGCGGCAGGCGGCGAGCGGCAGCGGCAGCGGCGGCGCCAGCGCGTGGCGCGGCAGCGGCGGGCGGCAGCGGCGGCCAGCGAAGCGCTTAGCAGCCGCGGCGAAGCGGCAGCGGCCTTGCGGCAGGCGAATGTGGCGCAGCGCTGCGGCGCGTGGCGAGCGGCGCAGCGGCGAGCGAGCGCGGCCGAGTGCGGCGGCGGGCGCGCGGCGGCGGATATAAGTATCACATGTGGAGATGTCTGGTTTGAAAGCATCGTGCGTGACAACATACACGAATCCTTCTCAAATTTTTATCACGAGACTCCACATATGATATCATGACATCTCCACGAGTTTCATAATTTTGGACGTTGTTTGCTTTTATAGAATTTAAAACACCGCGCAAGTTCACGGTCATGTTTCGTCAACAAGATGTCCGAAATTTGGTCCGTTCCTTGATCTGACCTCACACTACGATCAATAACATGACTATCATTTTTGAATCATAAAATTCCATTATTCGATGCACGTGCGTTCAAATTTGCATTTTCAAAATAATTCTAGTAAATGAAATAAATTAACTAAGTATAACAAAAGCCACAAAAATGTACCAAATCCTAACATAGAGTACGATCTTTGTAGTAGGGCTGCAAAAAAATTTGGAGGCCAAAAAAAAACTTTGCGAGTCTTGGTGCCATGGCACTTTCGGCAAAGGTCTTTTTGAGTGTCGTATGTTCGACACTCGGCAAAGATTTATTTCTTAGAGTGCCAAGCGGCCGGCTTCGGCAAATTTGACGTCGGCGAACCGTTACCTCGGACCGCCTTTGCGAGTGCCCCCTTTGCCGAGTGCCCGGCACTCGGCAAGGTTGAATGTACCGAAGTGTTAATCTTTGCGAGTGCATGGCACTCGGCAAGAGGGCTTTGCCGAGTGTAGTTCTTTGCGAGTGTCGCACTTCGGCAAAATAGCTCTTGCCGAGTGCGATATTTGGCACTCGGCAAAGATTACACTCGGCAAAGAAATTGTCCCATAGTGTTGGCGGATATATTAAGAATTCAGATCATGCGGTTTCTTTGTCTAACAAAGCGGAAAAATTGGTGCCCATTTCCAACTGTGTAGCTGTCAACTCTGCTTGGAACTACTATTAGCACTACTATAGAATAGGTTATACTAGGCGTCTCATCACGGATAATTTTTAGAACTATCTATGTTGTAATTATCACACGGCTTTCTGAGCGTGACCGTCTATGTTACTAGCGATGGCTAGAACTAACTATGATACATAATTATCACCGCGGTTGTTAATAAGAACCGTGCGTGATAATTCCTGACGGTTCTTGTTATCACGAGCGGTTTTAGTAAGAATCGTGCGTGATAATTGCATACGTCATGAGCGGTTTTATTGAGCCGTGCGTGATAATTAATATCCTGACGTTTGTGATTAGAAGTGTCTATGATATGTCTTTTCGTCTCCCCAATGCCGCTTCGGCTCTCCTATGTGTCTCTTCGTCTCACACGTCAAATTTATTCTTTATTTTATAAAATGATCATCCACCATTGAAACTGAATCCCCATGTCGCTCTACTCTCAAGCACAAATGAAATTGCTCCCTCCTCTTTTCTTTGTCGCCATGACATTGATAGCCATCCTGCACGAGCACCTTGCCCGCAGTACTAGTGGATGCATGAGAAGGACACTATGCCAGCAGTGTCCTCCCTCCTATGTCAAGGATTTGCCGAGCAGGTGACAACCACCTTCCGCGTCTTGACATCCTCCTCCATGCCATGTCTTACGGGTGGTCTATCACTTCGTGAGCTAACCTCACGAACAGCGTGGTCCTCCACAATAATGTTGTACGTCTCAAAGAGGCCTGCGTCGCTTGGACTTATAATCCAGGAGGCGGCCGAGTCAACCTTCTTTGAGACCCTCAAGCAAGGGAAGATAACCTATGGGCTCAATTCGACTTGATTCATCGGTCGGAGGGTCTTCGGGACACACTCGAGCGGCGCGTCGTGGTGAGCGCATTCGGGCCGTTCGATGATCACGAACCATCCAATGCGACGCAGCGTCGCTTATGAATTTTGAAGATAGAGATAGCATGCTACCTCCGACGCCACTAGAAAAACTTTGATTATTTAGGTTTCTACTTTTTTAATCTTTGTAAGAAGCAACTAACCATGCTTTTTGGCCATATATAAATACAAAATAAAAAAAAGCGATTGAATTTGTATTCACTATCTTCTATACATGTAAATGGTCTCGATATAACGACATGGCATTACGAGATAGGTGAAAACAAGAATATTTTAGCTATTGAAGGAACTACTATCACATGCGGTTTAGTGGAACAAACCATCATTGATAATCGACACATAATAGCGGTTTTTAATCCTAACGATGCGTGATAATTCACGAGCGATTTTGATACTAAGCGATGCGTGATGTCTCGAATATCACGGATGGTTTTAAACTAAGCGATGCGTGATATGCGATTATCACATACAATTATTAACAAGAACCATCTATGATATGCGCCATTAAATACCCGACCGTCCCGATAGATCATGCGTAGTGAGATTTGTTTGTGATATGTGCAACTGTTTTGAAGGAGGCGGCTAACTTTGGGCGTTTGGTGAAAAAATCTGCATTTGCAAGTGTGCTTGTAGATCTATTTGTTCTTGGCATCTAAGGTTAGTGCTTGATTCTAATTATATGCATTATAATCTAGAGAGATGTAGCTAGGTTTAGATCTAGCTTGGTGATCTAAGGTTAGTATTTGCTTCTAATTTTGTGTAGTGGTTAGGTGTTCAAATTTGATCTTGAATCTTGAAAGCTTCCATAGCCACTAGAGTGAAAAATATTCGGGGATACCTAGGGAAAATCGAGGCAACATTCACCCTCCTTTTCCCATCCGATAGCTACTTTAGGAGCATTAAATATATTCTTGCCTTATATATATATATTGCTTCATGGATATTTCGTAGCTAGCTATACTTTAGGAGCATTAATCTAATTTAACACTAATTTATTACGTGCGTAGTATAGATGGACCAAAGCTAGATGTACGTTGAGAAATGTGAGTGAAAAGTACATTGATGGCGTATGTGCATTTAGAAGAAGTCTTGAGTAGAATATGTTGAAGAAAGAGATAAAATTTATGTCTTGTCCATGCATTGATTGCGATAATCTAAAGGTGTTTACCAACCCGATGCAATCGAGCGCACTTGATTGAAGGGTTTCAAAGAGGACTATATATATGGACTAATCACGGTGAAAGTAGCTTATACGAAAGGTAGTAACATCGTTGAGGGAGACAACGATATGGGATGTGGATGTGCTTTCGATGAGGGTAGTCGTATGATGACAATCTAGATCGGATGCTACGCGATGCGAAGAGGAACTATATTGAGACGAGTTTGGTAAATTCGAGGCTTGATGGAGGACTTGGGAAAACCTTTGTTCTAGGCATGCAGCGAATACACAAGGTTGTCATCCGTGCTTGATTTGCTGAAATTGAAGGCAAGCAATGGTTGGTCCGATAAGAGTTTCATGGTGTTGTTAGATCTCCTAACGGACATCCTTCTAGAGGAAAATGTGTTGCCCGGAACCACCTACCAAGCCAAGAAGACTCTTTGTCCATTGGGAATGGAAGTAGAAAGAATATATGCATGTCGAGCGATTATATCCTCTACCATAAAGAGTAGCGGACATACATGTATGTCCGATGTGCAAAGCATCCCAATACAAGCATAAGAATCACTCAGATGATGCGCGAGGGCATCGAGGTGAAGCAAGGACCTCACTGCTAATGTGTTATGGTATCTACCTGTAATTCCCTACAATAATATAATAATCCTATATCACACTTCGTAATAATGTCTCTCAAACTGACTATACCTATATATATAATTCTATTTTTGTAGAGCCACCAGCAACTACAAGGCAGCGTATGTGCATTCTAAGTTTGCCATCATATGCAGGAAATCATGAATGCTAAGAGGAATGATCCAAAGCTTTGCCAATCTCATAATAATTATTTCCTAATTATCAATTTAAATATATACACTTACTAGTTTACTCCTCCTAACAATAGGGCATGACAATCAAATCAAGTACATTCCATCTGAACAAACTCTCGGACGTTTGAGGATGGCTCTCGACCTTCATCATGACGGAGATCATTAATCCGAAAGGAAAGTTTCACCCCATGGTACATAGCTAATACATGTTCAAACAAATGATTCAATTGCAATTTACTTTGAGTTGTAATTCAATTGTAACTCTAGCGACAATACATGAACATTCTTTTGTAATTGATTTTGAGTTATAAATCATTCGAGTTGTAATTCACTTATACGTGATTTATCTGTTTTTCTTACTTGTTTGAGAGGGCATGGCTAGCATTTCTGAGGCTATTGAAAAACAAAAAAATAAGTATAGAACAAACTATCACATGCGGTTTATGGTATAAATAGTGCTGTGAAGGTATACTATCACAGATGGCTACAACCAACAACCGTGTGATATACGGATATCACAAATGGTTATTTTTACTAGGTGTGCGTGATATGTCTCCAATCACGGATGGTTGTCGTATAACCATTTGTGATGGCGGCGTATCCTGACGGTTTTTGTAAAGCCGTTTGTGATAGTAGGCCTTCACCTGCGACTCGACCAAAAAGCGTCGTGTTGTGACTTACCACAAAAGGCTCACAAACCGTCTATGATAACGTTCGTTGTCACGGACATAAATTCGAACGATTGAAAGCTGTCATGATATTATTTAGGCTGTCTATGATGACCCTTTGTGTAGTAGTGTAGGAAAGTGATTTAGTTCTAAGTATGCACATGATCAAATTGTGGCATATATCAAACTCGAATTTATAACATTTATCTGTCACTTTAAATTCCTTCAAACTACGTAAAACTACTTTTGCAAATTTTTGGCTAATCTAGCACATTTTTAGTCGTATTCACAAATATGACCATGGTGTTAGCGTATTTGCACAAATAGCACCGTTGGCGCACGGTGGCTGTGTGCCAATTTCACAGATCATGCCATGTGGCGTTGGTGCACGGCCACCGTGTGCCAACACCGCCCTCGCCATACAGTGGCCGTCGACCCTGCCACATTCGCCGACCCCATGTCGCCATGTCGCAACAGCAAATGGCGCACTAGCCATTGGGGCATGGTGGCCATGCACTAGTGGATTAGGGGGGTGATTAGGGTTAGTTAGTTAGTTAGGGTTAGGGTTAGTGGTAGGCTGAAATTTGGAGGAATTTTAAAATATAGCAAATAGTCCAAAAAAATTATGAAGTTTTTTGTGAAGCCTCCTGACACCGTGTACTTGCTCGTGTAAATTTTTCATAATTTTTATCGCTATTTCATATAAATGTCTTGTGCGTATGAATCAATAAATATAGAAAATGAGCTCAAAATTTATGAATTTTGTTTTGGAGGTCCTTCTGATGGAATTGATTGTGTAATGTTTTAGCAATTTTATATGTGTTCAAGTATTGTCTCAAAAATTTGGGATTTAGATTCGCGAAAATTTCGATTTTAGGCTTGAAAAAGTAGGGTTTCATGACTTCATGTGACTTGGAATGTATAAAAAATCGCATTGTAACTCTATTGGAGATGTCGATATATAATATGGCACTGGAGTACACACGTAACAACCAAAATACACATACAAATATAGCAAAACAAAATCGCATAACACGCGATACTATATGGCTCACTTGCGAGCCACTACTCTTTACTCTTTGCGGCTTTTGCGTACATGTGTGCGACCTTGTTTTGCGCCAAGCATGACTCGTGGAATCGTCCACGGTTCAAAGCGTGTGTCGGTTGGGAGTGGTGAGACGAGGCGAAGGTAGACCAGTAGGTGGACTACGGAGGCCAGTCAGTAGGCGGACATGTCATCGTGATGAGCCATGCCAACCTGGGAGACACCTCCGAAGAATTCATCCACAGCGGAGGCTATAAAATCACTCTCAGTCTGCGATGCCTACAACTCGGTGGACAATGAACCCGGAGAGAGTTCTGCCCTTGAATGTATGGTAGGGCAATGAACTTGAGCTACGCCCTTGAGCGTATGGTGGGGCGTGAACCGGAGGAGCTCGACCCTTGAACGTACGGTGGGGCAGTGAACTCGGAGGAGCTCTGCCCTTGAAATGCGGTGGGGCGAACTGGAGGAGCTTTGATGCGATAATGGTTGTCCGATCTTTCGGTGAGATGGATAACTCGATTTGGGTGGAGATGACTCTCACGATTCGGCTACCAATACCACACGATCAATATACGGCAATCGTTGAACCAACTCCGATCGTTATCGACTTTGCTGAAGAACGATCGACCTAACCACGTAGGTCTATTCACGCATGCAATCGAAGAACAAGCAAGAACAAGATAAATAGCAATTTGAAATTATAAATAAGATTGAAGCACTTAATAAGGTGGGATTAAATAAGGATCTTGTTGGATGGTCTAGTCGACTCACTGAAGATACAAGTTTGCAGGCGAACTAAACATAAGCGAAATCCAAGGAAACTCAGAGGCAGCGGCCACTATGTATAGGAGGAAGAGGGAGGTGTGGTGGTCACTGTTCACACATGAGCGATGCCAAGTGAACGATAATGATCCTAGGGTTTCTCTCAAATACAAGGCCCATGGCCCAAATAGGTGATGTAGCACATTCTTTCGATGATTGCAGCGCATACGAAAGGAATTTCGAGGAAAGGCTGGATCCATTTGAAAGAGGACAAGATAAGCTTTCAATCAAGTACTTGTGGACCTTAAGCGAGTCCGTATGTGGAAGTTATGCTCATTTAAAGTTGGGGCTGTCTCCGAGGAGAACTGGATTCTAGAATGTATCCAACTTGAACTCTTGTTTGGCTGGACACAAAGTGATGTGGTGCTGCACAAATATACATTTTCATCATTAGGTACCATCATATAGTTCATATAATATAAAAGGCACTCCTAAAACGAGCTCACGGATAATTTAAGTGAAGTGTCTGAGCTCTTGTATTTGGAACAACAAGCATAGCACATTTGGCTATCTCTATAGAGTCATGTCCTCATCGTCCTCCCTTCTTGAAAACAAAGCCATCATCGGCTTTTGATAGACTGAAAATAGGGTAACAGAAGCCAAGGTGTATGCATGGTATATGTATATATCATCCGTTTTAATAATTCTTTGTTGTTGCACAATTAATGTTATAAAACAGCGATAGTAAAAGCTCATTGTATTATTACCCCAAGAATAATCATATACGTTAATGAGCAAAACAAAATGTTTCACATAGCAATTATTGTAACTAGTTTGCAAATATAAGTGAAGTATTTATGCAATTCAAATCTCAAAGTTGTAAACTTACATGGTAGCACATATGGGCAAATCTACAACTTTTGGAATCAAACAAAGTTCATCCATATAATCAGATTTCAATTGAGTAATAGCAAATTCATCTAGCAAGGGTGAAAAGATGTGTAAATTCTTTCATACTTCAACATCATGATGCAGATTGTTCATACTAGATGGTACAATAAGAGATGAATACATAGGCATTGAATGATCACTAAATTTTAATTTTCTCTCATAATGACAAGATTCGACACATAAGAATTGTTATTCAAAACAGCAAACTTCAATTCATCCATGTAATCACAAGTTATGCATATTCGATAAACAAGAAATTGATTGTCTACACCATAATCTCCAATCAAATTAAACTTATACCCAGGGGTGTAGGCACTAGACAAGGATTTCAAACATGCGATTTCAGAAACTTTCTCCATAGCATGTGACAATTTCATAGGTGAATCCAACATAATGTAACACAAAGAATCGTGGGGAGAAATTCTAGTCAAAACTTCTTTATGTCTAACCAATTCCACATGATCATTATATATGCGATTAGCTCATCACATGAATCACTCAAAACAACAGACAATTCAATTATTTCATCACATGATGCACTCAAGTCGATAGGTAAATCAACAATTTTATCACATGATGCACTCAAATCAATCTGATCTGAATTCTCTACTTCAAATATGTGCATATCGAATTGTTTTCCACTAATTTTTGCTCTAAAATAGCATGAGCAGTGGATAATTGTAGTTTTCACAAGCATACTCACCTTGAGTGATGATAGCACCATGATCTTTACCTTTTGGCTCCCTTAGATGATGTAGGTGCATCCATCTCCTCATTTTCCTTCTCAACTAATGGAGTGAGTGGTTCAATCGACTCATTCTCCTCTTGGTATGGTTTCAACTTCCTGCAAGTTGTTAGTCACGAAAAAAGACACAAACACAAGTTTGTTCTTATGTTCCCTATCATCAAGCATTCTCATTTTCTCCTTAATCGACGTTCAACCTTACGGTAAAGTATAAACAAATGAAAGAGAATTATATTCTTTGTGAACAAGAAGGTCCTGAATTGGTTGATTAAGCCCACATAAAATCTATTCTCGTAGTTTCAGCATGTTCCTCTAAGCTACAACGCAATAAACGTGTTTTCAATTCATGATAGTATTCCCTTACAGTTCTACGACCTCGTTTGAAACGTTGTAATCGGCTAACAAATAATTAACATGATATTTAAGAACAAATTTATCTCTCAAAAGTTTCTTTAATACATGCCAAGTTTGAGGCACTCTTATATGTCTCGTAAATACTTCTACCAAAGTATTGCATCCTCAACAAAAGCACTAGTAGCAGCTCTAATCTTTTGCCTATCGACCATCATAATGTTCAAATTCTGTGTCTAAAGCTATATCCCAGTCAACATAGGCATTAGGATCAAAATTACCAGCAAAGGATGGCAAAGTGAGTTTAGTTTTACGGATGTACTATCACGATCATGTACCTTTTATAGTGGAGAAACTTGCAGAAAGCGTACATCTTCCTTGTGGATTTTCTTGCGCTCCGTTCAATGGCTTGAAAAGATGTGGATCTATCTAAGTAATCATTCCAGTAAACTGACATAGTTAGTATAAAACAAGAAAATAAATCACAAGTATATATTCCTATGAACTACTAGGATCGGAGGCTCAAAGTCGCTCACACTCAAGCTAATACCAAGTTCTTACCAATTCTTACCAAGCAAAACAAGTGGTGACCGATGGCTAGTGTCGGTGCTAAATAATCTTGAAGATTAACAAGCGATTGCAGCAAGCTGTACATGCAATGGTAGTAGGTGAAGCTAGAATAGGCTTCAATATGGTAGCAAAGATTAGAGATGAAAAAGCAAAGTTTTGTATGGCTTATATATAGCTTTTGAAAGGTTTCGATGAGATATACAACTTTGCAGCTGAGACAACCCCAAATTCAAGGAAGATGAAAGAATCGCCAAAATAGAAACAGAAACTTGCAGACGTGAATTGGGCCAAAGACGGCGATTTTGGGGCACCTAGAATGCACCAACGCCTTAGG
The DNA here is from genome assembly GCA_036346255.1 of Ampelocalamus luodianensis. Classification (NCBI taxonomy): domain Eukaryota; kingdom Viridiplantae; phylum Streptophyta; class Magnoliopsida; order Poales; family Poaceae; genus Ampelocalamus; species Ampelocalamus luodianensis. The sequence continues at coordinate 31,306,196 of CM070638.1, read as the reverse complement.
TGGAAAGGATGCGCTCATCGTTAGCTTCAAACGAGCATAAGAATGTCGAAAACGGATACCGTATGCAAAAGTTATGCTTGTTTTATTGAAGGTGTCTCGAAACAATCCGACTGGTCTTGAAACCGCCTCGGTTTAAATTTGAAATTGTTATATCTTTCAAACTCGTGGGCCAAACTTGCTGAATTTTTTTTGGAAGCTAGTGGTTATATGTAGAAGGTCTCCACCAATTTTCACGCACTTTTATTTTGTCTTTTCTTTTCTTTTTTTTTTCACCACGCTTTTGTTCTATGGATGCCTCTTTCTCCTTCTATTTGGCCGGCCCTAGGGTTTGCCGCAGCGCAAATAACATCAACTCTTCCAAAAGATCACAACAATCCTCTCAGGCTTTTTTTATTAACAACCATACGAATTTTCTATTTTGATGCGGATTAGAGGAGTTCTAACCAACGAATTTTCTATTTTAAATGCAAAACTAAGCACCCTAGAAGAACGATCACAACGCCAAGGAAAACACGAAACAATCTAGACAATGACCAACTAGACAATAACTATAACTAAAGATCAGCAACTAGACACGCGATGCAACTAATGATTCAACAATGCAAAATCCAAAAGAAAATTACGCATACGATTGGACTATGAACTAACCCTATTTTTGTGGCTTTGGCAGAGGTAAAACAAAAATTCTCACCGATGAATCAGCTGATATACCACTTGATGCGACAATGGTCGCCCGATCTTTGAGATGGATAACTCGATTTGGTGGAGACGACTATCACGATTCGGCCACCAATCACACACGATCAATATGCCGGCATGTAACACCTGGCTATTCTAAGCCAAGATGTCACCTAAAACATCTAACATACATCCATAATGCGGAAGAATTTGAATAAAATCAACTAATGATAGTATCAAACAACCAAGACATGATGAAGGTATCCTTCTTCTTCACCATCTTATCTATTTATTTCAGTTCATTGATAATGAAAGTTCACATGCAGAATAATTCGACATCAATGTGGAGAAGGTATCCTTCCTTCACCACTTATAATTTATTATACAGTTCATCATTTACGAATGTAAGATAGAACTAAATTTAATCTTGAACATGAATTGGATGATGTGAACAAGTAGTGCGTGTCTACCCTCCCAAGTGAGCCAACATCGGGTTACCTAAAATAAACAAACAACGCAAGAGTGAGTCCACGACTCACAAGCACAAAGAAAAGGGACATAACACACATATGAACAAGTCATCATAAGAGAATATGAGCATACATCGAATGAAAACTTAGGAATGCATGGCATGAATGAATGTACTCAGGATGGATGCACATGCTTATACCGTATAGCGAGTGACACACCCGCCGATGTTCACTTAAGCCCGCACCTTAACAAAGTGCGGGGATCCAAGTCCTATATGAAGAACGTTTCATATAGGTGTCCAAAGCTGCCCATACTTGGAATTGATGGGTCTTACGTGCCCATCTTGGAATTGATGGGTCTTTCAATCCACTCCGTGGGCGGACATGACAATGTCCAAACCGCCACATTGGAATGGTGGGACTTACAGTCACTCTCGTGGACATAGCATGAATAAAAGGATGCATGATATGAACATGAACAATGCTAATATCATCTTTGGCATTTACTCCACATATTGATAGAACATAACCAATTCAGCATTTGGGTATCACAAGATGTCACATCATATTCATGTAAACATTCACAATCACGACAGACTTAAAACCAACAAAGTACTTGCCTTCGGCGTTGCGGCGTTAGCGACAACGATGGCGCTCCCAAACCCGTAGACTCGCGGCTAAACAATTAAATAACCGAAATAAGAACAAAATAGAGCCCATCATGAATTAATATTCTACACTACCCTCTTGCACACCCAAAACATAGTCATAACCAAACTGAAATTCCAGCGGTAACATGGAATCCCATCAGGACAGCAGCACGGTAAAGACCAAAACTAATGATCTGGGACTCCAAAGAGATGAGCCCAGATCCTACACGAGCTTAACAAATATATCTACAACTTTGTAGTTGACGAGATAACCCAATTCGGCCAAACTAAATTGCTAACTGTCAAGCGAAACAGCAGAACAGAATCTGACTGAGCAATTAGAACAGCAGAACTAAAACGTCCATAACTTTTAAACTACAATTCCGAATTGAGTGTTCTTTAACAATCTGAAGAGGTTATGAAATTACCTACAATAACCTAGTTGGTACGACATTCATATTTTGTCTTTAACAAAAAAAGTGGCACAGGTCAAAACTAAAGATAGAAATCGACATACAATCTGGACAGACTGACCTACAATCTGGACAGTCACAAAGAAAAGTGCATAACTTTTGATCTATAAATCCAAATAAGATGTTCTTTATCAATCCTGAAAGCTAGTGATATCACCTTCAAAATTTGTTATGGAAAGACCTCTGAATCACCCTCTAACTAGGCCATATATCAACATATATAGAGACCAATTCTCGTTGGGATTCTGGACAGCAGATAATAAATCTATCATAACTTTTGACTCGAAAGTCGGAATTTAGTGTTCTTTAGCCACCGAAAGCTAAGAACAAAACCTACAATACTTCAGGAGATGGGATCCTCTGATTCGGCCTCTAAGATTGCGAAACAGACGCGCAAACTACTGGACAGAATTGAATTTCCAACAGACAGACTTTGATCTAATCAAATTTAATCGGTCTCACTTCTACGCATCAATCAAACAACAACAATCCCAATCGTTACCCTTAGAGACATCGCTGCCCACTGAATTACCCCGCCAGATGCTCATCTCCTCTTCTTCTCCTCTCCCTCCACCTTTCTCCTTGGCCGACAAGAATGGAGAGCATCACCAAGAGAAGCAACTGAGTGCAATGAGGGCACATAGACAGAAGTAGCGGTTTTAACACCGATGCAAACTAATGTCGTACAGTAAATCCGGGTAAAGGGCTCCTCCTTTTATTAGTGGCCGCCTTCATGGGCCTCCCTGTGCCAAAGTTCGGCCCAAAGGTTGTCAAAGAATTCGCGATTTTCCCTCGTCTAAAGTTTAATTTCTCTTTCAACGCTTTCTTCATTACAATAAGTTGGAGTATTGGTGGAAACCCCTTTTTCGCTTACTCTCCTTCCGTACAAACATTGACGTATGCCCGGCAATTGCCGAACCAACTCAAGATTGTTATCAACCTTGCTAGAAGCACGATTGACCGACCACGAATGTATATTCCTGTATGCAATTGAAGAACAAGCAAGAACAAGATAAATAGCAATCTGAAATTACAAATAAGATTGAAGCACTTGATAATGTGGGATTCTGAATAACGATCTTGACTGGATGGTCTAGTCGAAGCATGCAGAAGATACAAGTTGCAACGAAAGCGAACTAAATATAAATGAAATCCAAGGAAACTCGAGGGCGGTAGCCCCTATGTATAGGAGGAAGAGAGAGGTGCGGTCGTAATGGGCCTAGGGTTTCTCCGAAATACAAGGCCCACGGCCCAAATAGGTGACACGGCACCTTCTTTCGATTATTGTGGCGTGTACAAAAGGAATTTGGAGGTGAGACTAGATCTGTTTAAAAGAGGATGAGATAAGCTTTCAATCAAGTACTAGTGGACTTCAAACAGTCCGTATGTGAAAGTTATGCTCGTTTGAAGTTGGGGTCTCCTGAGGCCGAACTGGATTCCTAACGTATCCAACTTAAACTCTTGCTTGGCTTGGACACAAAGTGATGTGGTGTTGCACAAATATACATTTTTATCATTAAGTAGCATCATATAGTTCATATAATATAAAAGCACTCCTAAAAACAAGCTCACGTGATAATTTAAGTGAAGTGTACGAGCTCTTGTATTTGGAACAAAGAAACATAGCAAATTTGGTTATATCTATAGGGTCATGTCCTCATCAAGCTTTGCCCGCATACGCTAGAAACCCCGTTGCCATTGTCCGCACTCTAGCACCGCGGTACTACTCCCTAGTAGGAACCGGGAGGCCCGTATCGTTGCTATTAGCCGACGTGGAACGCCACACCATACAACCAATCAAGGCTATAAGATGGAATGATGTTAATACAAATAAATACTCTGACGTAGTGAGAACCTCATACCTTCCGATGTGCGCATATGATCGAGGGGGATCCAATTCGGTACCGGTCCGGAGCGCAGGTGATTCATCTCAACGGACTTCGCGCCGACCTAGCCCGTGGATGACCGACGAGGAATTCTATGATGGTCGCCGGACTTGCTAGGCCATGGTGACCTAACGGTGAGCACATCCCACCCACTGGATGCCCGGCATACAGACGCCGTCCGCCGGCAGGACCGCAGCTCAAGTTCTTTATTATCTTCTTCATCTCTGCCGAGATGTGTTTCAAAACTTTTTTATATCCCACTGGGGTTCTATCTGGGCTGTGGAGGGCGGCCTCCGATGCGCTATGGACGCGCTGCGCCTGCTCCAACTGTAGTGACATACATAACAGGTTCATTAACAAAGAGTACGAATATGGTCAATGAAAACACCTAGAGGTTGTAAGTGTCGTACGCTGTCGTCACTCCGCGAAGCGCTGTGATGGTCATACATGCGGCGAAGGCTCTCGTGGTGCATGTAGGATGTCACCCAGTCTAGGCACTTCGGTGGAGGAATGGTGAGTCTTGCACGTGTCCGTGGCACATACCACTCCAAGTACGTACCGTACGCCTAAAGTTCATACGGACATGGCTCATTCCAGACATCCATGTGCGCTCTATCCGTTGGGTGCCAGTCGTGAATATGCCCACCTGCCCTCGATTGTGTGCATTTCCGGAAGGATTGATGTTAGAAAAGAAGACGTAAGGACTGTAAACATTACTCGGATGAAGTTTGACTCACGGATGTACGCGCCATCGCCGAGCCTATCGCCCACGGCACGACTCTAGTACCGACCAAACTGTCGCACACGCGCCGCGATGCGTAGGGCCTCACCATATGTGCAAACACCGTGTGGCGTGTTATCGCCTGGTCGCCCACGCTCCTCGTTCGTGATTGACGACGACAGCCGCATTGCGTTACGCGCATATTAAATCATGATACGATGGACACCGGATGATTTCGCCTCGCAACGCATCAACTCATTGTGGTACAATCGCGAGCACTCGCCGGCCTTCACGCCCACAGCAGACGCAAAGAATCCACCGTAAGCCCATGGTGGGCCCGCTCACTTGGTCATGTGGAATGGTGGCACGGTGCACCACTATCTCTATGGTCTGGTCGCCTAACAGTGAAGTGATCCCAACTACACACCGCAGGAGCACATAGCACGCACTCACGCCGGTACCAGCCGCCGCCGCGAACCGTCACACAAACCACGCGATATGGTGCAAAGGACTCGCTGATCCCTACCAGATCGAGGCATCGCGCCCCCGTGATCAACCAAAGACTCCTGTGACGCGGATAAAGCTAAGGTAAAATAATCACCCTTGTGGTTGGAAATGTGACCCAACCAAAGGGTTGGAGAAGATAAGCAACAAGGTGCGCCCCTAATGACTTCGTGAGGTGCACCCTATGCCCATTCGCCGAATCGCTTAGCTAAGCCCGGGACACCACGTGCACCCTTTGGGAGAGGTTGGTCAAACCGCTACTCTAGTTTGGCCTTCCATTCGCACCCTGGATGGCATGGAACAAGCACCACCTCAGATCGGAGACCACCAAGAACAAGACGTCCCGTAGGGTGACCGCCATCTCACCCCACCGAAAGTGGAAGGTCTCTGCTTTGGGCCTCCACCCGCTAAGAAGCGCCGAAAGCAGTTAGCATCTATGGTGAATCAAGTCCCGACGGAGACACAAGCCTCGCAAGGGCAACAAGCCCGTGTCCTAGAGGATCGGAGGTAGCGATCGCCCACCTCCCAGAATCCTTCCCCGCCTCGAAAGTAGTGAAGGGCCATCTGCGCCACCACGATCCACAGCCTTGCACCTGGTGGTCCTCATCGAGAAGTGTTCTAGAAGTCCAGAGAGACATGGCTTGCAACATATGGAATAGAGGAACATTAGTGAGAGAAGGTGGCTAATGAACCTAAAAGATTGTAAATTAATTGCAGAGTAGTTTTCCTGGGGTGATAAGCTAGCTTAATTAGATTATGCTCCTCTGTTCTTTGGTGAATGCATTTCTTATTATTTGATTTCGCTGTACGATCAAACTAACACTACAAATTAATGTACACTACTTTATTAATTAATTACTACTAATTATTTTGTAACTAATAAAGACTGTAAATTAAAAATTACGACCAAAATGCCCGCGAACCAAAAATATAATTGACAGAGCAAGAGAGCGAGCGACTACAAAAATGAAATGAACGAGCAGAAGAGCGAGTGAGTGCGAAATGAAATCACGCTCGCTCCCTCTAACTTATAGCCGCTGCTCGAAGGGAATCCTTATCCCACACGTGCTAATTAAGCCATGCATTTCGGGGGACAAAGATTTGATAGATGAGACAAGGAGGTGACGGGATGACGAGTGATTGATGCTTTTGGTGGAAAAGTAAAACAAATAGAGGGAGGGCCTCATTCAGATGTTTGGCAATCAACACATGGTACGGTTTCTTGTTGTTTCATACGAACAAGACACTTATATGAAATAGCGATACAAATTCTGAATGAATAAAATTATAAAAATTTACACAAATAAGTACAGGGTGTCAGGAGGCTCTACAAAAAATTTATAATTTTTTGAACTCATTTGTTATATTTTGAAATTCCAGCCTAACAGTACTAACCCTAACTAACTACTAACCTAACTAACTAACCCTAATCACCTCCCTAATCCGCTGGCACATGGCCACCATGCACCAGCATTTGGTGGCGGTGTGCCAACGCCACGTGGCTTGATCTGCAACGTTGGCGCACGGCCATCATACGCTAACGTCGTGATTATATCTACAAATACGACTCGAAAACGTGCTAGATTAGCCAAAAATTCATTTTTACAAGGCAAACCATATGGGAAGTGTGTAGTGGTGATACTTTTATACGGATCGATAATATCATTCTAAATATTTGAATTGATTACATGATAATACGATGTATATGTAGATCGATTTGTCACATGTACTATTTTGTAATATTAATCTTTTGAATTGTTTTATAAATATATTGCGATAAAAACTAATTTGTCACACGTACTATTACGCTTTTTTAGGATTGTTTTCGCATAATTTTTAATCATGTTTATTTTACTCTCTTAATCTCACACCTTATTCTTATCTACTTTCCATTCTTTCTTTTCAAATGTTGATAGCCATTGGCCTAGCCATATGCAGCCCCGTGTAACTGTCAACTCCTGCTTTGGAACTGCTATGAGGAAAGTGATTTGTCCAATCCCATCGACGCTATAAGCTATATTATTGAATTGACTCTAGAAAAAAAAAAAGCTAGTAGATAATTGACTATGACTAGTAGAGAAAGAGATTGGAGTACGGCATGGAGCATGAGAGCTAGCAAAGCTACGAGCCGACGTCGGCCGTTATTCATACCGGCCATCCCTTGTTCCCACGAATATAAGTAAAAGTTAATTTCTAAGCATTTGCTTCTATTGTGAAGCACTACTGATCCATGCGTATCGGTGGCTTCACATCAGTCACCAACTGAAGAGAGTCCCTGAAAGTGACAGGGATAGGATTCCACGTGGTGGGCCCCACATGTTGATTTGTAACGGCTGAAGTGGACTGATAAATTGTACTAGACTTCAAATTAATATATATAAGTAAATTGATAAATTGACTTTAAGAAAAATATTTTTTTTGTGGGAGTACTATGCATACATCTGTCATGGTTATCTACTAGTTGAATAAATTGATAACATCTAGGTGACGCAGATTCGTCATGAAAGTAGTGGACTGCTCAACACACGGAAGAATTAATTTGTACGCTGATCGAAAGTGCGTGCTCTTAATTAATTATTAACACATGAACACACAGATTTTTTTATGTTGTTCTTATTCTAATTTTGAATTTACAGAATATCATAAGACTAGTTGGACCAATTTTGATTATTTCTGATTGTATAACTTTTCTAACAAATTACAACCACCCCACAGGATAGATATTATATCGAAATATTTCAATAGAAAATCAACTCGTATCATTTTACGTGGCATTAATCTAAATACTTAAGAATATGTTAAAGGTAAACAAAGTTGATTGTACCTAACCAAAGTGACATCTATTGACTGGTGGTGGTATTATGAACATTAATTGTTAATGCTCTGCCTTAGAGACCAGGTCACATGTACTTATGAAGTAAGAGCATGTTTGAAACAGCAGTAGAAAAATTATTTCCGCATGATTCGTATGCATTTCTCTTGTTCCAAAGCAGTGCCTAATTAAGGGAGCAAATTAACCAACCACACACCCGTACAACCAATTCTATTTCTTCTTTGCAAAGTGCACTTTATATTATATATGAAAATGTATATTTTTGGTCCCTCGACTCTCGCCCTGATTTAATTTTTGTCCTTTATTTGCAAAATCTAGTAGAACCGTCCCCAAATGTTAAAACCAGTGCAAATCACATCCCGAAAGTGGTATTATGAGCGGTTTTTACCACGTTGGCTGCCACATCATCAATTTTGACACATTGGCTGCCACATAATCAGTTGACCCCACATGTTAGCCCCTACACTTCATCATATCTCTCCTCTCTTGCTCTTGATATTCCTCCTCCTCTCTGCGGCGCTGATGTTCAAGGCAAACGCCCCAAAGGTGGAGGGACGCTATACGGCCGAGGCACGACGACCTCAACGTGTGCTCTCATCGCCGCACCACCGGGGTGGCCGACGACGCGACGCCCCATCATGGTGTACTTCCACAAGAGCCACTTTGCCTTGACTCTGGCCGATGTCCAAACTTCCACGCCTGGTGCTTCCGCCTTGCCTCCGAGCTCCCCGCCGTTGTGCTCTCCTTCGACCGCACCTTTCCTCGAGCTTTGCCAAGACAATGAGGCCGCAAAAGATCTTCTTGAGCTAGCCTCAGAGTTCACTTGAGAACGGTCGAGTCAATCTATCAATCTGGGGTACTTCACATCCGCTCACTTCATATCGTGTTCCACCTCTCACCCTTCAACCCCAACTTAATTTGATTATTTTTCTCAAAGTGGCTAGCAATCGGGTTTCTTCTCCCGCATTTTCGCCGTGTCCGGTGAGTCTTTGGCTAATTAACTCATACCTGAGAATCCCCTCATCGAGTTCTACATTTTGACGCACTCAAATTTCTATGACATCCACTATGATGTCGCACCTATGAGCATCTGAACTGTCACCACCGTCATGTCCATCGCCGTCTCATCTTCGGAGTACAAACACTTGAACCACCAGCACCACTGAACTACACATGGGCTAAGCATTCCGTTTTTGTATTTATCTTGCCCACACCGAGCATCCCCTGTTGCCGCAGTGGAGGCCCAAGGCGTTGCATGTTTTCCTTTCATTATGTCTCGATTAAGAAGAAGGTGTCTTCTTTCTCTCCCTCTTTGTCACATATCGCTTACAAATGGGTCCCGCATGAGCCCATTGCCAGGTGGCAACTATGTCACTCAAAACCACCCGTATGGACGTAATTCTCATTGGTTTTATGATTTGGGGGACATTTTATAACACCCTGGCCCGACACAAAGCCCAAAATGACACTAAACTATACTAACTATCAATTTTAACAGCAATTAATACTAAATTACAGTAAGCACATCAAAGGTAAAACCCATCCACAGGTCACAATAACGCAAGCATAACGATAAAGCAATTATGGATAATTAATTCCTAATTATAATTCATCATGCTAATAAACTGTCTTATGATCAATAGTTCATGTAATTGAATGAATATCGTGAATCCAAGTGTGCTAGCCCTTCCCATGTGCAACGCCAACGGTCACCTAAAAACAATAATAGAGCAATGGTGAGTTCACGATTCAAAGAAACATAATAATAAACAATGAGCAAGAATTAGTCAATCAGAAACCATATCATCATCAACATTAATCGTTTTCTTTTCTTTATTCTCATACTCAATCATCAAATTCACTTTTCATTCAATTCATCCCTACACTACATGTCTACATGCACTTCTTTCGATATACTAGTATAGCATGAATAAACACTCGCGACAATGTTCACTCTATGGTCATCCTCCTCGAGGATCGGGACCTTCTCCACTCCCGTGGAGGTGTGATCACCATGATCACCTTCTCATATGCAATGATGCTTATGAATGCACAATTATTCATAGATTCATCAATATTACCATCATCCAACATTCTCACATCCATCAATACGAATAAAATCATAACCATTAGTATTGCTTACAATTAAATAAAATAAATTAAAAGCACAAACAATATAATAGTAATGAGTGGTAAAGAATACAACGATCAACATATGAACATTTTCTACCATGCACTTGTCTCTTTATCTCGTGAAGTCGATAGCTAAGCAAATGACAAAGCACTAGAGGCCACACTCCCTAGACAAATAATTCAAAATACATCTAAAAATCATAAAATCATAGCACCAACATTTTTATTCTAATCGTCCTCACATGTCTACGCTAAACCGACCCAATTAATCCAAAATTTTTGGACGCACTACCCGCTGTTAAAGTAGTAAAATGGCTCTAAATTATTCACCTAAACTCCAAATTCAACCATCAAAGACTTTCTAACTCAAAACCTACAACTTCCTAGTTATGACAAAGCTCGATTCTACCATTTTCTACCCCATTTCTTTACCCGAAGACCGTTCCAAAATCTGTCATGGCAATCCATTTCACAATTTTATATCTTTAATTCTAGAACTTGAATATATATAAATGATACCAGTTCTGGAAACTACACAAAAATTTTCTATATTATTTAAGTTGTCACTATAATTTAATTATGCCATATACTATATGAAACCGACTCATCTTCATGACGCCCGCGCCTACATCTAGATTCTAAACAAAGAACCTTCCCGAGGTCGATCTTTGGGTCGCTACTCTAATTCTAATGATCCGCACCTTCCCGAAAGCTAACAAGATTATCTAATGTTTCTAATTAAACCGACTCTAATCCGATCATAATACACCAAATCGTCCCCACAAGATTCGCAACAAATCTTAGCTAACTAAGGTAGATTGAAAACTAACTTTTCCCTAATCAAAACAGCCTACAAACTTAACAGCGACTAATCAATAGCAAAACATAGGGCTTAACAAGGTTTACCCTCGATGATCACGATGAATCACGAGAACAAAGAAACACGAGAATTCACAAAATCTTCTCTTTCCTTTCTTCCTTTCTCCCTAGCTAGCCTCCTTCTTCTCCTTCTGTGAGTGGCCACCGTAAGTAGGCAGCGGCAGCCGCAGGTGGCATGGTGGAAGGCGACAGGAGGTAGCGAGTAGCAGGGTGGCGCGTAAATCGCTAGGCAAAGGTGGCGCAAGGGGGAGGTGGTGTCTGAATGGTGGGGCGCTAGGTTCTGAGTCGCCGCTCCCTTTAAACCCCTAGTCACCCCCTTGGGCTAGATTTATGTGGGGAAGCCCACGCTGTGTTATCTTAATTTCCTATTTCCCTTTAAAACATTTAATTCCTTGTCTAATGCAATTTTCTTGTAATATCCCGCTTAAACATAAAACAGTTAGTACTAAAATTAAATAGAATTAGCAAGAAAAATTCAAAATTTGAAGGAGTTGACTCTGCCTTCTGCCCATAGCTCTTGGCCCAAGTGGGAACCACTAAAGAGGGTGGGGAAAACCAAACCCAAGTTACCCCATGTTATTGTAGCACCACCCCTACTACAATGCCATCATCCATGATATAGTAGTCATCAGAGGACCCCGGTTTATCTCGGCTTGTACTGCTTAACCATCCACTTGGTCCTAACAAAGACAAATCAAATAAACTAAGCTCGAGATATGTATACTTCCCATAATTGCAGATACACACCTGCTACAAAATCATGCATCAATTCCATTCATACACATAGAGCCAAGCAAAAGTAACAATCCGAAAGACCTAGATAATATAAAGAGAGTTAGTATAAAAGAGAGGCCGACCGCCAAAAGTCATACAGATAAGTAAATACACAATGAAGCAAATGGCCATAAGATGGCGATAAACAAAGCCAACCGGTGTGCCTTACCCACAAGGCAACCAACCTGACCGCCAAGCTAATCGTCCCAAACAACAAGAACACACCACAAAAGTGAGGCCCTTGGGGCTCACCTTCTTCCTCTGCAACAATTAATATTAAGCAGCTGCATGAGTACAAAACTTGTTTTTGTACTGCAAGACTCGACGGTGAGATAACAGAACTATAATTAGCTACATGCAAGCTTCATTTAAGTGGATGAGACTCGACTTATTTTCAAAGATAAAGCAAGTTTTTATTTGCAATAAAGTAATAGATTCAAAGTAAGTTTGCAATTAACTTTTATTGTTCAAATAAAAGAGAGACAAATATAACAATAGATAGATGACAACACCATTCTAGAAGTGACTAACCCATAGTCACCACAACAATAGCATGAAGTACCCCTTCATACCACCCATGTCAAGTTTAAGTTTTTAAAAGGTTGTAGTCTAGTTCTTGCACGACCTTACCAAGTATGTCCATAACCTAGACGAGGCTATTCGAATAGTTTTAACTCGCAGTTGTGTACCAATGTACCCACACGATAGACCGCCTTTCCACCAGCCACTGTTAGCATACTTTCTTTGGTATGCAGCACGGCTAAGTCTAACAAGACACTTTCCAATGGACGATGCTAATTAAGAGTCAAGAACCCACTGGAGAAGGACACATTAGACACCCTAACCGGTCCGCTAATGCTCCTCCAATACCACACACACACACAAGAACACACCCACCGACCAGCTCATAATTAACACCTCCCAAAGTACTTAGTCAAGAGAGGTTCCATATCCCCTCGTGTGGTTAGCACGCACAAGCGCTGGCTTAGTGGACACAAGTAACTCGGTCCTTGGGGACTTAGGCACCATTCCAAACACACCCAACAGATCACATCAACATACCATTGTGCCCAAGTCAAGATATAGTTTTGTTTTCAGTTTTGATTTGTAAATCAATAAAACACAAGGGTTGGACATAATGGAGTAGTATAAGTATTTAGGTGATCAAGATCACCGACTAAGTCGATGATCGCCAATACTACCGATACTAGGCATGGCTACAATATTTATTCGAAAATCTACTAAGTGACAAGAGCTCATCCAACGAACTCTAATCACAACAACTAACCTAGGCTCTGTAGTAGAGGATAATCATTTACCTACAGATTATGCAACTAGAGGATTAACTAATCAATTTAACAACAACATAGCAATGCATACATAGAGGTTAAACAAATTATTAGACTTTAAAAGTAATGGGGTCAAATGGAAAATGATCAAACTGCTTGCCTACTTGTATTGCTCAAACTGCTATGAGGGTCGCTCTCGTGGTTACCGCAAATGTCAAACCTGCGAAAGAGCGAAACAACCAATAAGACGAGCAACACTTAAACAAAAGAGCAAGAAAAATTATCCAAATGCGACTAAATTTATACACAAGGTAAAATACTAATATACCTAGCCATAGAAACAGGAAAACCTAATTTGGATTTGTGGTGCAAAAGATATCCCCTAAAAACCTATTTTCGCCATAATTAGGTAATCAGAGCAAAAATATTTTCTAGAAAGATTTTGAAGCTGAAACTTTTATGGTAGTTAGCTACTGGTATTATAAGGTTACATGTAAATATTTGGGTCATTTGGAGTTATATTGAAAGAGTTATGATTTTTCAAGTCATGAAAATGAACAAAATTAAATTGCATGTGAAATCTTGTTAAAAACAGTAACATGCCTAACACCAATTTTATCATTTAGTACTTTATTAGAGGAAGCTAACAAAATTGGTTTCACTAAAAATTGATTTTCAGAGAATTAGTTATGCAATTTACAAGTTAATTGCCAATTTTAGAATAACAAGTAGAACCTATTTCTAAACCAATTTTAAATCTGTTTTCTGGAGCCGAACTAAACTCCTATTCATTTTTAGATTAAAGTACAGTTCAAACTAAAGCTAACAAAATTTGAATCAACCGATTTGGGTTTAAAATGAATTAGTTATGCATTTTTGAATTTGAATACCTTTTTCAGTTTGCAAATAAAGCTTTGGGAAAACTCATAAATGCCATTACGACGTGGTCGATTATGGACCGCCGATCCCGATCGGACGACCCACGCCAAGACGCCAACACAACACACACACGCATGAACACCGTTGATCAGACTCCAACGGTCCAGATCATGGTGACGCTCGACCGCGAACGCTTACCTAACTGGGCCGCCTAACAAGCGATGGAGGGTTGAGATTGAAAGAGCATTCGCAACCCGAACGTTCCGACGATCCCACCGATGATCAAGTTTTGACGGCGGAGGGATTGGGCCGCCATGATGGAACAGCGCCCCGACCATAGGGCCCACCGCTAGTGACGCTAAGTCACGCTACGGGGTTTAAACGCACGCCGCATTGGGATTCGAAGATGGCGCCCACGTGTCGCTGATCGGCCACGACACGCGGGTTAGCGCACGGGTGATTAAAACGCAGGCCCACATGCAAGCGATCGAGGAGGTGGGTTTAGGATAGCTAATGATTACTAACCCATGATTAACAATGATTAGCAATGATTAGCACTAAATGACTTGGAGCACGAGCTCTAAGAGGTTTAGCGGTCGCCCGCTCGTCGGCTGCAGCGCCCGCTAAGACACATTAATTACCGCAATGATTAGGCATTAATAAACGCCATTGCCGTGTCCGAACGAATTACGACACCGCCGCTGCCGACAACAAAACCGAGGGCACCTCGCTCCGCCAATGACCCAAGGCACGCGCAGCAGGCCTAAGTGCCAAAATGGAACCGCATAGCATCACGCACCCATCGGACCACCCACACCGCCGGCGGTGTCCCGAACGCGGCTAGCCGACGATGAGCGCGGCGACCAAAACTACTAAATGCGAATGACCAAAGCTCCGCGAACAAACCATTCCAATGGTGCCAAAGCTTCTAGGGGCTACTAGAAGGGTACTTGAGGGTAGGGGAGGTCCAGGATGGATTGGAGTTGTCCGGCGACGAAGAAGGTTGCTCTTGACTTGGAGAAGACAACTCGAGAAGGTGCTCGAGCAAAGATAACACGACCGCCATCGGGTTAGCTCCAATCAAGCTCAAAGAAGTTCCTGAGTAAAGAATTGAAGAATAGAGCTTCTACCGGTGATGAGGAAGAAGGGGTGCTCACGGCCGAAAGAACAAATCCCAAAATTGAGCTCTCCCGTGAAAAGCAACTACAATTGTTAGGGTTTTGCTCTGTGAAGTGAGAGGCACACACCAAACAAAAGAGAGGAAGAAACGCCATCGAGCACTGTTGCACCGGGAGCTCCTACCAACAATGGCGGTTTTAGGTGCCTTTGGTGTTTTGAGCTCACAAAGCACCGAGGATGCTTGGCAAGACTACCGGGTTTTGAAAGGGAACCGAGGAGAGCCAGGAGCTACTTATAGCTCAAGGAGCTCAAGCTAGGTTAAGCCCAAGCTCTCGGTGGATCTGGTTCATGCCTCGCCATGGGCACAAGGAGTGACGGAGCAGGTAGGAGACAACTTTGGGGAGGAGAAGTCGGTGTGCATTTAATGCATGGCAAGATTTAGCCGCTTAGTGGCTCAAGGAGGTGACAAGTCACCTCCTCTCGCCATGGCGCACAAGGGCACACGCGCGAGCGGCGCGAAGAAGATGACCAGGGACGCGGTGGCCCCACCTGTAAGCGAAACAAAAGTGGTTCGAGTCCAACACGCTTAAGTGGGTTGAGCTCAACCTTATCGATGTTGGCCGTCGGATAGGGTTTACACGGCCACGGCGCGATCGCCATTTTGAAAGGACCGGCTAACCCAGACGGTCCCGCGACGCTGAATCGTAATCCAACGGCCGAATCGAGGGCAATCGGAGGGGTCCGAATGCCTTCACGAATGAGAGCCGCTCGATGGAGATCCAACGGTCCGATCGCCAACACACCACAAGCCACCCGGTGTGTTAGTTGGCTCGACCGAGTCCATTGACCCGAGCCCGAGCCCGACTTGCTCGAGGAATAGTGTAAACCCATTAGGTTTTGATTTTTAAAGCTGAAACTTTGCAGATTTATTTGGGATAGCAAAACAGCTCCAAAATTTCTGAAATTTTAATCGAGCTTGCTAACTTTAGGATTAACCCCACAAAATTTCCAGAGGTTTTTGTGCAATAGAATTTTCTCAAGAAATTCCGTAAGGTTATTTCAGAGGTTTGACTTGCCTCTAAACTGCTTTCAAATAATTTCCAAAAATTATGAAATAATTCAGAGGTGTCACAAATCGACCCAAGGACCAAGGAAAATTATTTCCAAGGGTTTGACACAGATTTAACCAAGGAGGTTTCAGACTTGAGATAATTGAGGATTTTGATTTTGAATTTTCCAAAATTCCTTTACAAGAATTTCTTAAAAGTTCAAAAGCATTTAGATGTAAGAAAAGTTTTAAATTATCCTCATTTTCTTACATTTGAAACACAAGTTGAAAATTGGGATGTTACAAACCTCCCCTTACAAAAATCTCGCCCGAGATTTGGTTCACTCGAAAAGAAAGAGGGTAGTCCGCACGAGACGATCTTCTCGCTCCTGTAGCCTCATCCTGGATGGTTTGACCACTCAACTTTAAGGAACTTGATGGTCTTATTCCTTGTTCTTCGCTCGCCTCTCGAGTATGCGAACAGTGGTGCTCGCGATAGGTCAAATCTTCCCGAACATCAAGAGTTTCCAACGGAGCTTCCTCTGCTGGAACACGGAGGCACTTCTTTAGCCGGGCCACATGGAAAACATCATGTACCCCGCAAGTGCAAAGCAGTAACTCCAACTTGTAGGCAATAGCTCCTTCTTCTCGATAATACGGTATAGACCGACATATCGAGGAGCTAACTTGCCCTTGACACCAAAACGCCGTGACCTTCAGAGGAGAAACCTTGAGATAAACGGTCATTGGGCTCAAAGCTCAACTCACGACGACGGCGATCCGCATAGCTCTTTTGCCCGGATTGAGCCGCATGCGTAAGCGATCACGAATGAGTCGACTTGACCTTCGCCTCATTAATCGAGTCCGCCAAAGAAAGGTCCTTCACCGGCCTCGCACCGCTCAACGGTCCTACACTTTCTCCCGTATAAGGCCTCAAATGGTGCCATGCCGAGACCGCTTGGAAGTCGTTGTTATAAGAAAACTCGCGAATGGCGTGCACTTCTCTCAATGCTTCCCATAGGAAAGGACACAAGCTCGCAAAGATGTCCTCCAAAACTTGGTTGACCTCCTGGCCCACCATCCGCTTAGGTGAAAAGTCGAAATAAAGAAAGGCGAGTTCCATAGCCTCTGCAGTGCTATGCCAAAATCGCAAGTGAACAAATAACCACGATCCGACACAATCGCCTTTGGCACACCATGCAAACTCACGATGCGGCTATGTAGAGATCCGCCGTAAGACCCACTCAAGGTCGGGCTTGACAGAAGAAAATGAGCCACCTTAGTCAATCGATCGATGACGCACCGCATGGCATCATTCTTCTTGATACCGGGTAGACCAGCTGATAAAGTCCATCCCGACCGAATCCCACTTCCACCGAATTGGTAGGGTCAAGCTCCGCCGACGATGCTCGCCTTGACACGACGACACACGCCGCACTCTAAGAACGAACCTCGCGATCTCCTCTTCATTGGGTCCACCAAAATCTCTCGCGAAGATCCCGTACATCTTCGTGGCCCCGGATGAATGGACAAGGAGAATCATGGGCTTCGCGAGGATCAAATCCCGCAACTCCATGTCCTTTGGAACCACCAGCGCCGCTCGAACCTCACGACACCAAGCTCATCTATGGAGAAGCACTTGGTCGTTCCATTCTTGACATTTTCCTGATGCGTTCACCCAACATCCGATCGTTGAGCGGACTTGATCCGATCCACCAAAGTTGGTCAGACACCCAAGGCAAAGAAGGGAACCGTGCTCAACCAAACCCAAGTTGAGACGCTGAAACTTCTCCGTATGGGTGGTCGAGGCTCTTGAGCAAGAATGCATTGCAATGCGCTATGCGACTAAGCGCATCCGCAACGACATTGGCCTTGCCTGATGGTAGTGAATACCCATGTCATAGTCCTGATCAACTCCAACCATCTCCTTTGCCCGAGGTTCAGATCTGGTTGGGTGAACAAATACTTTAGGCTTTTGTGATCCGAATACACTTCACAACGACACCGATTAGGTAATGTCGCCAAATCTTAAGTGCATGGATCACAGCGCCAACTCAAGTCATGGGTAGGATAGTTGAGTTCATGAGGTCTCAATTGCCTTGATGCATAGGCCACTACCTTGCCTTCTTGCATAAGGACACAACCGAGGCCTCGACGAGAAGCGCCACAAAAGATATCGGCTTCGACGACATCGGGGAGAACAAGAACGGGACGGTGGTCAATCGCTTCTTGCCGCTTGGAAACTTTCTCGCAATCACGACCACGAGAACTTCTTGTCCTTCTTGAGCAACTCCGCCATCGGCTTCGCTATCTTGGAGAAGTTCTCGATAAAGCGACGATAATATCCCGCTAAACCAAGAAAACTCCGAACTTCGGTGACCGGCGGGTCGACTCGAAAGCACGCCGCTGATCTTGCTAGATCCACAACTACGCCTCCCGCCGAAAGAATATGGCCTAAGAAGGCTACTTCTTCAACCGTAACGCGCACTTGCCGAACTTCGCATACAACTGGTGCTCACGGCTTGCCCAACACAAGCCTCAAATGCTCTGTGTGTCCTCATCGCCTTGGAGTAGATAAGGATATCATCGATGAAGACCACAACGAACCTATCCAAATACTCCATGAACACCGAATTCATGAGGTTCATGAACAAGGCAGAGCATTGGTTGCCGAATGACATGATGGTATACTCGCATAAGCCATAACGAGTAGAAAGCCGCCTTTGGAATATCCTCCTACGAATCCGAACTCGATGATATCCCACTCTCGATCAATCTTGAGAAAACTCGAGCTCCAAGCAATTGATCAAGAGATCGCCGATACGAGGCAAAGGGTACTTGTTCTCACCGCTACTTCATTAAGTGGACGGTAATCAACGACATGCGCAGCTGCCTTGTCCTTTTTCGACAAAGATTGCCGAGCATCCCCAAGGAGATGAGCTAGGGCGATGAAACCCTTCTCTTGAAGCTCACCCACCGCTTCTTCAACTCCACCAACTCGATTGGGTCCATCCAGAAGGCCTCTTCAAGATCGGGTGGTACCAGAACCAACTCAATGACAAACTCGAGGTCTCGAATCGTGGCATCCTCGAAGGTCGCCGGGAAGACATCAACAAAGTCACACACCACGGGACTTCACTAATATCTAGAGTCGGCTTCGCCGAGCGCCAAGAGATGCGCACTCGCACCTTCGCGCAAAGCTAACCCGCCGCCGTAAGGATCGTAAGGTAGATGAGCCTCCTAGCGCAATCAATTTGTCCCATGTGCCGAGACAACCAATCCATGCCTAGGATTACATCTAAGCTCGCCGATCGAAGGAGGATAAGGTTTGCCAAGAATCCTACCCTCTTCTATCTCAACAGGACATCCCTACACTCGCACTCGCCTCTCATCTCCGAACCGGAGAGCGAATGAGCAGCGGACCAACAATGGAGTAAAAAGAAGACCCCACCACAAAGAAAAGACCCTAAACAAACGAATGAGATGCGCTCAATAAAACAAAATCAGAAAGGTGGAAAGAGTTAACCGAAGGGTACCCAACACGACGCCGGTGCCTCCTGTGTTTCTCTCCGCGGAGATAAGGTTGACGCGCCACTACACACGCCTTGGGTAGCGGGACAACCTTCGATCTCCGGGAGGACCACCTCCCCGCCCGCCCTCCATTAGGACGAGGGGCCGCTCCATGTGAGGACCCCATTTATTTGGCTTGTAATGCTTAACCAACCACCGGTCCTAGCATCACAAATCAAATAATCGATCTCGAGATATGTATACTTCCTGCAAAGCAAGATACACACCTCTGCACAAAATTAGACATCAACTCCATTCCAAACATAGAGTCCAAACACTACACTACCAAACGGAAGATAAACAAATAGTAGAGTTATTACGCATAAAGGCCGATGTGCCAAGGTACACAAATAAACAAGAACGATAATGAAGCAAAAGTGCCATAAGATGGCTATAAACAAAGCCAATCAGGTGCCTTCAACCCACAAGGCATCCGACCGACCGCCAAGTCTAGTCGCCCACGAAACGGCAACACACTCACGTAAGTGAGGCCCTTGGGGCTCACCTTCTTCCTCTCGCAACAAAACATTAAGCAAAGCACCGAGTACAAAGATTGTCTTTGTACCCGCAAGACCGACGTGTGAACTAGCGGACTGCTCATAAGCTACATGCGCTTATTTGGTGGAGGCCATATGTTTCATTTGCACAAAGCTAGATTTGTTTGCAATAATGTAATACGCTTTAAGCAAAGCACTGAGTACAAAGATTGTCTTCGCACCGCAAGACCGACGTGAACTAGCGGACTGCTCATAAGCTACATGCAGCTTATTTGGTGGAGGCTATATGTTTCATTTGCACAAAGCTAGATTTGTTTGCAATAATGTAATACAGTTTAAAGGCAAGTTTGCAATTCATTTTACCGTTGAAATAATCACAAATAAAGATAGATACAAGTAACCACCTAGAAGTGACTATCCCAATAGTCACCATTAACATAGCACTAATCCCCGCATTCGCACTCACCGCAAGTTTTAATTTTAAATGGTTGTAGACTAACTCTTGAAAAGCTTACCCAAGCGTGTCCATAACCTAGACGAGGCTATTTGAATAGTTTTAACCCCGCATGGTGTACCACCGCATCTACACCTCGCATCGCCTTTAAGCCGAAACACACTACCAAGGTATGCCAAAGACAGCTAAGTCATACGAGACTTTTTCCAATATTGCATATTAACTACGAGCCGCCTGTATGGATAGAAATCCATACGCTACATGGTAAAGCCGAAAAGACAACTACCCACTCGTGATAAAGCTTTTCTGACAACTACCATGCTCCCAACACGATCCTCCCGCGACCTCCCGCGACCCTGAGCCAATACACGCCAAAGTACTAGGTCAAGAGAGGTCCCATACCTCTAGTGTGGTTAGCACGCAAAAATGCCCGGATAACAATCCACTCACAAGATGTTCGGTCCTTAATTGACCCGGCACCTTTCCAAATACACCCAATAGATCACACCAATCTTACCATTGTGCCCACGCCTAAATCATTTTTGTTTTCATTTTTAGTTTTGCAATTAAACATAGCGTAAATGCTGAAATATAAAGTTATAGCAAATTTTAGGGATCAAGGTTACCGACTAAAGTCGATAACCGCCCAGCTTCTACCGATAGCTACAAGTCTAAGCAGATTGACCTGATCTACTAAGTGACAAGAGATCATCCAATGATCTCTTAATCACAAAGAAATAACCTAGGCTCGTAGTAGAGATCAATATTTTGTCTACAGGATATGCAATACGGATTTAACTAATCAATTTAACACAAATTAAGCGATGCATACATACACTTGAAACAAAATATTAGACTTTAAAATACCGATAAACATGATCAAACCGCTTGTTCGCCGTGTTGCTCAATTTGTTGCGAGGGTCGTTCTCGTGGTTGCCGCAAATATCGAATCCTAACGATTGAACAAAACAAATAATAAGAACTAATAACACCGCAAAACTCAATAATCAAACACAAACACCAATTTATACACAGAGGTTAGACCAAGACAAAAGGAGTAACAATTAATCACATAAGGATGCTTCAAAAGACATGCTTTCAAGTGATTGATCTATCCACTCACTTATTATCGTGTTAACCACAAAATCAATCCTCTTATATGATTTAAACTTTGGACAGACTTTTGATGGTGATTGTGTGCACACCTATTATTTAATCATCAAGTTAGTATATCAAAACAGCTAGCTACTCTAAAACAACCATTATCGTGAGAGCACGTAACCTACAAGGAGCTATCAAAACACTAACTAGTCAAGTATTCAATCGTGAGATGCTAACAACCTTTTCTATCCAAGATAGGATTTTAAAGATACTCACTATTCATACTCCTAAGCATCACACCAAGATAATGCAATGCTAACGATTTTCAAGATGCGGCTACTACAAAACCTTACTCACCGAAAATACACCACAAGCACAGAGGCAAAACCTCAAATTATGATAACACTTCATGCATCAAAAGCCAACTAGTGATTTGAAACCTATAGAGATTATCTAATTAACTTCTTGCTAAGCACCACTTCTAAGGAGTCACCAAGCACTAACCAGATATGAATAGCATAAGAATGAACCCAATTTCAGTTTACTAACAAATGTAAAAACGACAACAACAAGCATACAGAGAACTAAAATATTTTGAAACTTCCAATACCAACCTTTGATCATGCAATGGGAGTGAACTAATGAACAATCATAAGCATGATAAGCGGCTAACTACCAAGCCTCGTGAGGTGGGCCCCACCGTCACCACAACAAAGACAGGAGCACAACGAAGAACGAGAGGCTCGACTGGATTCGACGCCGTGAAGGAGTGGCGGCGCGGGCCGTGGCGACGCCAAAATGGGTCGCCAGGGTTACTGGCTAAGGGTGGCCGCGGGTTCGACGGAGAAGACGGCATGGCGGCGCACGACGAGCACGGCGGCCGGCAATGGGTGACAAGCGTGCGCCGCACTGCAGAGGTAGACAATGAAAATTAGCGCGCGATGGGCATCGTGAGTTACCAGAACTCACCGAATGACGCGGAGCTCAAGAGGTCGCCGAGATGGCCCGCGACGAACCGGCCACGCGCGAACAAGGGGTCACCGAGGAGGAGCAACTCGAGCAAAAATAGGGAAAAGAGAGACGAGATAGCTCGAGCGAGTGCACTAGATGAAGCTAGCGCGAGCAATTGCTCTAGGAACTAACTCACCGAGCCGAGGACGAAGAACCCAACTTTCGCCAAGAAGAGGGACACCTAAATTCAACGGCCCTCGCGAGTGAAACTCAAAATTAGCCGAGAGGAAAACACGATAGGGATCTGAACACGATATGACGCGAAAAGGAGAAGATGAGCTTCATCGGTTGTGGTGCCGACACGCGAGCGCACGGCCGTGAACCGCAGTTTGAGCACTACTATGATTTGAGCTCGAAGGAGCAATGGGTGATAGGGATTGTTTAATGGTGTCTAAAGAAGAAAGAGGGAGCTGGGTGAGCTTAAGTAGGGGCGAGGGCGAGGAAAACGAGCGGCGACGCTTTCGCACCGGGAGCTCAAGAACGGCCGATAAGCCGGTGAAAGGAATGGTGGGTGATTAATGTCGCGCAGGCATGGCCTCTCAACGAAGATGCGCCGAGGCAATGCGCGCGAAAACCGAAAGCGTGACTTAACAACGAGGCGAGGTGGCGACCATGCGCGATGTCGCCGCACTCAAGACTCATGCGAAAGGTAGGTGACGACCGACAAGTAGGCCCGCCCGCCGGCCGACAAAGAATGGCGGCGCGAACCAGACCGCACGGTGCGGTTAGGTGGTTTGACTCGATCAGAACGTGTCGACCGCTGGATCCGAGATGGACGGTCGAGATCTCTCGATGCATTCTGACAGGTCGACGAGACAAGCAACGTGGACCGCTCGATCTCCATCGGACGGCCGACAGCCATCGGGCTCACGCGTGCAGCGAGGCGGTGCGACCGAGTCAAGTGGTGCGGGTCGGACTCGAGCTCGAAAGGTTCGAGCCCGATAAATGTGATTTCAGTTTGATTTTCAAAAGGCTGAGCGGGTTTGGGGAATTTTTAGAGATAGCTCCTGAGCTCCAAAATTTCTGAAATTTTTATGGGACCTTGCTAGGACAGAGGACAACCTTGTGTAATTTTTCCAGAACTTTTTATGCACTGCATTGTTCTACAGAAAATTCACAAGATGTTGTACAGGAGTTTGACCAGATTTCAAACAGAGTTGACTTGGCCATTTGAAATAGCAAATAAAATCTAAAATTGTGAAATAATTCAGGAGGTAGATAGGATGATCAAGATGATAGGAAAATAATTTCAGAAGATGATCACAAGTTTGAAAGCTAAGAATTTGCTGATAACAATTTCTATTCACAAGAATTTAATTCTAGAAAATGGAAATTGCTAGGAAAATTTGGGAAACTTCCAAATGATTTGATGAGACAACAAAAGTTTTTATTTCTACTCAAAATTTTACATTGGAAATACAAACCCTAAGTTAGGGCTGTTACAAATCTCCCCTTACAGAATCTCGCCCGAGATTCTCGATCACCGGGAGAAGAAGGATGGGTAATCGCCGAGACGATCTTCCCGCTCCCAAGTGGCTTCATCCTCGAGTGGTTTGACCACTGAACTTTAAGGAACTTGATCACACGGTTCCTTGTTCTGCTCACTTCTTCGAGGATACGAACGGGCGCCACGATAAGACAGATCTTCCGCACATCGATATTTTCCAATGGTGTTTCCTCAACGGAACACGGAGGCACTTTCTCAATTGTGACACATAGAAAACATCATGCACCCCTTCAAGTGTAGCTGGTAACTCCAATCGGTATGCAACGGCTCCCACTTTCTTGATGACGCGATAAGGCCCGACATACCGAGGAGCCAATTTGCCTTGACATCAAACGACGGTGTCCTTCAAAGGTGAAACCTTGAGATACACAAAGTCATTGGGTTGGAAACTCACTAACGGCGACGATAACTGCATAGCTCTTCGCTCGATCGAGCACGCGCAAGTGCTCACGAATCAATCGCACTTGACTTTCCGCTCATTGATCGAATCCGCCAAAGAACCGCTCTTTCCCGCCACCAGCCAATGGGGTTCTCAGACGCCTCCCATACAAAGCCTCAAACGGTGCCATACCGAGACTAGCCTCGAAGTCGTTGTTGTAGGAGAA
This sequence comes from Ampelocalamus luodianensis, assembly GCA_036346255.1. NCBI lineage: Eukaryota > Viridiplantae > Streptophyta > Magnoliopsida > Poales > Poaceae > Ampelocalamus > Ampelocalamus luodianensis. The sequence goes on along the minus strand of CM070638.1, from coordinate 31,281,115 downwards.
CTCGCAAGTGGTAGGCACTTCTCCCAATTCTTCCCATAGAAAGAACACAAGCACGGAGCATATCTTCAAGCACCCGATTGACGCGCCCGCTTGACCATTGGTCCGAGGATGATAGGTCAATCGAAGAAAGACGGGTCCCCATGGCCTCTCGTAAATCGTACAAACCAGAAGTGAACAGAGAACCACGATTCGACACGATGGTTCGTGGCACGCCGCAAGCTCACAATGCGGATATGTAGAGGTCCGCCACGATCGACATTGAGAGTGGTATCATCGCGTAAAGTGTGCTACCTTAGTCACCGATCGATAACCACCTGTGATAGCATCCTTTCCCAAGAAATACGGCAAACCAAATGATGAAGTCCATACCAACGAATCCAACTTCCACTGTATAGGCAAGGGTCGGAGGAGACTCATGACGCCGATGCTCGCCTTCACGCGACAACATACGCCGATCCGCAACGAACCCGCAATCTCGCGCTTCATGCGAGTCCACCGTAACCCTGGCCGCAGATCTTGGTACATCTTGGTGGCCCCGGATGGATGGACAAAGGCTAATCATGGGCCTCCCGAGAATCAAATCCGTAATTCCAAAACCTTTGGAACCACGAGGCGCCGCCAAACCACACAACACCATGCTCATCTTCCGAGAAACACCGCTACCCCATCCTGATATTCTCGCTTGATCCGTTCACACCGCCATCCGATCGCAGGCGCTTTGACTTGATCCACCAAGGTTGGTTGCACAACCAAGGCAGCAAGGGAATCATGCTCAACCAAACCCAAGTTGAGACGCTAAAACTCGCAAGAAGTGCAGGTTGTCGCTCTGGATCATCAAAGTATTGCAATACACCTTTCGCTAAGTGCATCAAGAACCACATTGGCCTTGCTGTGGTGATACCGAATACCCATGTCATAATCTTTGATCAATTCTAGCCATCTCTCCGCCTCGAGGTTCAGATCCGCCGAGTGAACAAGTATTTCAAACTCTTGTGGTCTAATACACCTCACAATGCTACCGATCGATAATGCCGCTAAATCTTGAGTGCATGAACCACAAAGAAGAAGCTCTAGATCATGGGTGGGATAGTTGAGCTCATGTGGTCTCAATCGCCGATGCATAGGCAACCGCTTTGCCTTCCCGCATAAGAACACATCCATGTCCCCGACGAGAGGCACGCAATAAATATCGAAGCTCTGTGGATATCGTGAAGAGTAAGAACTGAGTCAAGTCAATCGCTGCTTGAGCTCCCGAAGCTCTCATCACAAGCAGAGGTCCACACAAACTTCTTGTCCTTCTTGAGCAATTCACCATCGGCTTTGCGATCTTGGAGAAGTTCTCGATAAAGCGGCGTTAGTAGCCACTAAACCAAGAAAACTCCGCACATCGCTGATCGACTTGGCCGACCCCAAGATAGAACGTCGCCGACCTTGCCGATCCACAGCTATGCCTCCAACGAAAGAACATGGCCCAAGAATGCCACTTCCTTCAACCGTAACTCACATTTGTCGAACTTTGCATATAGCCGATGCTCCCGTAATTTGCCCAAAACAATCTTCGATGCTCAAGATGCTCGTCACCTTAGAATAGATAAGAATATCATCAATAAAGACCACCACAAATTTATCCAAATACTCCATGAATACCGAATTCATAAGGTTCATGAACAAAGTCGAGCATTGGTGAGACCGAAGACATGACGGTGTACTGCATGCACCCATAACGAGTAGTGAAAGCCGTCTTCGAATATCCTCTCGATCCGATCCTGACTGATGATACCCCATTCTCAAATCAATCTTTGAGAACACTGGCTCCACCAACTGATCGAACAGATCATCGATGCGGGCAAAGGATATTTTTTCTTCACCGCCACCTCATTGAGAGGACGGTAATCAACACACATGCACAAAGTCTTGTCCTTCTTCTTCACAAAGATCACCTGACAACCCCAAGGAGATGAACTGACGGATGAAACCCTTTGCTTGGAGCTCACCAAGTCGCTTCTTCAATTCTTCTAGCTCATTGGGAGGCATCCGATACGCGCGCTTCGAGATAGGGGCGACGGGCAGCAACTCAATGACAAACTCAAGGTCTCAACCGAGGCATCCTGCAAGTCTTCGTGAAAGACATCCACAAAGTCGATACTATAGGAACATCCTGAATTTGCAAGGTCGGCTTCGCTTCTAATGCACATAGATGCGCCCCGGCCGCGCGAAATCCGACCGCCGCTCAAGGGTGGTGAGATAGACAATCTTTCTCGCACAATCGATTTGTCCCAAGTGTTGGGACAACCAATCCATGCCAAGAATCACATCCGCACTCATGAATCGAAAGGCAGAATAAGGTTTGCCAAAAACCCACTCTTTAACTATGATAGGAACACCCGACATCAGATCGCTCATTTCCGACCCCGAGAGCGGATGAGCAAAGGAACTCCCAAAGGAACACAAAGAAGACCACTAGCAGAGGGAAATGATCTTGAAATAAAAGAATGCGATGCTCCGTAATCAAATAATACCGCAGCAGACGAATTAACAAGAAGTGTACCAATCACGACATCCGCGCCCCGAGCCTCCTCACCGAAGGTGGTTGACTCGACCATTGCCGCACTCGGTCTTCAATAATCTTCTCGTCGTGGTGACCACTCCCGCCCGCGCCCTCCACTAGGACGAGGCGATCGCAACACTCGAGGGCAAGCGCTGGCATAGTGGCCCTTGTTGTGGCAAATAAAACAAGTAACCTCGGCCGCCGGATAGCGAGGCCGCTCGCCGCCGATCGCAGCGCGACGTGGTCAAAACACGCCTCGCGATGGGCGAGGAGCGGTGCCGATGGCCTCGCGCCGGTGGAGCAAAAGAGCGGCCTCGGTGCCGCCCCACCGAGGACGAGCGAGGCTCGGTATGAGTAGACCGATGCGCTCCCATTTGCGCTATGGACTCACCCAGCGCTTTGCCTTGTGCTCGCAACAATGGCCTTATCAACCAAGGCCCGAAAGTCGGGAAGTCCACAACAGACAAACTGTCCCGCAGATCCTGACAAACCATCCATAAACTTCTCCGCTTAGCCTCATCCGAGGCCACCTCCCTGAGCATAACGAGCTAGATGATTAAACTCGATAGATACTCCGTCACAGATTTGCGCTCTGCTTGAGCGCGAGGAATTCTTTCTTCTTCGCCTTCATCGTGCCATCGGGATGTGGGCCCGACGAAAGCCGACTCAACTCCTCCCATGCGACCACACAGCCCGCGGGCCGCATGGCTAGATAGTTCTCCCACCATGAGAGTGCCGCGCCTCAAGCCGTGGGACGCGAAGAGCGCCTTATCCGTGCTCCGGCATCGAGCTATGTTGAGCTCGCCAACCATGCGCAGCCAATCATCCGCATCGAGGGTCCTCGAGCGCGCGAAAGTCGGTGGCTGCGCACGAGGAACTCGCAAGTCCCCGCGAGTCCGTGGCCACCACCACCGGCAGGAGTGGAGGTATTCCTAGCAATAACCTCCAAGATGCGCCTCGTCCATGCGGTTTCGCTGACCGAGCGAGCACCTCACCATGGTCCTGGAGGAGGGGAAGGTCCTCATCATGACCACTCGCTGATCGCCACGCTGCTCTCCGGCCATCCTGTTTCACTAAGACAAGTTAACAATAGCCTAAAAACACGAAAGTCGATAACCCACTGCAAATAACTTACTAAAACACAAAACAAACATAGGACTTTAAGTTACAAACCATTTGAAAAAAATCAGACACTTAGCAACTCATACATATCTTACCCTTATGCTCCCACAAATTTTAATTAGACTAATTCTCTATGGTTCTCCCAAAGACCGATTCTACCGGTAGTAACTATCTTTTGAAAGGAAAGAGAGAAACCAAGTTTTAAACTCAAATTAGAGTAAGATGAGAGTAGAAGGCTAAGATAGGTAAGTAGTAAACCGAGAATCTGCTAGGTTTTCATAAACCCTTTATACTTTGAAATTAAGCTTTTCAAAATATCCTAAAGACGACTAAGCTTGTTACATACGGTCGAATGGCTCGATACCAACTTTGTGAGGACCCCAATTTATTTGGCTTGTAATGCTTAACCAACCACCGGTCCTAGCATCACAAATCAAATAAATCGATCCTCTAGATATGTATACTTCCTGCAGCAAGATACACACTCTCTGTACAAAATTAGACATCAACTCCATTCCAAACATAGAGTCCAAACACTACACTACCAAACGGAAGATAAACAAATAGTAGAGTTATTACAGCACAAAGGCCGACAGTGCCAAGGTACACAAATAAACAAGAACGACAAATGAAGCAAAAGTGCCATAAGATGGCTATAAACAAAGCCAATCGCTGTGCCTTCAACCCACAAGGCATCCGACCGACCGCCAAGTCTAGTCGCCCACGAAACGGCAACACACTTACGTATGAGGCCCTTGGGGCTCACCTTCTTCCTCTCGCAACAAAAATATTAAGCAAAGCACCGAGTACAAAGATTGTCTTTGTACCCGCAAGATCGACGTGTGAACTAGCTGACTGCTCATAAGCTACATGCAAAGCAATTTGGTGGAGGCCATATGTTTCATTTGCACAAAGCTAGATTTGTTTGCAATAATGTAATACAGCTTTAAAGGCAAGTTTGCAATTCATTTTTACCGTTGAAATAATCAAATAAAGATAGATACAAGTAATCACCTAGAAGTGACTATCCCAATAGTCACCATTAATACAGCACCTAATCCCCGATCGCACTCACCCCGCAAGTTTTAATTTTAAATGGTTGTAGACTAACTCTTGAAAAGCTTACCCAAGCGTGTCCATAACCCAGACGCAGGCTATTCGAATAGTTTTAACCTCCGCAGGTGTACCACTATACCCACACCTCGCATCGCTTTGCCGAAACACACTACCGAAGGTATGCCACACACTAAGTCCTCGAGACTTTTTCCTATATTGCATATTAACTACGAGCCGCTCGTATGGATAGAAATCCACACGCTTACATGGTAAAGCCGAAAAGACAACTACCCACTCAGATAAAGCTTTTCTGACAACTACCATGCTCCCAACACCATCCTCCCGCGACCTCCCGCGACCCGAGCCAATACACGCCAAAGTACTAGGTCAAGAGAGGTCCCATACCTCTAGTGTGGTTAGCACGCAAAATGCCTCGGATAACAATCCACTCACAAGATGTTCGGTCCCACTGACCCGGCACCTTTCCACCACACCCAACAGATCACACCAATCTTACCATTGTGCCCGCCTAAATCATTTTTGTTTTCATTTTTAGTTTTGCAATTAAACATAGCAGTAAATGCTGAAATATAAAGTTATAGCAAATTTTAGGATCAAGGTTACCGACTAAAGTCGATAACCGCCCGCTTCTACCGATAGCTAAGCAAGTCTAAGATTGACCCGATCTACTAAGTGACAAGAGATCATCCAAATGATCTCTTAATCACAACAAATAACCTAGGCTCGTAGTAGAGATCAATATTTTGTCTACAGATATGCACTACGGATTTAACTAATCAATTTAACACAAATTAAGCGATGCATACATATAGTTGAAACAAAATATTAGACTTTAAAATACCGATAAACATGATTAAACCGCTTGCCCGGCCGCCGTTGCTCAATTTGTTGCGAGGGTCGCTCTCGTGGTTGCCGCAAATATCGAATCCCAACGATTGAACAAAACAGCAATAAGAACGAATAACACCGCAAAACTCAATAATCAAACACAAACACCAATTTATACACAGAGGTTAGACCAAGAAAAAGGAGTAACAATTAATCATACAAGGATGCTTCAAAAGACATGCTTTCAAGTGATTGATCTATCCACTCACTTATTATCAAAGTTAACCACAAAATCAATCCTCTTATATGATTTAAACTTTGGACAGACTTTGATGGTGATTGTGTGCACACCTATTATTTAATCATCAAGTTAGTATATCAAAAACAATTAGCTACTCTAAAACAACCATTATCGTGTGAGAGCACGTAACCTACAAGGAGCTACCAAAACACTAACTAGTCAAGTATTCAATCGTGAGATGCTAACAACCTTTTCTATCCAAGATAGGATTTTAAAGATACTCACTATTCATACTCCTAAGCATCACACCAAGATATCAGAATGTTAACGATTTTCAAGATGCGCTACTACAAAACCTTACCTTACCAAAATACACCACAAGCACAGAGGCAAAACCTCAAATTATGATAACAACTTCACTGCATCAAAAGCCAACTAGTGATTTGAAACCTATAGAGATTATCTAATTAACTTCTTGCTAAGCACCACTTCTAAGGAGTCACCAAGCACTAACCAGATATGAATAGCATAAGAATGAACCCAATTTCAGTTTATTGACAAATGTAAAAACGACAACAACAAGCATACAGAGAACTAAAATATTTTCAAACTTCCAATACCAACCTTTGATCATGCAATGGGAGGAACTAATGAACAATCATAAGCATGATAAGGCCTAACTACCAAGCTCAGTGGAGGTGGGCCCACCGTCACCACAACAAAGACAGTGGAGCACAAGGAAGAACAGAGGCTCGACCGGATTCGACACCGTGAAGGAGTGGCGGCGCGGCCGCGGCGACGCCAAAATGGGTCGCCAGTGGTTACTGGCTAAGGGTGGTCGCGGGTTCGACGGAGAAGCACGGTGGCGCGCGACGAGCACGGCGGCTCTGGCAATGGGTGACAGGTGCGGCGCACACAGAGGTAGACAATGAAAATTAGCGCGCAGATGGGCATCGCGAGTTACCAGAACTCACCGAAGGACGCGAGCTCAAGAGGTCGCGAGATGGCCCGGCGACGAGAACCTAGCCAAGCGAAACAAGGGTCACCGAGGAGAGCAACCTGAGCAAAAATAGGGAAAAGAGAGACGGAGATAGCTCGAGTGAGTGCACTAGATGAAGTAGCGCGAGCAATTGCTCTGGAACTAACTCACCGAATGAGGACTAAGAACCCAACTTTCTACCAAGAAGAGGGACACCTAAATTCAACGGCCCCCGCGAGTGAAACTCAAAATTAGCCGAGGGGAAACACGATAGGGATCCGGAACACGATATGACGCGAAAGGAGAAGATGAGCTTCATCGGTTGTGGTGCCGACGCGCGAGCGCACGGCCGCGGAACCGTAGTTTGAGCACTACTATGATTTGAGCTCGCATGAGCAATGGGTGATAGGGATTGTTTAATGGTGTCTAAAGAAGAAAGAGGGAGCTGGGGTGAGCTTAAGTAGGGGCGAGGGCGGAGGAAAACGAGCGGCGACGCTTTTGGCACCGAGGAGCTCAAGAACGGTCCGACAAGTCGTGAAAGGAATGGTGGTGATTAATGCCGCGCAGGCATGGCCTCACGAAGATGCGCCGAGGCAATGCGCGCGAAAACCGTAAAGCGGTGACGAACAATGAGGCGCAGGTGGCGACCATGCGCGATGTCGCCGCACTCAAGACTCATGCGAAGGTAGGTGACGACCGACAAGTAGGGCCCGCCTGCCACGACAAAGAAATGCGCGCGCGAACTGAGACTCAGCACGGCGCGTTAGGCGGTTTGACTCGATCAGAACGATCGACCGCTGGATCCGAGATGGACGGCCGAGATCTCGTATGCATTCTGACAGTCGACGAGACAGCAACGTGGACCGCTCGACTCCATCGGACGCCGACACCATCGGCTCACGCGGTGCAGCCAGGCGGTGCGACCGAGTCAAGTGGTGCGGAAATGGACTCGAGCTCGAGTTGGTTCGAGCCCGATAAACAAAGGATTTCAGGTTTGATTTTCAAAAGGCTGAGCGGGTTTGGGGAATTTTTAGAGATAGCTCCCGAGCTCAAAAATTTCTGAAATTTTTATGGGACCTTGCTAGGATAGAGGAAAACCTTGTGTAATTTTTCCAGAACTTTTTATGCACTGCATTGTTCTACAGAAAATTCACAATCTGCTGTACAGGGAGTTTGACCAGATTTCAAACAGAGTTGACTTGGCCATTTGAAATAGCAAATAAAATCTAAAAATTGTGAAATAATTCAGGAGGTAGATAGGATGATCAAGATGATAGGAAAATAATTTTAGAAGATGATCACAAGTTTGAAAGCTAAGAATTTGCTGATAACAATTTCTATTCACAAGAATTTAATTCTAGAAATGGAAATTGCTAGGAAAATTTGGGAAACTTCCAAATGATTTGATGAGACAACAAAAGTTTTTATTTCTCCTCAAAATTTTACATTGGAAATACAAACCCTAAGTTAGGGTCATTAAACTCACCCGTTAGGGCAACTATTGGCATAATGCCCTTCTCGTTGCATGAAAAACAAGTGACCCGTGAGCCGGATTGCAGGGGCCACCTCGCTGTTCGCAGCACACGGATCGCACGGCCACGGAGGGCGAGGAGCTGGTGCCGGCCCTGTGGTAGTGAAGCCACAAAACGGGCCCTCGGGCAGCCCGACACGGGGCGAGAGGCCGGCCGTGCGGACCGGCTGGCCTCCCACTTGCGCTGCGAGACTCGCCGCCGCTTGGCCTTGTGCTCAGCAACATTGGCCTTGTCCACCAAAGCCCGAAAGTCAAGAAAGTCCACAATGGAGAGCTTGTCTTGCAGCTCCTCGCACAAGCCCTCCATGAACTTCTCCCGCTGGCCTCATCGGTGGCCACCTCGGATGGAGCATAACGAGCCAAGTGGTTGAACTCGCATGTACTCCATCACTAACTTACGCCTGCTTGAGCGCGAGAACTCCTTCTTCTTCAGCTTCATCAAGCCGCAGGATGTGAGCTCGACGAACGCCGTCCGAACTCATCCCAAGAGACAAGGTGGCCGGCGGCTACATGGCTGGCAGTTCTCCCACCAGAGAGTGCTGCCCTGCAGCTGATGGGAGGAAAAGAGTGCCCGTCCTGGTCTAGGCACTCGAGCAACGCCGAGCTTACGCTCAACTCGACGCAGCCACTCATCCGCGCCCAATGGGTCCTCGCACTGAGAACATGGGGCCGAGGCGAAGAAACTCACCAAACCCCACGAGATCGATGTCCACCCCCGCCCGGATCGTGAGGCTCCTGCAAGGGCGGAGGTGTTGCGTGTAATAACATCCAGCAGACCTCCCGTCCTCCGAACGGTTGCGCTCTATCTCAAGAAGGACCTCAGCCATGGCCTGAGGAGGCGGAGCTCTCATCCAAACCAGTGCATTGACAACGGCCGCTACGAGTACCTCCACCATCCCGGTTCAAGAAATTTAGGTTAGAAACCATAGCACTAATACTAGAAGTTGATGAAAGCGAAAGCTAACGATTAGGGAATAAGATATCACCCTAACCAAAGCCAAAAACAGCAAGTAAACAAACTTTAAATGTTTCCAAAGAAGCTCCAAAACAGCAAGGAAACTCCAAACCAATCTCAACTTCTCAATGCCATTAACTCGTATTGAATGAACGAGTAATAGTGTGAGAAGATAAAAATTTCAGCACACTACAACAAGTCTAACACTACTCGAGAGCAAAGTTAAATCATAAATAAGTGTTAGATACTTAGCTAACTAGTATCACATCTTACCCTTTTATGCCCACAAGTTTTTAGTTGATTAACCTCTCATTTTCTATCCTATTTAGAACCATGGAGCTTGCTGTCCGGAAATTGAATGATCGCTGTCCAGATTTTACATCCAAGCCTCCTAGTCGATATCTTCAACTTCAGAAGCTTCAAAACCTAGTGGAGGGCAGCTAGCCATTCAATTTGCCAAACTCATTGGTTCCCAAAACCCAATTAATTAATAACAACTATCTTTAGAGGAAAGGAGAGGAAAACACTCTTAAAACTCAAATTAGAGCAAGGTAAGATAGAAAGCTAAGATATGTAAGGAGTAAAATCGAGAACTTACTTAAGCTTTATAAATCATTTGATACTTTGAAAATAAGGTTTTCAAAATATCCTAAAGACGACTAAGCTTGGGTTACTACGGTCGGAATGGCTCGATACCAACTTTGTGAGGACCCGGTTTATTCGGCTTGTACTGCTTAACCATCCACTTGGTCCTAACAAAGACAAATCAAATAAACTAAGCCTCGAGATATGTATACTTCCTGCACTGCAGATACACACCTGTTACAAAATCATGCATCAATTCCATTCATACACATAGAGCCAAGCAAAAGTAACAACCGAAAGACCTAGATAATATAAAGAGAGTTAGTACAAAAGAGAGGCCGACTGCCAAAAGTCATACAGATAAGTAAATACACAATGAAGCAAATGGCCATAAGATGGCGATAAACAAAAGCCAATCGGTGTGCCTTTACCCACAAGGCAACCAACCGACCGCCAAGCTAATCGTCCCAAACAATACAAGAACACACCACAAAAGTGAGGCCCTTGGGGCTCACCTTCCTCCTCCTCGCAACAATTAATATTAAGAAAGCGGATGAGTACAAAACTTGTTTTTGTACTGCAAGACCGACGTGTGAGATAACAGAACTATAATTAGCTACATGCAAGCTTCATTTAAGTGGATGAGGCTCGACTTATTTTCAAAGATAAAGCAAGTTTTTATTTGCAATAAAGTAATAGATTCAAAGCAAGTTTGCAATTAACTTTATTGTTCAAATAAAAGAGAGACAAATATAACAATAGATAGATGACAACACTAACCCTAGAAGTGACTAACCCATAGTCACTACAACAATAGCATGAAGTACCCTTCATACCACCCATGTCAAGTTTAAGTTTTTAAAAGGTTGTAGTCTAGTTCTTGCACGACCTACCAAGCATGTCCATAACCTAGGACGAGGCTATTCGAATAGTTTTAACCTCGCAGGTTGTACCAATGTACCCACACGATAGACCGCCTTTCCACCACCCACGGTTAGCATACTTCCTTTGGTATGCAGTGCACGGCTAAGTCTAACAAGACACTTTCCAATGGACGATGCTAATTAAGAGCCGAACCCACGGAGAAGGACACATTAGACAGCTCCTAACCGGTCCGCTAATGCTCCTCCAACACCACACACACACACACAAGAACACACCCACCGACCAGCTCATAATTAACACCTCCCAAAGTACTTAGTCAAGAGAGGTTCCATATCCCCTCGTGTGGTTAGCACGCACAAGCGCTTGGCTTAGTGACACAAGTAACTCGGTCCTTGGGGACTTAGGCACCATTCCAAACACACCCAACAGATCACATCAACATACCATTGTGCCCAAGTCAAGATATAGTTTTGTTTTCAGCTTTTGATTTGTAAATCAATAAAACACAAGGGTTGGACATAATGGAGTAGTATAAGTATTTAGGTGATCAAGATCACCGACTAAGTCGATGATCGCCCAATACTACCGATACTAGGCATGGCTAAACAATATTTATTCGAAAATCTACTAAGTGACAAGAGCTCATCCAACGAACTCTAATCACAAAGAACTAACCTAGGCTCGTAGTAGAGGATAATCATTTACCTACAGATTATGCAACTAGAGGATTAACTAATCAATTTAACAACAACATAGCAATGCATACATAGAGGTTAAACAAATTATTAGACTTTAAAAGTAATGGGATCAAATGGGAAATGATCAAACTGCTTTCCTGCTTGCTGTTGCTCAAATCAATGGAGGGTCGTTCGTGGTTACCGCAAATGTCAAGCCTGCGAAAAGAGCGAAAACAACCAATAAGACGAGCAACACTTAAACAAAAGAGCAAGAAAAATTATCCAAATGCGATTTAAATTTATACACAAGGTAAAATACTAATATACCTAGCCATAGAAACAGGAAAAACCTAATTTGGATTTGTGGTGCAAAAGATATCCCCTAAAAACCTATTTTCGGCCATAATTAGGTACTGTAGCAAAAATATTTTCTAGAAAGATTTTGAAGCTGAAACTTTTATGGTAGTTATCTACTGGTATTATAAGGTTACATGTAAATTTTTGGGTCATTTGGAGTTATATTGAAAGAGTTATGATTTTTCAAGTCATGAAAATAAACAAAATTAAATTGCATGTGAAATCTTGTTAAAAATAGTAACATGCCTAACACCAATTTTATCATTTAGTAATTTATTAGAGGAAGCTAACAAAATTGGTTTCACAAAAAATTGATTTTCATAGAATTAGTTATGCAATTTACAAGTTAATTGCTAATTTTAGAATAACAAGTAGAACCTATTTCTAAACCAATTTTAAAATCTGTTTTCTGGAGCCGAACTAAACTCCTATTCATTTTTAGATTAAAGTACAGTTCAAACTAAAACTAACAAAACTTGAATCAACCGATTTGGGTTTAAAATGAATTAGTTATGCATTTTGAAGTTGAATACCTTTTCACTTTGCAAATAAAGCTTTGAAACTCATAAATGCCATTACGACGTGGTGATTATGGACCGTCGATCCCGGATCGGACGACCCACGCCAGACGCCAACACAACACACACACACGCATGAGCACCGTTGATCGACTCCAACGGTCCAGATCATGGTGACGCTCGACCTCGCGAACGCTTACCTAATCTGGCCGCCTAACAAGCGATGGAGGTTGAGATCGAAAGAGCATTTGGGCGACCGAACGCCCCCACGATCCCACCGATGATCAAGTTTTGATGGCGGAGTGGATTGGGCCGCCGCGATTTGAACAACAGCCCCGACCATAGGGGCCCACCGTCGCGACGCTAAGTCACGCGGGGTTTAAACGCACGCGCATTGTGGGATTCGAAGATGGCGGCCCACGTGTCGCTGATCGTGGGCCACGACACGCGGGTTAGCGCACGGGTGAATAAAACGCGCGCCCACATGCAAGCGATCGAGGAGGTGGGTTTAGGACAGCTAATGATTACTAACCCATGATTAACAATGATTAGCAATGATTAGCACTAAATGACTTGAGCACGAGCTCTAAGAGGTTTAGCGGGTCGGGCCGCCGCGCGCAAAGGCCCGCTAAGACACATTAATTTCCGCAATGATTAGGCATTAATGAACGCCATTATCGTGTCCGAACGAATTACGACACCACCGCTGTCCGACAACAAAACCGAGGGCACCCTCCCGCTGCCGGCGACCCAAGGTACGGCAAAGATTGCCTAAGTGCCAAAATGGAACCGCAATAGCATCACGCACCCATCGGGACCACCCACACCGCCGGGCGGTGTCCCACAACGGCGCTAGCCGACGATGAGCGGCGCGCACCAAAACGGCCGAAATGCGAATGACCAAAGCTCGCAACAAACCATTCCAATGGTGCCAAAGCTTCTAGGGGCTACTAGAAGGGTACCGAGGGTAGGGGAGGTCCAGGATGGATTCGAGTTGCTCGCGACGAAGAAGGTTGCCGGACTTGGAGAAGACAACTCGAGAAGGTGCTCGAGCAAAGATAACACGACCGCGCCATCGGGTTAGCTCCAATCAAGCTCAAAGAAGTTCCCAGAGTAAAGAATTGAAGAATAAAGCTTCTTACAGTGATGAGGAAGAAGGGGTGCTCACGGCCGAAAAGAACAAATCCCAAAATTGAGCTGCCCCTGTGAAAAGCAACTACAATTGTTAGGGTTTTGCTCCAGAGGTGAGAGGCACACACCAAACAAAAGAGAGGAAGAAACGCCACTAGAGCACTGGTTGCACCGGGAGCTCCTACCAACAATGGCGGTTTTAGGTGCCTTTGGTGTTTTGAGCTCACAAAGCACCGAGGATGCTTGGCAAGACTACCGGTTTTGAAAGGGAACCAAGGAGAGCCAGGGAGCTACTTATAGCTCAAGGAGCCTGCTAGGTTAAGCCCAAGCTCGTGGACTGGTTCATGCCCGCCATGGGCACAAGTGAGTGACGGAGTAGGTAGGAGACGACTTTGGGTAGGAGAAGCCGGTGTGCATTTAATGCATGGCAGATTTAGCCGCTTAGTGGCTCAAGGAGGTGACAAGTCACCTCCTCTCTCGCCATGGCGCACAAGCGCACACGCGCGAAGCGCGCCAAGAAGATGACTGTGGATGCGGTGGCCCCACCGTAGCGAAACAAAGTGGTTCGAGTCCAACACGCTAAGTGGGTTGAGCTCAACCTTATCGATGTTGGCCGTCGGATAGGGTTTACACGATGCGATGCGATCGCCATTTTGAAAGGACCGGCGAACCGCACGGTCCCGCGACGCTGGATCGTAATCCAACTACCGAGAATCGAGGGCACCTGAGGTCCGAATGCCTTCACGAATGAGAGCCGCTCGATGGAGATCCAACGGTCCAGATCACCAAATACGACCCACAAGCCACCCGGCGGTTAGTTGGCTCGACCGAGTCCATTGACCCGAGCCCGAGCCCGACTTGCGCCGAGGAATAGTGTAAACCCATTAGGTTTTGATTTTTAAAGTGAAACGTTGCAGATTTATTTGGGATAGCAAAACAGCTCCAAAATTTCTGAAATTTTAATCGAGCTTGCTAACTTTAGGATTAACCCCACAAAATTTCCAGAGGTTTTTGTGCAATATAATTTTCTCAAGAAATTCCAGAAGGTTATTTCAGAGGTTTGACCAAGGTTTGACTTGCTTCTAAACTGCTTCAAATAATTTCCAAAAATTATGAAATAATTCAGAGGTGTCACAAATCGACCCAAGGACCAAGGAAAATTATTTCAAGGGTTTGACACAGATTTAACCAAGGAGGTTTCAGACTTGAGATAATTGAGGATTTTGATTTTGAATTTTCAAAATTCCTTTACAAGAATTTCAGAAAAGTTCAAAAGCATTTAGATGTAAGAAAAGTTTTAAATTATCCTCATTTTCTTACATTTGAAACACAAGTTGAAAATTGGGATGTTACACTCACCACCCCCTCCCGCTACTCCTCCCAAGCTCTATCCTTCCTGCGCCTTGTGCACACTGACCAAAGATCAAAGAGGAAGAAGGAAAGAGAGGAAGATCTCACAGGAAGAATCATGGTTTGGCTTCGTGTCTCCATGGGTAATGATCTAAAACTTTTAGAAGTGCCCTTGTATAATTGCTTTTCATTTTGTAGATTGTTTTTTCTTTGGGAAGGTAGAGGAACTTTCTGTCCAGATTCGTCTAGATTAGGCAGCATTACGAGGGTGATTTAGGATAGTTAGACTCGAATTAGAATTTGGTCTAGTTAGATAAAAGATAGAAAATTTCATTAGGTTTCTTTAGAGTAGTGGATCGCGATTTTGGTTGGGTAGAATGTGTTATGATTTTTGTAAGTTATCTGTCTGTCAGTTCATCGAAGTTCTAGCAGCAGTATAAACCTGTATATTAAAAATAGAAGATGGATTATTTTGGAGTTTAGTATCCATGAAAAGTATAGGTAACGTCTTAAGGATTCCAAAGAGTATAAGATCATGATTTTTGGAGTTGTAGATCATAAGCTATGATTTTAGAAAGTTAGCTGCTCTGTTTTGGACAGAATAGTGTCAGGAAAGGAAACAGGGAAAAAAAACAGTTGAATCAGAAGTTCGTCATAACTAGGGAGTTGTAGGCTTTTGCGTGAGGATTCTATAAAGTATTGGTTGGTTGAATTTTGAGTTCGGATGAATAAGTTAGAGAGTTTTTATTTCGGGACAATGGTAGTGCGTCCCAGAGAATTGGGTTAATTGTGTCGCCTTGGCGTAAATATACGTGGGCGATTAGTGTAATGTTTTGGTGATGTGATCTTGTGGTTTTAGATTGTTTTCAACTTGCTTGTTCAAGGATCGTGACCTCATGCACCGTGCCATAATTTTGTCACCCGACTTCTAAAGGCTAAGAGGCAAGTACATGGTAGAGGGATGAACAATTGGTTGTTCGCCATCACATTGATATTACTTATCATGCTATTTATTATGCTTTCGCTTATCTTATTCTTATACATGATATTGTTGACATTGGGTGAATGAGATTATGATATGGGGTTAATGAGAATGAGATATTGAGTTAATGATATGGATTATGTTGATAAATACTTAAAGATGTGGCATCATTTACATTCATCATGGTAAGAGTGCAAGAGCCAAAGTTGGTGAGAAAGTCATGTCATTATTCCTGAGGTCGGTGAGAAAGATACATAATTAGTCCAGAGTGTTTTAGATGAAGTCTTACATTTGTAGGGGCTAGTTAAAGTGCTACAATATAGAGACCCCATCCTAACGAAGATGGGAGAAGAATATGTCATCGATGGGTGAATACTCCGCTATACCGGTATCAATTGATGAGATGCTTATGAGCATGATGGTGCATTCGCATAGATAAGTAAATTGTTAAATTGTGCAAATTTATCTTTCTGGAATATGACTTATTTATTTGAGTATGAGAATGACATTAAATAGATAGATGATGAGGATAATCTTGATTATGGTTGATAAACTGTTGTTTATGGCTTTATTATGTATTTGCTGAGTATTGGACTCACTCATGCTTTATCGTTACTTTTAGGTGACCTAACCCATACCCAATTATTGATTCATTGGACATGAGAACCTTTATTTTAGAGCAATGAATTATACTTAGGATTTATTAGTTTTGAATGGCCTTTGATGATAGGTTGAGATGAATTTTCATTCACTACATTTTATTCGATTGGTTTTACCTTGTTCTTGGATTATTAACTTGCTATGCTTCCTAGAGATTATTTATCTATGATTGATATATCATTATACTTGTTTAATGTGACCCGCGGACGGGTTTTATTATTGAGATGCTTGCTGTAGTTTATTGTTAATTGATGTTAAAATTAAAGTTAGTGTTGTTAGTGGCATTCGACTTCGATTCTACTGGTGTTACATTCCTCCTTTTAAGTGTTTTGGGATATTGCACGTGTTCTATTTAGTTTTGCAAATGAGGGACGTGGTCATACCGGATTTGATACCGGACAATGCCGGTCATACTAGTGGAATTGAAAATACCGTCTATTGAACTCATTGAAGTATATATTATATATATGATCCTACTAGTATTGTATTTAGAGTAATATTACAAGTGAAATTTACTATACATACAATTCAACATACATATAATTATAAATATATATTATTATATTAAAATTGAATGGTGCACCGTATCACTACTCGATTCCGGCTTGCCGAGTGCCTCGTGCATCGAAAGGCTACTTTGCACTCGGCAAAGCTTTGCCGAGTGCGACACTCGCAAAGGAAATTTATCGGCAAAGCAGCCTTTGCCGAGTGACTTTGTCGGCACTCAGCAAAGCTTTGCGAGTGCCGAGTCAAGACGGCAAAGAAAAGGCACATCCACGCGCCGCCCCGTTGATTTGCCGCTTGCCGAGTGCCAACCCGCCGCACTCGCAAAGATTTTTAATTTTTTTGAAAATTTCTTTGCCGAGAGATCGGATGGTCGCACTCGCAAAGTTTTTACAATTTTTTTAAATTTTTGCCGAAAGTCGCGGCGTGGCACTCGCAAAGCCGAAAACCGGGTTTCAGCGCCATATTCAGCTTTGCCGAGTGCCATGACCATGGCACTCGCAAAGGGCCCTTGCCGAGTGTTGCACTCGTAAAGTGACCCAAAACTGCGCTTTTATTTATTTTTACATTCCATCACGACAAACAAATCCATCCAAACATATATCACATCCATCACATATATATCTCATCCATCACATATTTATCACATCCATCACATATATCACATATATAACAATAAGTGCTCAAGTCCATCCAAAGAAATCCACAAGTTCATCACAATGACAAGTGCATCACAAGTATATCACAAGTCCATCACCAAGTGAACAACAAATGAAAATACAACTACCATTCATCTCAAGGTGGCCATCGCGATCGTGGTGAAGGAAAAGCTCCATCATTCGGAGGCGCATGAGGTGGATTATTCGAACCCGCGATTGAGGCTGCACAAAGGAGAAGAGATTGCATGTGAGACAAGATTACATTAGATACCTAATCTAGGAAGGTAGAGGTCATACAAGCAAAGCACAAGCGAAAGCAAAAACTTTCATACTCACAGAGTAGCTCCAGGACGCGGAGGCGGAGGTGGAGCCAACAGCCCACCGCACAAGCCCGTATGTTGCCCAAGACCTTGTAGGAACTCCGTAATGTCCGCCACCTGCTGGCTGGGCTCGCCGCTCCCGCTGCCCCACCGGCCGACATCCTCTGCGCCGGCCTCCAGCCTCGACGTTGCCACATTTCTTGTTCCATCCGGCCTGCAATATTTCACCCAATGTTTCAAGAATGCAAAGCTAATAAAGGTGTGTAAAGATCAATGTACGACGAGTAAAACAGAATAACCTCGAGTGCGCCGACCTTGTCGCGTCGTTAGCTGCGTGGGCGTATGGTCGCTTCGCCGTGTTCGTGCTCGGATCGGGAGAGAGATGGAGTAGAGGCCGTGTCGATGAGGCCGCCGCCAAGCCGTAACCGCCATACTTCTTGCCTTGTCCCACCTCATGACGATCTCTCCATCAAAGTCCCGGTGCTCTGATCATGGTCCGCCCATGGATCGACCTTGCCGCCGACGGTACTCACCGATGCGTGTGGACGCCGTTCGTGGTACGCCGGGCGGTCCTCCAGTTGAAGGAGACGCCGACGCCGCTTTGCCCTTGTGGGCCATACACCATGCTTGGAAGTCCGAGCAAGGCCGCCACTATGTGACGCCGATCGCGAGAAAGACAAAGAAGATAATTAGAAATCGTGCGCATTGAGCGCCACAATAGATAAATGAATTCGTGTACCCATGCTTGTTTGTATGCGGAGAGGTCGCGGCGCCTTGATGGTGTGCCGGACCTTGCATCATCAAACGACGGTCCCGCATCACTGCATCCGAGATACTCCTCCGTGAACCACTTGTCCACGATCATCGCCAAAGACTCGGGATACGATTGGCACCACCAGGGAATCATCTACACGCCATCAAGTATTTGACATATAAGAGATCAAATTAAACGTGACTTAATCTCAAAACGAATCAATATTAATGTTCTTCATCTACCTCAAGGTACGGTCCCGGTCACGCCATGTTTCTTGCGCTTTCTTGGTGACCTTCTCTCCAAGCTTCACCCGTGGTAGGTTACGATGGTTCGATGCGCACTCGTGATGCATGTCGGTGATGAGTTTTTTACGTGCTTTGTAGCCACCGTCCGCCTGCCTCAAATACCTCATCGCATCTCAAATAAGTCCGCATACAAACGCGATGTATCCATTCATTATTTCAAGAAAAGTCCAATGAATGCGATGTATTGAGCAATGTTGTGCGAGGGAGACTTACCCAAAACTCCGCCTTCACCCGCCGCCTTGTTGGGGTACTCCGCATCGGGCCGACGGTGTAGTGGTCAAACGAGTAGGCGGCTCCATCTTCCGACGACGTGACAATGCCGGGTAGTGTTGCTCGCACGTAAGACCCAGATGCCATTGGCGAGCGCGCGCTACCACCGACACAACCACCCGCCTCGCACAAGTGATTAAGAAAAGTATTAGTTTCTTTTTTTCAACATATCATATGAAGTAGTGGTGACTACATCTAAAGTTACTTACTTTTGCCCTTTGGGGTGAATCATCAAGGCCGGCGAGGATGCGAACTCGAGGAGGCTCGCGGACCTCGCAAGTAGACACTCAAGAGGAAGAGGAGGAAGCGGAACCGCGCCTACCGCCTCGCCGCCGCCCCGTCGCGCCCTCCTCCTCGCCCGTCTCGAACCAGCTCCTCCTCCAAAGACCTCCTCGCCCAACTCCTCCTCCAAAGACCTCCTCACGCGGGCGTGGGAGGAGACGGCCCTCCCGCGCCGACGGTCCTCCTCCTCCTCCTCCCGTCCGACCCCTCCGCCTCCTCCACGTGGTCTCGGTAGCGAACACGCACGACGATTCCCGCCATCTTTGTTCACTCACCTACAATTAAAAAGAATAAGCAAGACGTAATTAGAAATAGATGCAAATGAACAAAATATAATTACAAAAACATAGTAATACATGTATTAGAAATAGATGCAAAATGAACAAAACATAATTACAAAAACATAGTATTACATGTATTAGAAATAATCTTCATGATTGGGATTAGCTGGATCATAGGTCTCGTCATCACTATCAACATTGTCCAAATCATCAACACTATCCGAAGGAGGAATGTTGTCTTCATTGTCATTGCCTAAACGTAATCGCCAAGCATTTGTAAGTCCTTCACATTTCGCACTCGCCTCCGGCGTCCTCGTCATCAACCCTTTCATTGTCTACTTCCATTCCTATCGCTTGTTAAGTCTATCTCAAACCTCCCTTGTAGCCCCTCTTCTTGAAAGAACTCTCCATCATATGTGTTTGGGTTGAAGATGTAATCTTCATCGCTTGGGACAGTAAGTTTACCGTGTGGCGATACCTTGTGCACAATAGCCCAACCCTTAAGATGCTCTTTGTCTTGGCACGCCGATGGCGATAATAAACCCGACGGCCCGTTGAGCCACAATGTAGACATCTTTCTGGATAGACGGAATCCGTCGAATCTCGACTAGCCCAAGCTTAGGGTTCGCCTCGTTACTCCGTGATGAAACTAGTGGCATTTGAATATGACAGATTAAGAGGTTTGGAACCATAAAATGGAAGTTCGTAGATTTCTTCAATTCTTCCATAATAGTCAAGGCCATCGTTGTCGGGCGAAAACTCCGCTGCTTGTGGTTTTTCGATTGGGCCGATCGCCAGAGTTTGTCGTGTGAAAACGATATCCATTCACGCCATAACCGTAAATGACTTGACCCTAACGACACACCGCTTGCAACCGCCTCAACTCGCCACTTATAGACGATCGGTTTGGGCCCGCAAGCTCAAGCAGATAGATCGTTATATTATTCAAACGCATAATCAACTTGGAATGTCGAACTAAGCACGAGCTAAATTGGACAAGACTCTTCGCTTGAACCAAGAAATGAAATCGGGCTCCTCGTCCCGCACTCGTGAAAGAAGGGTATCGCTTCTGCGGGTAGGATCCCTTGATTCATGCCAGATTGACGAAGAAATTCCTGCACTAACGAGAAACAAGGGGTTGGACGAAGAAACAAGGAGTGACGGCGATTGAAACAAGTTCGCTGAGAACTTACCCAATGAACGGTTGCACCTCGACAAGGTTGGTCAACACATATAGCATGACATCGCGCCACTCTTCATTTTTCAATTGCTTAGTGGTCGATGCACTTGCGCTCCGAAGCGCCCTTGGAAAAGGCCGAGGTTCGATTCATTTTCGCCAAAGATTGTAACGAGGGGTGGATTATAAACGCTAGGAAGGTTCTCGCAGTAGTATTTCTCGTGAAGTTTGACACCTCCTCCGTAATGTATGCCTCGCAATGGAAGCCTCAATTTTGGCTTTATTTCTACATTTTTTGCGAAGAGTCTTCGACATCTCTCGATTGATAGCACCAACGGCCTCGCACGGCTCCCCATACGTGCCTCATATGAGAGGTGCACAATCAAATGCCGTGATCGCCAAGAAAAGTCGGTGGAAAGATCTTCTCCAACTTACGAGCAACACGGTGCCACTTTTTCCAAGTCATCAATGACGGTCCGAGATAGCTCCTTGGCACAAAGTCGGAAGAAATAGCTCAACTCGCCAAAGACTTGCCGACATGCTCGTGGACATAGCCTCGAACCATCGCCGAAGAAGCCGCCAATCCATATGTGGTAGTCATGACTCTTCATCCCGTTGATTCGCAGAGTGCCTAAGTTCACTCCCCTCTTCGATTCGCGCATACCCATCGTGGAACATTAGCGCCCTGATCCATTCAAGTACTTCCTCCTTTGGTCCTTCTTCAAGACGAAATCGCCTTAGGCCTTCTCCATGTCTTGCCGCGACTAGGAGGTCTGATCTCTTGATTTGGTCTATCGCATAACGCTGTCGTCCACTCTAGCCTTAGGGTTGTCCTTAGACTTTTCAAAGGTCCATGAGTGTTGCCCAAAGTGCCTCGACGACATTCTTTTCAAGCAGCATTACATCAATGTTATGTGGCATGTGAGACTCCCAGCTTATTTGGTTTGTAATGCTTAACCAACCACCGATCCTAGCATCACAAATCAAATAAATCGATCTCTAGATATGTATACTTCCTGCAGCAAGATACACACCTCTGTACAAAATTAGACATCAACTCCATTCCACACATAGAGTCCAAACACCACACTTCCAAACGGAAGATAAACAAATAGTAAAGATATTACGTATAATGGCCGATCGCCACAAGATACACAAATAACAACAAAAAGACAAATGAAGCAAAGTGCCATAAATGGCTATAAACAAAGCCAATCGTGTGCCTTCACCCACAAGGCATCCGACCGGACCGCCAAGACTAGTCGCCCAAGAAGCGCAACACACCACGTATGAGGACCCCGAGGCTCACCTTCTTCCTCTCGCAACAAAAACATTAAGCAAAGCACCGAGTACAAAGATTGTCTTTGTACCCGCAAGACCGACGTGTGAACTAGCGCACATTAATATGCTACATGCAGCTTGTTTAGTGGGGCCATATGTTTCATTTGCATAAAGCCAATTTTCATTTACAATAAGGTAATACGCTTTAAAGGCAAGTTCGCAATTGCTTTAATGTTGAAATACAAAGAAAAGTAATAATAACAAAAGGGTAAGTAAAACATCCTAGAAGTGACTATCCCAATAGTCACCATTAACAATAGCACGAATCCCGCATTCGCACTCACCCATCAAGTTTTAATTTAAATGTTGTAGTCTAACTCTTGGAAGACCTTGCCAAGCGTGTCCATAACCTAGGACGAGGCTATTCGAATAGTTTGAACCCCGCAGGTGTACCAATGTACCCACACTTCGCATCGCCTTTAAGCCAAAGCACACTCCAAGGTATGCAGCACACTAAGTCCTACGAGACTTTTTCCAATATTGTGTATTAACTACGAGCCGCTCAGATGGATAGAAATCCATACGCTACATGGTAAAGCCGAAAAGACAACTACCCACTCAGATAAAGCTTTTCTGACAACTACCATGCTCCCACCTCCATCCCTCCCGCGACCCCGCGACCCTGAGCCAATACACGCCAAAGTACTAGGTCAAGAGAGGTCTCATATACTCTAGTGTGGTTAGCACGCAAAATGCTTGGTTCAAGTAACAAGATGTTCGGTCCTTGTTGACTCTGCACCATTCCACCACACCCAATGTATCACACCAATCATACCACAGCCCAAGTCTAAATCATTTTTGGTTTTCGCTTTAGTTTTGCAATTAAACATAGCAAAATGCGTAAACATAAAGTTATAGTAGATTTTGTGTGATCAAGGTTACCGACTAAAGCCGATAACCGCCAGCTTCACCGATAGCTAAGCATGTCTAAGCAAGTTGACCCAATCTACTAAGTGACAAGAGATCATCCAATGATCTTTAATCACAAAGAAATAACCTAGGCTCAGTAGTAGAGATCAATATTTTGACTACGTGATATGCATCTACTGATTTAACTAATCAATTTAACACAAATTAAGCGATGCATACATATAGTTGAAACAAAATATTAGACTTTAAAATACCGGGATGAACATGATCAAACCGCTTGTTCGTTGTCGCTGCTCGATATGGTGGAGGATCGTCCTCGTGGTTGCCGCAAATATCAAGCCTAACGATCGAACAAAACAAATAATAAGAAACGAATAACACCGCAAAACTCAAACATCAAATACAAACACCAAAATATGCACCAAGGCTAGACTATCACAAAGAATGACAAATAATTGCTACAGAGACCCATCCACTCATTTGCTAGGTTAACCACAAAATCAAACTTCTAACATGCTTTAAACTTTGGAAAGCTTTGATGGTGATTGTGTGCACATCTATTATTTAATCATCAAGTTAACACATCAAAATCAGCTAGCTATACTAAAACCACTACCGATGTGATGAGAGCACAAAATCTACAAGAAGCTATTGAAAGCATAACTAGCCAAGTATCCAACTAAGAAATGCTAAACAAAAATCTTCTACCTAAGATAGGATGCTAAGGATGCTCACTATTCATACCCCTAGCATCACACCTAGACTTTGCAAGGCTAACAAGTTTCAGCATGTGGCTACTACCCAAATCTTATAACACTGACAACTCAAAAGTACAGAGGCAAATAAAATGAGCAGCTAACTATCCCTATGATCAAGCATGGCAACAGTAGCTTAGAAACTTAAATATACCAACTAAATGATTTCATGCTAACCACCACAACAAAAAGGAGGCATCAAGTCTAACAAAACCTAATAGCAAGCATGATACAAATTTTCAGACATCGACAATGCACAAAAATGACAACAGAGAAAAGCTACAAGGAAACTTGCACTAATATACTTTCAAACCTCAATTACAAACTTCGATCATGCATGAGAGTGAACTAAAGAACAATCATAAGCATGATTAGCAACTAACTAATTGGTTTTGAAGGAGCGGGCCCCACCGCCGCATGCATGAGAGGAGCACAATCGAAAAGAACAGAGGATCTCGCGCGCTCGACTGGATTCGCCGCCGCGGAGGAGGCGCGCGAGGTGGAAATCAAGGCCAAAATGGGTCGCCGGAGGATCACCAAACGTAGGTGGTCTCGAGGCAAACGGAGATGCATCGCGCGGTGGCGCGCGACGAGCTTGGCGGCCGGCAGGTGGAGGTGATAAGTGCGATCGCACTAGAGAGGAAGACAATGAAATTTAGCGCGCATGATGGCATCGTGAGTTACCAGAACTCACCGGTGTGTGGCGACGACAGAGAGGCACCGGAGTGACCCGACGACGAGCCCACTGCGCAAGAAGGCGATTAACTGCGACAGGAGCCTCGGGTGAACGAGAGGACACGAGAGTGAGTGGAGAAGAAAGGTGGAGTCTGTGGTGCTCACCGAGCGAAGAATTGTGCCGAGCTCACCGAGAAGATGCGGCGTGGAAAAGGCGGTTTCGCCGACTTGGAGAAGAAAGCCCACGCCGCAGCTCCACGGTGACTGAAACTCCAAATCTCTTGAGGGGTTTGCTTCCACGGATGCTAGGCACACCGTGACGCTTATCGGCGATGACCGAGCTCACCGGAGTGGCCGAAATGCTCGAGATGCGGCGGCGCTACGGCTCCGAGCTCAAAGGAGAAGAAAGGCAATGGAGACGAAAACGAGGTAGGGAAAACCCTCGGTGGCCTTTGTAGGAGCAAAGCGAGGCAATGAGGTGAGGCGGGGCGGTGAAAAGACCGGTGAAGCTAGGTGGCGCTGGCAGGCATGCAGCGCTGGCGCATGCGAGCGCTGCGGCGAAGCGCGCGCCGAGCTGGCGAGGCGACGTGGCGGGATGACCTGCAGTGGGTCCGCCTTGTCGGCCGACAAGAAGAAAAGCGGCGCGAGCCCGAGTTAGACTCGATCAATATCGCACGACCGCTGGATCTAAAACGGACGGCCGAGATTGGTGTATGCATTCGACAGTCGGTTGCATACGCGACGGGACCGCTCGATCTTCATCTGACGGTTACGATCGATTGACTTCATACAAGGTGCAGCCAGGCGGTGCGACCGAGTCAAGTGTAGTCGGACTCGAGCCCGAGGTTGGTTCGGGCCCGAGGAACAAGATTTTTAGAATTTGATTTAAAAGATAGAGAAGGTTTGGGAATTTTTAGAGGTAGCTCCTGAGCTCCAAAAATTTCTGAAATTTTTATGGTAGCATGAGAGACAGAGGACAACCTTGTATAATTTTTCCAGAACTTTTATGCACTGCATGGTTCTAGAGAAAATTCACAAGCTGCTGTCCAGGAGTTTGACCAGATTTCAAACAGAGTTGACTTGGCCATTTGAAATAGCAAATAAAATCTAAAATTGTGAAATAATTCAGGAGGTAGACAGGATGATCAAGATGATAGGAAAATAATTTCAGAGGATGATCACAAGTTTGAAAGCTAAGAATTGATAACAACAATTTCCAATCACAAGAATTAAATTCTAAAATTGAAATTGCTAGGAAAATTGTAGAAACTTTCAAATGATTTGAAGAGACAACAAAAGTTTTTATTTCTCCTCAAAATTTTACATTTGAAATACAAACCCTAAGTTAGGGCTGTTACAAATCTCCCCTTACAGAATCTCGCCCGAGATTCGATCACCGAGAAGAAGGATGGGTAACTGCTCAAGGCGGTCTTCCCGCCCCAAGTGGCTTCATCTCTGAGTGGTTTGACCACCGAACTTTGAGGAACTTGATCACACGGTTCCTCGCTCGCTCACCTTCTTCGAGGATACGAATGGGCGCCACGATAAGACAGATCTTCCCGCACATCGATATTTTCCAATGGCGCTTCTCAATCGAACACGGAGGCACTTCTTCAATTGCGACACATGGAAAACATCATGCACCCTTCAAGTGTAGCGGCAACTCCAACGGTATGCAACGGCTCCCACTTTCTTGACGACGCGATACGGTCCGGATATATCGAGGAGCTAGTTTGCCTCGACACCGAAACGACGATGTCCTTCGAGGTGAGACTTTGAGGTACACAAAGTCATTGGCCGAAACTCACCACGACGACGCCGACCGCATAGCTCTTCGCTCGATCGAGCACGCGCAAGTGCTCACGAATCAATCGCACTTGACTTTCACCTCATTAATGGAATCAGGCCAAAGAACCGCTTTTCACCGCCACCAGCTTAGAGGCGCTTCGCGACGCCTCCCATACAAAGCCTCAAATGGTGCCATACCGAGGCTAGCCTCGAAGTCGTTGTTGTAGGAGAACTCGGCAAGTGGTAGGCACTTCTCCCAATTCTTCCCATAGGAAAGAACACAAGCACGGAGCATATCTTCAAGCACTGATTGACGCGCTCCGTCTCGAATTATCTGGCCCGAGGATGATAGGCCGTGGCTTGAAAGTAAGATGAGTTCCCATGGCCTCCTCGCAGACTATGCCAAAACCGAGAGGTAAACAGCCACACGGTCCGACACAATCGCCTTGGGCACACCATGCAAGCTCACAATCTTGATACATAGAGCTCTGCCAGAGGTTCCACCCGAGCCGACTTTGACCTGGAAGGAAATGCGCCACTTCGTAGCTCACAATGACAACCCAAATGGCGCTATTTCTTAGATGAGCGGGCAGCCCAGTTGATGAAATCCATGCCTGCGTAATCCCACTTCCACTCGGTATGGGCAAGGGTCAAGAAGACCTCTGACGTTGATGCTCACCTTGACACGACAAAGATACGCCGATCCGCAACGAACCCGCAATCTCGCTTCATGCGAGTCCACCGCAATCTCGACGCAGATCTTGGTACATTTTAGTGGCCCCGGGATGGATGGACAAAGGCGAATCATGGGCCTCCTGAAGAATCAAATCCCGCAACTCGGGGATCTTTGGGACCACAAGACGCTGCCCAAACCACACAACACCGTGCTCATCTTCTGTGAAACACTTGGCTGATCCATTCCTGATGTTCTGCTTGATTTTACCCACACCATCATCTGATTGTCGCACGCCTTGATTTGATCCACCAAGGTTGGTTGCACAATCAGGGCAGTAAGGGAACCGTGCTCAACCAAACCCAAGTTGAGACGCTGAAATTCTGCAAGTAGTGCAGGTTGCTGCTCTTGGATCATCAAAGTATTGCAATACACCTTTCGCTAAGTGCATCAAGAACCACATTGGCTTTGCCAGATGATACCGAATACCCATGTCATAATCTTTGATCAATTCTAGCCATCTCCTCCGCTCGAGGTTCAGATCCGTCGGGTGAACAAGTATTTCAAGCTCTTGTGGTCTGAATACACCTCACAATGTTACCGATCGATAATGCCGCCAAATCTTGAGTGCATGAACCACCGCAAAGAAGCTCTAAATCATGGGTGGGATAGTTGAGCTCATGAGGTCTCAATTGCCTAGATGCATAGGCAACCGCCTTGCCTTCTCCTGCATAAGAACACATCCGAGTCCTCACGAGAGGCATCGCAATAAATATCAAACTCTTGTGGATATCGTGAAGAGTAAGGATCAATGAAGTCAATCGCCGCTTGAGCTCCCGAAAGCTCTCATCACAAGCAGAGGACCATACAAACTTCTTGTCCTTCTTAAGCAATTCAACATCTGGCTTTATGATTTTGGAGAAGTTCTCGATAAAGCGCGATAGTAGCCCGCTAAACCAAGAAAACTCCGCACATCGCTGGATCGACTTGGCCGCCCCAAGATAGAACATCACGACTTTGCCGATCTACAGCTATTCCTCCAAATTGAAAGAACATGGCCCAAAATGCCACTTCCTTCAACGAACTCACATTTGCCGAACTTCAGATACGCCTAATGCTCCGCAACTTCCCCAAAACAATCTTCGGATGCTCAAAGATGCTCGTTCAGCTTGGAATAGATAAGAATATCATCAATAAAACCACCACAAATTTGTCCAAATACTCCATGAATACGGAATTCATAAGGTTCATGAACAACGCCGAGCATTGGTCAAACCGAAGACATGACGGTGTACTCAGACAGCCATAACGAGTAGTGAAAGCCGCTTCTAATATCCTCACCGATCCGACTTGATGATAGCCCGATCTCGCATCAATCTTGGAGAACACCGAGCTCCGCATAACCGGTCAAAAAGATCATCAATGCGGCGAGGATATTTGTTCTTCACCGCTACTTCATTGAGAGGACGGTAGTCAACACACATACGCAAGGTCTTGTCCTTCTTCTTCACAAAGATCACCGACAACCCCAAGGAGATGAACTGGGACGGATGAAACCCTTTGCTTGGAGCTCACCAAGCCGCTTCTTCAATTCTTCTAGCTCATTGGGAGGCATCCGATACGGCGCTTCAAATCGGAGCGCACGGCAGCAACTCGATGGCAAACTCCGATCTCGAACCGAGGCATCCCAGCAAATCTTCAGAAAGACATCCACAAAGTCGATACTATGGGAACATCTTGAATTTGCAAGGTCGGCTTTGCTTCTAATGCACATAGACACGGGCCTCAAGCCGTGGCGAAACCCGACTTGCCCACCCAAGGGTCGGTAAGATAGACAATCTTCCCGCACAATCGATTTGTCCCAAGTGTTGGGACAACCAATCCATGCCAAGAATCACATCCAGACACGAATCGAGCGAATGAGATTTGCCAAAATCCCACTCCTTCAACTATGATAGGAACATCCCGACATCAGAAATCGCCTCTCATTTCCGACCCGGGAGCTGATGAGCAAAGGAACTTCCAAAGGAACACAAGGAAGACCACTAGCAGCAGCAAATGATCTTGAAATAAAGAATGCGATGCTCCGTAATCAAATAATACCGCAGCAGACGAGAATTAACAAGAAGTGTACCCATCACGACATCCGCGCCCCGAGCCTCCTCACCGAAGGTGGTTGACTCGACCGCCGCACTCGGTCTTCAACAAGCTTCGTCGTGGGTGACCACCCCGCCTGCGCATCCATTAGGACGAGGCGCGATCGCAACACTCGAGGGCAAGCGCTGGCGAGTGGCCCTTGTTGTGGTAGCGAAACAAGTAACCTCGGCCGCCGGATTGCGAGGCCACTCGCCGCCGGATCGCAGCGCACGTGGCTGAAACACGCCCGCGTGGGCGAGGAGCCGTGCAGATGGTCTCGGCGCGGTGGAGCAAAAGAACGGCCATCAGTGCCGCCCACCGAGGACGAACGAGGCGGTGTGAGTAGACCGATGCGCCTCCCATTTGCGCTATGGACTCGCCAGCCGCTTTGCCTTATGCTCGCAACAATGGCCTTATCTACCAAGGCCCAAAGTCCGAGAAGTCCACAATAGATAGCTTGTCCTCGCAGCCTCCTGACAAGCCATCCATAAATTTCTCCCGCTAGCCTCATCCGAGGCCACCTCCCGAGCATAACGAGCCGATGATTGAACTCATACAGTACTCGTCACGCATTTGCGCCTTGCTTGAGCGCGAGGAACTCCTTTTTCTTCACTTCATCAGCCATCCGGGATGTGGGCCCGACGAAAGCCGACCGAACTCCTCCCACGCGACCACATGGCCCGCGCGGCTCGCATGGCGAGATAGTTCTCCCACCATGAGAGTGCCGCGCCTCAAGCCGGTGGGACGCGAAGAGCGCCTTGTCCTCGCGCTCGCATCGAGCTATGTTGAGCTTTCGCCAACCATGCGCAACCAATCTTCCGCATCAAGAGGGTCCTCGAGCGGAGAAAGTCGGCGGCCGCGCACGGAGGAACTCGCAAGTCCCCGCGAGTCCGTGGCCGCCACCATCGCGTGGAGTGGAGGTATTCCTAGCAATAACCTCCAAGATGCGCTACCGTCCATGCGGTTTCGCTCGACCGAGCGAGAACCTCACCATGGTCTGAGGAGGGGAAGCTCTCATCATGACCACCCCGACCGCCACGCTGCTCTCCCGGCCATCCTGCTTACTAAGACAAGTTAGCAACAAATTTAAGAACAAGAAAGCCCAAAATTCATGAAAGCAAATTAAACAAACACAAGGCGTGATAAAGTTCACTCAAAGAAAATCGACACATAACTACTCCTTTACATCTTACCCTATTATCCCCACAAGTTTTAGTTGGATTAAACTTCATGGTTCTCCCAAACTAATTCCAACTAGAGTAACTAACTTTGAAAGGTGAAGAGAGAAACCAAGTTTCAAAACTTAAATTAGAGTAAGATGAGAGTAGAAAGCTAAGATAGGTAAGGAATAAAACTGAGAATCGCTTAGGTTTTCATGAACCTTTTATAATTTGAAAATAAGACTTTCAAAATATCCTAAGGACGGCTATGCTTGGTTATTACGATCGAATGGCTCGATACCAACTTTAGAGACTCTGCTTATTTGGTTTGTAATGCTTAACCAACCACCGATCCTAGCATCACAAATCAAATAAATGATCTCTAGATATGTATACTTCCTGCAGCAAGATACACACCTCAACACAAAATTAGACATCAACCCATTCCACACATAGAGTCCAAACACCACACTTCCAAACGGAAGATAAACAAATAGTAAAGATATTACGCATAATGGCCGATCGCCACAAGATACACAAATAACAAAGTAAAGACAATGAAGCAAAAGTGCCATAAAATGGCTATAAACAAAGCCAATCGCTGTGCCTTCACCACAAGGCATCCGACCGACCGCCAAGACTAGTCGCCCAAGAAGCGGCAACACACCACGTATGAGGACCCCGAGGCTCACCTTCTTCCTCTCGCAACAAAAACATTAAGCAAAGCACCGAGTACAAAGATTGTCTTTGTACCCGCAAGACTGACGTGTGAACTAGCGCACTGCTAATATGCTACATGCAGCTTGTTTAGTGGGGCCATATGTTTCATTTGCATAAAGCCAATTTTCATTTACAATAAGGTAATACAGCTTTAAAGGCAAGTTCGCAATTGCTTTTAATGTTGAAATACAAGAAAGTAATAATAACAAAAGGGTAAGTAAAACATCCTAGAAGTGACTATCCCAATAGTCACCATTAACAATAGCACGAATCCCGCATTCGCACTCACCCATCAAGTTTTAATTTAAATGTTGTAGTCTAACTCTTGGAAGACCTTGCCAAGCGTGTCCATAACCTAGACGAGGCTATTCGAATAGTTTGAACCCCGCAGGTGTACCATGTACCCACACTTCGACCGCTTTAAGCCAAAGCACACTCCGAAGGTATGCTCAAGCACGCCTAAGTCCTACGAGACTTTTTCCAATATTGTGTATTAACTACGAGCCGCTCGTATGGATAGAAATCCATACGCTACATGGTAAAGCCGAAAGACAACTACCCACTCAGATAAAGCTTTTGACAACTACCATGCTCCCACCTCCATCCCTCCAATGACCTCCCGCGACCCGAGCCAATACATGCCAAAGTACTAGGTCAAGAGAGGTCCCATATACTATAGTGTGGTTAGCACGCAAAATGCTCAAGACGGTGGCGCAAGTAACTCGGTCCTTAATCGACTCTGCACCATTCCAGCCACACCCAACAGATCACACCAATCATACCGTTGTGCCCAAGTCCAAATCATTTTGTTTTCATTTTTAGTTTTCACAAGTAACATAGCAAAATGCCGAACTATAAAGTTTTAATAATTTTTGTGTGATCAAGGCTACCGACTAAAGTCGATAACCGCCTGCTTCTACCTGTAGCTACATGTCTAAGCAAATTGACCCGATCTACTAATGAGAGATCATCCAATGATCTTTAATCACAAAGAAATAACTTAGACTCGTAGTAGAGGAAATCATTTGCCTAAAGATTATGCATCTAAAGGATTAACTAACCAATTTAACACAGATTAAGCAATGCATACATACAGTTAAAACAAAATATTAGACTTTAAAATACCGATAAACATGATCAAATCGCTTGTTCTGTCGCCGCTCAATAGGCTCAACTCACAGCAGAGGATCACTCGTGGTTACCGCAAATGTCGGGCTTCACCGATTGAACAAATAACAATAATAAGAACGAATAACACCGACAAAACTCAAACATACACAACACCAAAACATTCCAAGCTTTACACAACAGCCTAAACATGATCTAACACATTTTTAGAAACAGGAAATAATTATTTGAAGTGGTGATGAATTTTCTAGCAATTTCCTAAGCTAACATATATATCAAAGCACTAGTTAAATACTTAGCAAAATTTTAATAATGAAACATACCCAAAACCTATTCTGATCATTAGTACACTAAAATGACAATTTACAAAATTGGTTTCATCGATTTGGACAATTATTGAAAGAGATATGCATTTTCTAATTTGGAAATTACAATATACACCATTTAAATCAATAACCATATTTTAGCTAACAGAGACATGGTTGAAACTAATTTCGTAAATATTAAATTTAAAATGAAAATTAATGAACTGGTTTCAAGTGATTTGGAGAAAAATTGAATTAGTTATGAATTTTCTAAGTTTAATTGAATTAATAAAGACAAAGGAAAAGCATTTCGTAATTACAAAGCATGAAAACCTTTTCACCGACAACGAGCTAGCCACACCATCGATACGCGGCCCGCGCGAGGTGTCGATCGAGTCACCCGACTGCCACGCCTTAAGGTGACGCCGAAACGACACCGAGAATACGCCGCTTATCAAAACGAAACCTAAACTAAACGCATGGAAATACGCCCAAATAGACAAAACGCAACATCAAGATTACACCATCACTTAACCGTAATATGGGCCCACAGACATAGACTCAGAGGACTAAAATAACCGCCGATTTAAACTTAAACACAAACACTCTTCATGGGCCCACACGACATACAAATGCTAAAGAGATACTTAAGGCTAATGATTTAGGTTAGACCTTGGCACGCCGGCGGCTTACCAACGCCCACGAGGACGATGGCGCGGTCGCAAGCAGCTGGATCTAGCGGACCGAGGGTCTTAGGACAAGAGGTTATACCTCCAGTTCGCTACGACTCGCGAACTTGATGACGGCGACGCGAGACTCGAGGACGCCGCGGCGAGTCAAGCGCGAACGGAGGCGGAGAAGAAGATACGGCTCGCGCGAGAAGATGCTACAGCCGAAGACTCGCATAAGGTGCGCCACGGATCGCCTCACCCGTGGAGGATACGCCCACATAATGCCGACGAAGGAGGTCCGAGGCGCCGATCGCTGGCGCGCGCTTCACCGAGCTTGAGAAGAACGCGACGCATAGCCTCGATGTGCCAAAGAACAAGAGAAGGCTACGATTAAACTCGGAAATATTGCGATTCTAAGGGACTATCTTCCGAGGTTTGAAACTCACCGTAACGCCAAAGAGCTACGAGGACGAGGCTACGAGGCGAAGACGAAGATGTCGCCCCAACGACTCGTGGATGAAACGAGCTCTGACCGGGAAAATGGACGCGTGTGGAGAGAAGAACGCGACGGAGTTCGGGAGTGCTCAGCGGCAATGAGGTGGTGGCGCCGCCTCGGTTTCTTCTCCTACCGAAAGAGGAAAACGAGCGGACAAGGCGCGAGAGAGGTAGAGGCGAAATGAATGAGCTCTGTGGGTAGATGAGACACCGCGATGCTTTACAGACGGACACGAAGCACCGAGGTGGCGCGACGAGGACGTGGCAAGCATGCCAAGACGGCCGCGAACTCCGTGAGACGCGAGAAGACGAGGACGATGTCGACAGTAGGGTCCGCTGCCGAAAGAAGTGAAATGGCGCGACACGTAGACCGGTGCGGCGCGACGAGCTGGTCGGACTCGACCAGAAATGTGTCAACCGCTGGACCAAAGATGGACGGTTGAGATCTACCGATGCGATCGGACTGGTCGATTGCCTTGGCGACGCGGCCGCGGCGACCGCATCGACGGCCACGATTGATCGGACTCGGTCGGTGCAGCTAGTTGACGCGATCGAGCTAATTTGGTGCGGCCGGACTTGAGTCCGAGTTGGTCCGAGCCGAGGAACAAAGTGATTCCAGATTTGAATTAGAAAGACAGGGAAGGTTGGGGGAATTTTTAGAGGTAGCTCCTGAGCTCCAAAAATTACGAAATTTTAATGGGAGATTACTGGAACAGAGGACAACATTGTGTAATTTTTCCAGGAATTTTCATGCACTAGATTTCTCCCAAGAAAATTCACAAACTGCTACCTAAGGGTTTGACCAGAATTTGGAATAGTTTGACTTGCTCTTTTGAAATAGCAAACAAAATCTAAAAATGGTGAAATTTTTCAGAGAGGTAGCTAGGATGGTCAAGATGATAGGAAAAATAATTTCGGAGGATGATCACAAGTTTGAAAGCTAAGAATTTGCTGACAACAATTTCCATTCACAAGAATTTAATTCTAGAAAAATGGAATTGCTAGGGAAAATTTGGAAAACTTCCAAATGATTTGATGAGACAACAAAAGTTTTTATTTCTCCTCAAAATTTTACATTTGAAATACAAACCCTAAGTTCGGTTGTTACAAGCATCATAAGCCTCGACGCGTGGTCTCACCACCTCCTCTCTCATACGATGGGCTTCACCATGGTGGACCCACCGGTGTAGTCCGCAGAATCCATTCTTCAAAAGATGTTTACCCATGTCCACCTTGTTTACCCTTCTCCTGCTTTCCACATTTGCCGCAGGACACAAAACTAGACAATGTCCTTTAGCAGCCTTGCCAAATGCACGTTCAAGAAAGCATCGGTCTTGTTCATCCATTCCGTGGTGTAATCACTCTCACTTCTCCTACCCGTACATCCAATGACGGTCATCCATCCTCTAACATATGTATCAGCGAGTAATGTAACCATAAATTGCATCTACGGGAGACGCCTAACTGGGTTACGTGATCTACGACCATGATACGAAAAGAGGGATTATACCTAGCGGGCCGTATGGTCGGCAGCGGCGAGGCGACGCTATGCAGCAGACCGACCGCACGACGGCCCGAACTCCGACTGGCCCGACGGGCTCTTCTCTCAAAAATGGAACAAAATACCGCCATTTAAAAATTGGCAGAACCTCCCCTGCACGGTGAGGTTTCCAAAACCTGCAAAAAACAACGGCACGATGGCCGACAACCACAAATACAACCACAACCACCACTCCACCACCGTCAACCGCCACGACCACCACCACCACCACCGCCACCACCTCTACCTCCACCTCCACCACCACCACCACCACCACTCCACCATCGCCAACCGCCACGACCACCACCACCACCACCGCCACCACCACCACCACTCCACCACCACCACTCCACCACCGCCAACCACCACCACCACCGCATAGCAAGAACCTAGGGAGGGGGGGAAGGCCATACCTACGCCGCCGGCGGCCGGGCGGGACAGCGCACGCGGGGCGAGGTGGCGCTGGGCGGCGGCGCGGCGCGGCGGCGCGGGCGGGGCGGCGGGGGGGGCGCGCGAGCGGGGCAGCGCGGCGCGGGCGAGGCGATGGCGCGGGCGGCGGCGCAGCGGCAGCGGCGGGTGTGTGCGTGTGTGCGTGTTCACGTGTGTGCGTGTCCGCGTGTGTGCTCTAAGTCATATGAGAAGGTTTGCCGAGTGCCCGCGATCCAAGACTCGCAAACAATTTTAATTTTTTTAATTTTAATTTCTTTGCCGAGTGCTCGGATCAGAGGGCACTCGGCAAAGAGCCAATTTCTCCGAGTGTCTGATCAGAGGGCACTCCGCAAAGTGCCAATTTCTGATCAGCGATGACTATCATTTTTAATTTTTAATTTCTTTGCCGAGTGTTGTGTGTGGCACTTGCAAAGACACCCTTTGAGAAAGCCGCCCCCGCACTCAAGAACGCTTTTGCCAAATTTTGTAGCAGCTAGTAAGATGCAGTACTTATGTTAGAATTTGGTACATTTTGTGGCTTTTGTTATATTTAGTTAATTTATTTCATTTACTATAATTATTTCGAAAATGCAAATTTGAATCGCGACGCGTATCGAATAATGGAATTTAATGATTCAAAAATGATAGTCATGTTATTGAGTGTAGTGTGAGGTCGCATTCAGAACGACCGAAATTTCGACATCTTGTTGATTTAAACATGATCGTGAACTGCGCGAGTGTTTTAAATTCTATAAAGCAAACAAAGTCCAAAATTATGAAACTTGTGGAGATGTCATGATATCATATGTGGAGGCTGTGAAAAATTTGAGAAGGTTTGAGCACGTTGTCACGCACGATGCTTACAAACCAGGACATCTCCACATGAAACCAGACAAACTTGTGGAGATATCATGGTTTGTAAGCATCGTACGTGACAACGTGCTCGAAACCTTCTCAAATTTTTTTCACAGCCTCCACATATGATATCATGACATCTCCACAAGTTTCATAATTTTCAGACTTTGTTTGCTTTTTATAGAATTTAAAACACTTCGCCCGCAAGTTCACTGGCCATGTTTCACAACAAGATGTCCGAAATTTCGGTCCGCTCGATACGACTCACACTACACTCAACAATATGACTATCATTTTTGAATCATTAAATTCCATTATTCGATGCACGCAGCTCAAATTTGTATTTTCCAAATAATTATAGTAAATAAAATAAATTAACTAAATATAACAAAAGCCACAAAATGTACCAAATCCTAACATAGAGTACTGCATCGAGGAGGGTCGCACAAAAATTTGAGGCCAAAAAACGCTTGCCGAAAGTGCCAGGCACCAGACTTCGCAAAGGGTGTCTTTGCCGAAAGTGCCACACCGCACTCGCAAAGATTTATTTTGCCGAGTGCCAAACGGCCGGCGCCGCAAAATTTGACGCCGGGCGGAGCCGCACCTCGAGCCGCTTTGCCGAGTGCCCTCCTTTGCCGAAGGCCCGCACTCGCAAAGCGCGCATGCTATCGAGTGTTATCCTTTGCCGAGTGCACGACACTCGGCAAATCTTAATTTGCCGAGTGTAGCTTCTTTGCCGAGCGCGGCACTGGCAGTAGTTCTTGCCGAGTGCCCGATAGTTGGCACTCGGCAAAGAGTTTTGCACTCAGCAAAGAAGCTGAGTCCGGTAGTGTATAGAACTATAGACCACTACTGGAATGCACTATTATTACGAGAGTGAAAACCGTATAGCTTTCGGAAGTATGATAATTTCTCCAAGCTCACAGCACCTTCCTTGCCATCCAACAGTCGCATTTATTTGCACCCGTCCTTGCTAGCCTGCGCCAAAATTTTCCAACAGATGAACATTCCGACCATTTGGAGAGAAAAAAAAAAACACATGGGGAAGTACAAGCACTAGCACCCGTCGGCGCCGCAAAAGGCCACTTGTGATAGAAGTCTGTTGCTTATCGGTGGCCATATATATGCAGATCTTTAAGTGAACCTTCCATAGTGTCCTTGTGGAATAATAAAAGGGTCAGTTGACGTCGGTTCTGAACAGGACAGATAATCCGCTTGAGATTGCAGTGCTACTCGTGCTGTATTTACTGAAGATGGTCAGCCCGTAGTAAGCTATGTTATTGCATGTCATATATGTTGGTAAATTAAAACAAACGAATTTATTAAGAAAACTGATTATCCCACCGCCCATTCTACCTTCGACTAACGACATTTGTTGTTTTTAAAGGTGTCCATATGCATTTCCGAGTCAAACTTGGTAGTTTTTACCAGCAATTATTCCAATTATGTATAGGTTCAGTACACAAAAGTGATACGGTTAAATTTGTATTTGAATGTATTTTCACATAATAATGATTTTGTTCTTACCAACAGTATATTGTAATAGAAATTACCGGTCAAAGTTCAATTTTAGACACCGTGACATGAAAATCATGCCTTACACTTCTCCATGGAGGAGTAATCAGTATATGTTATTTGTAGTTGGTTCATACACTGCATGCAGTTAGAAGTGAATTAATGATCCTTGCTGGAGAGAGCTTGAGTTAGCTAGCCCCGATTTGGCGAAGTTAAATGATAATTAATGGAGCTAGAAATTTAGTTCAAGACTACAAGCTCAATTGGCTCCACTTGTTTTCGAGTCCAGATGCCTCGGAATTGAACTAGCTCACTATTAGGACAAGAAAGCCATGTGTTTTTAAAAGGATTGCATATTTCGAACATATGCATTTGATAACTCAGCATAATATAACGTAGCAATCACTATATAAAACATTGCTCTAGAAAAAGTTGCAACACAACATGCGCAATACCTAGCTCTTACTCTGTTCGCAAAGTTTTAAGAAAACATGTAAATAAATAAATGTCAAATCACACCATCCAATTCAGAAAATGCATGCAGCGGGGAAAATTTGGGAGTTCTAGGGCTAATGGAGCAAGCATGGTCATGATTGCCGATTGACACTATGGTTAATAACCATGCTATTAATTAATACTAGGTGTGGGTCGAGTTTGTTGTAAAGAGTGATTCCTTTGTAAACAAGCTGATATTGAGCCGAGCCAAGTGCATTGCTTCTGGCTAGCTTAGGCCAAATGGTGTTTGTTCTAAAAATAATTTGCTCCTTTGCTTAATGCTACTCACAAATAGAACAAAATAGGTATTTTACTCATATATATATAGTCGATCCCTTCTTTCAGATATTTTTTACGGGAGTTCTTTCAGAGTTGAGCATAGCTCAAGCCAAACCTTAGAAGCTCATGAACCTTGAGCTTATTGCACACCCCTAACTTAAACCACTTGATGCGAACACTCCAACTATGCACACATGAAACTTCGAACATTTGAGATGAGAGTATATATATGACCACAACAATTAATCGATGTTGATGATATGTTTATGAGGATCTCTAGGCTATGATATGTTGTTGACATTATGGTGACTATTTTGGATCGAGTGAAGGATGATGACAGCGAGGCATTATGATGTGCCATTTGAATGAATGTGTAACTAATTTTGTACTATTTTGAATGAATGTGTAACTAATTTTGTACTATTGACACGAACACTTGGGCAATTCGCATTACCTACAGTAGGACATTTGAAACCACTAGCAGGAACCAATTAAATTAAGGGTGTTTCTTGCATGTATACATCACCCGGGCCTGAGTCAAGGAGTTAATAGTGGCCAGTTCCTTCATGTGTACTACTTATGAGAGTTTCCATGGTGGAGTAGTTGATCCGAGCATCCGAGCAGTTTGCAGATTAGGCTCAATTGGACTTCTTCAAAGAATTAGTGTGCTGGCTAGATGACGAGCAAAATCACTGCAAGAAAACCTCCCATACACGCATTTTGCTAGAGGTGTTTTCCAATTTGTCTCTAAAACAAGGAAATAATATATTGTCTAGAGGTGCTTTTTAGAGATATTTTAAAAATTATCTAAAAATTTGCATGCTACAGACGGTTTTAAGACGTTTGAAACACATGAAGAATTTTTATCTTGTAGAGACGCTTGGAGACCCTCTCTAATTGCCTAAAGTTTTTATTGTGTAAAGACATTTTGTACATACTTTCCAACTCTTTAGGGCATTTTTTTGGTGGTTACTATGTGTTAAAAGAACTACATATAAACATTGCAACACAGAACTAAACACGTGTGATTGTGAGGTTGATACGGCTAGTGCAATTAGTCTAAGAGAACTAGAAAAGTATGCCTGTGAGATCTAGAATTCGAGTACGTACCAACCTTTGCAAGCCACACATTTTTTATATTTTATTTTATGTTGCTCACTATACTAGTAACACAATTTAACTCCTGTATGTAATGCCTCTATTTCCTTAGATACACAATAAAACATGTCTATAAAATGACGCAAAGAATATAGAGGTGTTTTAATAAAAAAAAAATCTCTTCATTATAGTGACGATGCATAGGAAGGCACTTACGTGATATTTTAAAAGAAACGTCTCTACAACAGCGTAGTGACATGAAAAAAAAAACACCTCTGTATAGGGTTTGTG
Source organism: Ampelocalamus luodianensis (assembly GCA_036346255.1). Classification (NCBI taxonomy): domain Eukaryota; kingdom Viridiplantae; phylum Streptophyta; class Magnoliopsida; order Poales; family Poaceae; genus Ampelocalamus; species Ampelocalamus luodianensis. The sequence continues at coordinate 31,240,918 of CM070638.1, read as the reverse complement.
TTGTGGTGAATTCAACAAATAAACTTCAGTCGGATTGACCAAACAAATTAAGGCTAATCCGGCTTCATAAAGGATGTATACGTCTTTTTTTAATCTGTGTATCATGGTTAATATGTAAATATAATATATTTCAACATAACACGTGACTACTACATGCATGGTACAAGCACCAACATTTGATTTAGTTACCAGCTTGTAATTTTGAAATAGCTCGATCGAAATGTTTGAGTTGTTATCATCGAGAAATGTTGAATTTATTGAACACAATACACTTCGTTATGCAATAGTTGGAAACAACTACCACAACATATATCTTGACCCAATTATTGCAACATGAATTAATACAATAAATAATATATCACTCATAAACCAAACATCTTATGTTGTTTTCCTTAAGGCAAACATCTGAAAGGTTGATATCGAATCATGTATAAAACAAGAATATTCAAATGTTGTCCAAATTACTTCAATAATAGAAAGTCCTATATATCACTTAAAAGATATACATCTACAAGTTAAATATTGTTATTTCTTGGTATATCAAGGAGCAATTAGCAGTTAATTGATCTCAACTTAAACAAGGTAATTAATTCTAGCTCAATAAGCTATTAAAGTGATTAAGGTGAAATTAGTCAAGATCTAGAGAAGCATACTTCTTCTCGGTCATTCCGTTTGAAGACGAGCCTGATGTACACAATTTCTAAAGCCAAGCTTATGCATATAAAAGATGTTACATAAAGATTACAAATCTCAACTCCTTATTATCTATGCACCCAAAAAAAATACAAATCCTAACTTAGTTTGCACCATAGACACCAAAAATTGATCTGCGCCCTTCATCTTCTAGTACAAATTAAAAAGATGAAGTGCATGCAAATTCTGCGTAAGATTAATACTACTGAATTTTCATCCATCCATGTTTGCACCGTTGTAGGGCTTGAGTATTACAGAAAACCGGAAATAAGTATATGTATGATCATTCCTTAAACTACTGTATAGATCACATGCATTGATCAACAAAATCTTTAGATTCCTGCTCTCCGAATAAATAAGAAACATATTTCAGTATAATTAGTATCTCTTGTATTTTTGGTTAACTTGCCTGTACAGTATCCTGCCTGGTATTTTCTTTCTTCCATGGCTCACCCCACAAAAATTGAATTTACATGGGTATCTAAGCTTCATTTCCCTCAAAAATCATGGGAATGAAAATTAACCCTGAGTAAATCTACATCCCTAGGGCTTGTACCAAGTCACCAACTTGAATTGCAGCCATTTGCCATCTCCAAGTATCAAATATTTGCTCAAGAACAAATTTCTTTGCCTTGCTTATAAGATCCTCCCCCTGTTTCTTTACCTTTGCCATCTTAGGGCACTTGAGCAACCCTATGTAGGCTTCCAAATCATGTACACAAGCAGGGTCTCTTGCCTTGAAGAAGTCTAGGGCAAGCGCGACGCCTACATGTGTGTAGCATGCACAGCTCCATGGCAGCTCCAGCCTGCCTCCCAAAATCCTAGAGTTCTCATTCAAGAAGATGCCGGGCAACTTGGTAATTGGATCGTTCACATTCACCACCCTCAGCACCTTCACTCCGAGCTCGTCGCACCGGTTCTTGAAGCCCATGTTCCCACCCTCGGGCCAGCAAAGGAGTAGACGGTGATCGGCACGGTGTGGCCCTTGCCATCGCGGTTTAGGCCGAGCTCGGCGAGGTCGTAGCCGAGGAGGAGAGCCAGGAGCTGCCCATGCTGTGGCCGGCAAGTGTGATGCTGATGTCCTCGTGCTTATATTTTTGATGAGCCGTGTCACCTCGAGAGGAGCTGATTCCGGCAGCTGCCGCGCGTGAACCGGCAGGTGGCGTCGTCGGAGGTGTAGACGCAGAGGAACCCCGACTCGACCTTCACGTCTGGGCGGGGTCCGCCGCGTCGAACCGCGCCGGCGCCAGAGAGCTCATCATGTTGGCCACCCACTCTGACCCGGTTACCGTGCCGCGGAAAGACACGACGATGTCGCGACGGCCGAGCCGCCGCGCCGTCTCATCCGACGCCACCGCCACGTACCCGATCCACCTGCTCGGGCACGGGCCGGCCCCGCCGGGGAGCGCGACGTCCGTGGCGGCGTAGATGTACCGCGTGACAGTGTACCCTGCGCCGGCCATGCCGACCTCCTCGAGCATCCGGGCCTTGCCGTACTTGCAGTTGAGGTACCGCTTAGATCCGGCGTCGAGGTCGAACGCCTTGTACGTGGCCGACACAAGCTCGCCGTACCGGACGATCTCGGCGCGGAGGAGCGGGTGCAAGGGCTCGACCAGCCCGGCCCAGTCGTCCTCGCCCTGGATCTCCCGCCACATTGTTGCCAGCGTCTGCTCGTTCTTCGTCCTCTCCGGAGCGCCGACGGGAGCCACCACAGGGGCAGCAAGCCTGGTGTTCACCGCGATGGTCGACGGCGCAGACAGCCGCGTCGTCTGCGGGGCGAACGTGGAGGGCGGCGCGGCGACCGCTGCCACCGCGGCGGCAGTGGACGTCGTCGAGCCGTGGCCCCGCTGCTGCTGGGGCTTAGCGCAGAGCCCCGGAGACGGGTTGGGCACGGGGAGGTGTATCGCCATTGCTGATTGATAAGCTGCTGCCGCTGCAGTGTTTGTACGCGGTGAGATGAGACTTGAGGGAGAGGGAGTTTGGTGCTTGGGACTTGGGGGCAAGCAGCGAAGCAGAGGCGGGCGAGCTTGTATATATATAGCGGGTGGGGAAATGGACGCCGCGCGAACAACGTTTTATCGCGAGACGTGTTGGCTAAATGGAAACGGGGGCACGGGAGAGTTGAGTGTTAAGGAGCACATCTTGCACGTTGAGCGCGGGGATTTTGACTGGCGCGCGAGCAGCGTTGAAGTGATCGATGGCTCCGTTTCCTTTTCACTCCTTTTCTTTCTCGCCCTTTTTGCGTTTCCCTCCATGGGCTCCCTCGAATTTGCAAATACAGGTTTGTGTTGGTTTATAAATGGGTTAATATATATTAATTAATTAACGATGAGCAAGAAATTGATTTGTGTAGTCGATAGTGTTAGCGCATTGTTTTCTTCCTGTACAAGTTGTATAGAGATATTTTAGGGATAGCCCCATCCTATAATTCCTTGTATAGAGATTTGATTGTCGGTTTGTAATTCCTCCTGCTTATCCGGCAACCCATATAAGAGATCGTCCTGCCCTGTTGTGTCCTGTGCTGTATTTCTCCCAAACCTCTCACCTTTTACATGGTATCAGATTAACTTCATCTCCCACCTCTCTTCCACACCAATGACAAACCCTCACTACAAAAGAACTAGCTCGTAGAGGCGACTTCTTTGTATAGTAGAGGTGTTTTTTCAGCCTAGGCAAGTTGTAGAGGCATTTTCAAAAATGCCTCATAAACGCCTGTCGTATGATAGTAGTGGTGTTTTTTTAAAAGCATCTTTATTGGATATACGACATTTTGTAAAGACATTGCACTACGCCTCAATAAATATAAAAAAGTGTTGACTCTTGCCAATGTTGGTGTACTTGAACTCTAAACCTCATAGGAAATATTTCTCTTAGACTTGTCGCACTAGCCACCTTAACCTCACAACCTCACATATTTAGTTATATGTTGCAATATTTATATGTAGTTCTTTTAACACATATCAACCATCGAAAAATGCCTCTAGAGAGTTGGAAATCGTCTAAAAATGTCTTTACACAACAAAAACTTTAGCCGAATTAGAAAGTATCTCAAAAATTTCTCTACAAGATAAAATTATGTATGTGTCTCGAAAACGTCTCAACACTGTCTCTACCATACAAAAAATTGACATGATTTTTAAAGTGTCTCTAAAAAGCACCTCCAGACTATAGAACTCTTTATTTTAGAGATAAATTGAACAACACCTCGAGAAAAGCATCTCTATGAGGGGTTCTTATAGTGAGCGCCCCTCGCATTGACATCTCCATCTCTAACACTTGTCAACTCCACTACACCAACCCCTTCCATTGCCATCGCATTCGTCATGGCTCTGTCTTCGCGCACTGGCCGTAAATGTAGCAAGTATCTGGACTCACATCCCCATGAGCCTTGATCTGCAAGCCTCAAGCTACACCAAGTGGTGGACTTTTCTCCTCACCATGGTCGGCAACTTCGGCCTCCTCTTCCATGTCGACAGCACCCCCTCTCAACAAGATGATCGCAAGTGGGCGCAACAGGACTTCACTGTCCTAACCTGGCTCTACAGCTCCATCTCCGATGACATTCTCGACATAACCATGGAGCCAAATCAAACAACCCGCGATCATGCGGCCCGCGCGTAAGCCCTCTTCTGCAATAATCAGGAGACATGTGGCATCTACCTCAAGAGAGAATTCTCCAACTTTGTCTAAGGAGATCTTTCCATCTCCTCATACTGCCAATGTCTCAAAATGCTGGCCGGCGCATTGCTTATGTTGGGTAGCCTGTAACGATCATCGCCTTGTCCTTAACACATTGTGTGGCCTCAACGTGCACTTCTCCAACACTACCACCATCATCTCCATGTGCGCCCCTTCCCTACTTCGCCACCGCCCGATCCTTGCTGCGGATACAAGAGATGAGGGCCACCAATGAGAGCAAGCTGGATCCGACCACACCTCTCCTTAGCATAGCTCTGGGGGCCAACACCACTCCGTCTTTCTATGGCAACTCTAGTTACCACGGCGAACACAGTGATCGTGCCGACACCTCGTACCAGGGACAACCCAAGGGCAGCAAGAAGTGTCACAACAAGGTCAAGAATGGCGACGACTGCGCCAATGTCTCAGCCAAGTGGGGCACGATGCCTAGTCCCACTTCGACGTATGGCATCCATAGACACCCAAGGTCTTCAACACCATGTTCGCCCCTATTGCAATGTCTTCCCCCAATCGCACTTACGTGGGATCAGTTGGGACTGATTGCTGCCATGAACAATCTCTCCATGCTGGGTGGTTGGATCGTGGACTCCGGCGCAATGTCTCACATGGCCTCGGATGATGGTACACTCCAATTAGCTTCCCCACCTCCCTACCCTCCCTGTGTTACTGTCAAGAACGACTCTACCGTCTCCTGTCCTACTCGGGACACGGTCTACTCCTTGCACCCTCCACTTCCTTTCTCCTCAATGATGTTCTTGTCGTTCCTTCTCTCATTGAAAATCTCATTTATGTCCGCAAGTTCACACGAGATAATTCCTGCTTCATAGAGTTTGACCCTTTGGTTTTTCTATCAAGGACCTTCAACCAAGAAAGAGACTCTTTATCGCAATATATAGTTTCGAGGACCTCTACACTACCTACCCGCATGTGCCCGCAAAGATATCCTCATGTGTTAATATCCACGACGGCTCGAACACCTCTCGCATCGTTGCTTGGATCATCCTAGCCACGACATCATGACGCCCCTTGAACAATCATCGATAATTTCTTGTAATAAAGTAGGTCGATCTACTTGTCATGCATGTCAACTTGGCAAGCATATCCATCCGCTTTTTCTAGCTCAAACTCTACTTTTTAGGTCCTTTCAATTAGTTCATTGCAACTTACGGACATCTCTCTGTGTCAAGTACCTCGTGTTATCAACACTATCTTATTATTCTTGATCAACATCATTCACACCTCCTGCTCCAAGCTAATATGCCACCTTTCTTTTGGGTGGAAGCCCTACAAACAACCACTTACCTCCTTAATCATTGGCCCTCCAAACCAATACAATCTATTACTTCCTTTGAGCACCTCCACCATCGCCTCCTTCCTACACTCATCTTCAAGTTTTTGGTTGTCTATGTCATCCTAACCTTTCATCCACCACCCCACACAAACTTTCACCCCGTCCACTACGTGTTTTTCTTAACTACCCTAGCTCGCATAAAGGCTATCATTGTCTTGACTCGCCACACACCGGATGATCATCTCCAACCACCACCGACCCATGTTCACTCAATTTCCTCCTTGATCTTGTGACCACAACCTCACCACCACCTACCATCCTCGCCACACTCGCTATCGTGCCTTGCACGCATGTGAATCCCCCGCCACGCTCTGCTTTCTTTTGCCGCATCACCTACACCCTCCGTCAAGCCCCTTCCTTTCCTTGCTAAGGCCATCATCGCGTGTCGCATACCCCGCCGCGACACACTACTCGCCACCGCACCACTTTCTCCGATCGTGGAAGCATCCTCACCGCCATAGTAGAACTCTTCCTGCTACATCTTTTCCAACGGCAAGCGGTTCCTCTACCACGGTTTCCTCTTCCACACTGCACCATGCCTCGCCGCCGCCGATGCCAGACCTCACCATATGATCACCGCCAAGCACGGTATTATCAAGCCTATGGAGAGCCTAAACCTCCGAGTTGCTCATCCTAAAATTTCACCCATCCCCAAGACATTGTGCCGCACTTTCGATCCGCGTTGTTGTCATGCCATGACAAATGAGTACACCGCCTCGCAACAACCATACTTGGTCGCTGATCCTCACCCACCGCACTAGTATCATGACTAGCAAGTGGATCTTTAAACACAAATTAAGCCGATTGTTCTCTCACTCACCATAAAGCCTCGTTGGGTTTTCGCGCTACTCCTAACAAGCCAATGTGGATTTCGATGAAAGTTTCATCCGTTGTCAAACCTTCCTCCATTCGCATGGTCCTCGATTGTTGTTTCGCACTCTGGCCCATACATCACCTTGACATCAAGAATACTTTTCTATGGCACTCGACAAAATTGTTTATTGCCGCACCCTCCAATTTTGTTGATCCCACATGGCCCGATCAGTCTCAAACAGCTCCTGTATGTTACCAATGCTTTGCTACCTACATTAGTACAATGGCGTTTGTCTTCTTCGTTTTTGAAATTTCCTTGTTCGCTTTGAAGGACGGTGAATATCTTGCTTACCTTCTTTTGTATGTTGGTGACATCATCCTAACAGCCTCTTCAACTACCCTTATACATCGTTTGGTTTGCTGTCTCCATTTTGAGTTTGCTATAACAGACCTGAGTGTCGTCCACTTCTTCTTGGACATCTCTTTCACAAGGTCTCCTCGGGGTCTTTTTCTTTCTCAGTGCCAGTATGCTTCCTAGCTTCTTCAATGTGTTGGGATGGCCGAATTTCACCCCTCGGTGACTCCGGTTGACACTTAGGCCAAGCTATCTGCCTTGGATGGTCTATAAGGTTAATTACTCGACGCACTACAGAAGTTTGGAAGGTGCTCTCTAGTATCTCACCTTGACACGGCCTGATCTTGCCTATGCAGTTCAGCAGTTGTGCTTGTACATGCACGATCCCCGTGAGACTCATCTTCCCTTTGTCAAACGGATTCTCTGCTACGTCAAAGGCACTTTGGATTACAGGCTTCAGCTGCATGTTTCACCGGTGTCCACCCTGACCATGTATTTTGATGCAAATTAGGCAGGCTGTCCCGATTTGTGAGACTACTTCTGGCTACTATGTCTATTCCGGTGACAACCTTGTCTCCTGGTCGTCCAAGCATTAGATACTTAGTTGTGTTGTCACGCCCATACTGAGACAATTCTAGGGTGTTCTAGCAATACTACAGGGTATGCATCCTAAACAATGAGGTTATTTCACCTAGTAGGACGATTTTATCTGTTGTCTCATATATTCTATCTAGCAATTAGTAAGATATCTCAGGTAATTGCTTAAAATGATGGGATTGTCCATATACTAGTAAAACAAAATACAAAGGATTTTCCAATTTTGGGCCATTAGATCAAATCCCCTGCTCTAATGGTCGACATGTGTCCTATCTCTAAAACCCTAGCTCCCTACCTCCCCACGATCGAGTTGATCGCACCGCCCGCTAGTCCCACATCGCTAATCCCACCACCCAACCTAATGCCTCAACTCACCCTCGCGCCGCCTAACATGTCGCCGCCTCACCGCATCGCCTTCAACACCAAAGAATGGCCGCGACAACCACTTCCCTAGCACTATTGCCTCCCAACACAGCTTGCCCACCTCCTCCTGCTTCGCTCTTCTTCCTCCTCCCTCACCGCTGTTGTTCTTCGTCTTCTTTGGCATCGTCTCTGGTGGTTGAGTCGTTGGATTCGACACCAAACTTTCTCATTTGAGCTAATCGACCCGACCGCCGCTGCCACCCTACTCTGTCTTGCGGTTGAGGTGGCGCCACCACTACCTCGCCACCGCCACCTCTGCCCAGCGTCGTGCATCCGCTACCCCCTCCCTTTGTAAGTCGGGGCTCCGGTGAACCCGGACCCTAACTGGTAAGCATCGAGCCCTAACCTGGCAACGGAGGGAGACGGCGGAGCTGAAGAGGAGGATGACGAGCTTGTAGGTGCACGAATATCCAAGCTCATCCAAAGGTAGAAATTCGACTGATTTTGCAAAAAAAAAAAAGACGACTAATGTATAGCAAAACCGGCCGTAAAATGATTTATGGAACTAAGTTTGCCAAAAAAAATTATTGTTTATCATAATGTAATTCATGTTAACACAACTTATTCTTTTCTCAAATGTGTTGTGCATTATTATGTCCGTTTCTCAACAGCGTTTGCCTACATGAAACCATGTAACACATACAAGTATTTATCAAAGACAATGGCCGTAAGAATTTACATGCATGCTACAAACAAAAGCTTCTCCAAAAATAAACGGAAAGGTTCTTGTCCACTATGACCACATCAGCTTGCGGCATAAGTTGCAGAAAAACAAACGAGATACTCAGCAAGAAAAAAATTTCAGAATATGTTGGGTACCATGTGCAAAAATGTGCTAATGGTCGGTTGGGGCTCCCCATTTCTCCGTGTGGCGTATGTGTGTACGTGTGATTTGTGGCCGATTCTGCGGTGGGGCCCACGGATGAAGGCTTGTACTTGTCACTTCGATGAGATCTCTCTTTAACGAAACCGAGTCCCTCGCGAGGAGCGATACAGCGCCCTGTGGGCCCTTCACGGTTTCTTCTTCATTTCCAAGTTCCAACTTGAAGAGTGAGTCCATACCAAAACTGTTAGGCTAGATGACTATATATTAAGAGAAGACGATGTCTATTTTGTACCGTTTTATTCATCAATAAAGAAGACCGCTGAATTGCTCTTTTTTCACATCTTTATCAATTGTTCATCTACTTTTGCTATTGTTAATTGCTTGTATCATTCTCGACTTCTAGCTGTGTTGATTAGCTATTGGATCGCTCGGTGATATTGTTATTCAACACTCTCCTCTCCTCTCGTGCAGTAGGCTGCAGCAGTTGCTACTCGTTGCGCGGCACGCAATTGACGTACCGCTGAAATTCTGCCAACCACCTAATCAACACATCTAATTGCTCTCTCACATTTTTATCCATTCTTCATCTACTTTTGCTACTGCTAATTGCTTATGTTATTCTTGCTTTCTAGTTATGTTGATTGGCTATTAGATCGCTCTGCAATACTAGTTATTCAACACTCCTCTCCTCTCGTGCAGCAGCTGCTACTCGTTACGCGGTACGCAATTGATGTACCGCTGAAATTCTGCCGACCACCTAGAAAATACATGTGTTGTTATTTCTTCCATACCATTTGTGGTCATGTATTTCACCGGCTAATTAACTTTCTTCGAATTGAGAAAAAAACACTAGTAAAGATGGTTTTAAGTTTGGATTTTTTTCCTATGGAAAATAAGCTAATTAGTAGGCCCCTTCACAAAAAAGATATTGTGTTTATAGGCCATACGATCGTACTTTTTCTAACTTTGATTACTAATGTAGCTAAAAATATAGAGCTGTCATATATTCGACCCAAAAAATACTTAAGAATATATAGTTTTATGTTTCTTGCGAAGATATTGTGATTGAAATCAATAGTCAATATTTTATCCCTAAGACCATATCGAAGTCCAAAATGATATGTTTTTTATTAATTTATATGGTCTAGCTATTTTTTTCCTTTTTGAATCTAGAGGAAATCACTATTGGGTTTTAAGCTTGGAAATCTTTTTCTTTTTGTGAAAAGCAAGATGAGCTGTTAAAATCCAAATCTTATATCTAAACTGTTAAAACTAGCTCCTATATATCTCAATGCAAAGCTCGTTTGCAGCGAATGACTGAATTGGTAGGAACTGAAAAATTCTAGGATTTGTTCTAAATTCCCACGTTTCTAGCTTAAAGCTAGTGAACGTATCCGTTGTACTATGCGTCAATCATACTTTTAAGTAGACCTTGTTTGGGTGGCCAAATATCTCCGTGAAAGGGGGAGACACTGGCGAACAGATTTGCTAGTTTCCGAGAGGGATAACAATCACGTCGCAGCGACCTTTTTTTTTGTGCTTCTCTACTTCTTCAATGGATTGTAGATGATAGGGCATTGCTATGCTCCTGCCGCTCACTCCTCATCCACTACCCACGTGAGTCTCTTTTCAACCGCCTCGATCAACTTCCCCAAAGCATATTGTGTTCTCCACCTAGCCCACCAAGGCACCAACCTATCTTCTTCTCTTTCCTTCTCTAATTCTCTTTCTGTATCCAGCTGGAATGGTATGCTAGGGCCAAGACACAAGAGTGCGAGGGGTGCCATCGCGCCTTGCTCTAACGAGCTCTGGTCATGGCGCATGCCGTCGAGCAACACACAAGCACCCTGCTCCAGCAAGCTACAGTCATGGCGCACGAGCGAGCTCCACCAACGCTCGTCGTGAGCTCCCTAGGCATCTCGAGCTCCACCACCGGCGATGACCTCCATGAGCAGCGCCTAAGCTCCACCGGCAGGGGCTCCTCGCCGGTGCCGCAGCAACACCCTCGATTTTGTTACAGGCATTTGCTCAATTTATTGCAACAGCTGGCTCGAAATGTTGCATGGAGTGTTTTCATTACTGTGAAGTTGTTGCATCAAATGTTGCGGCAAGAGATATTTGTTACAATAGTGTTTTTGATTTGTTGCAAAAGAGTAAACTTTTGATGTGGTAGGGTGTGTATTTGTTGCAACGAGGAATTCGTACTTCTTGCTTCAAGTTGGGAATTTGTCGCATTTTTGTTGCATCGGATGGAGATTTTGTTGTAGGCTTATTAAATAATTGTTGCGCCACCGATTTTTTTTTCATCCGATCGATGTTTGAGATCGAATATTTCAAGTTAGATCCGACGATGGAGAGGGTGTACGTTGAAAAACTCCCATCGTACGTCCGGACGCTAGTTGCTCCTAGATGATAAGGGTATTAAAATTTTAGATGTAGCAATTCTTAAAAAAGATTTGCTATTTATAAGTGGTCTAAAATTTTCTGAAGTCCAAGTTAATTTTTTTGACTATTGGATTTGGGTAGAGCACTACTACAAAAATGATTTGTAGCAACACCACCTATTTCGCAAGAGAGGCGCTCACTTACCAAGCGCCCCTACAGTGGTGAGCTCGCCCACTATACCAACCGCCTCTACAAATGGTTCAGAGAGGCGGCCGGTATCACCAACCGCCTACAAATGGTTATATTTGTAGAAGGCCGAAATACTAGCCGCCTCATGCTTGATTTGTAGAGGCGGCCGTCCCACCGCCTCTTCGGTTCATTTGTAGGCGCCGGATAACCACCGCCCTACAAATCGACCAAAGATATAGTACAGACTCTTCTTCCTCCTCGAGCTGCACAAAGGCAACCCGAGAGAGGAAGGAAGGAGGCCTGGGCACCTCCCAAAAATTGCTATTTTGAGGGGAAGGTTTGAGTTAAATTCCTTTGGTGGAGAGGTTGTTGGAGGTAAGAAAATGGTTTTCCATACATCTTTTGAAGTTTTAATGGTGGGTTATTGCTTAATTAGAGTTTTGATTTTCTCTCTCTATGGTGTTTGAGTAATTTATGGAGCAAATGAGGTTAAAATTTTGAATATGCTAGGCTAAATTAGTTATGGGAATAATGTCATACCCTTATTTAGTCATTCTTCCTTGATTTTAGTAGACTATTAATTAGTTTTATGGATGTTTGAGCTACATCTAGATCTAGATACCTAGAACTAGGGTTTGTTTTTTTTACTAATTACATTGTTATTAATTTAGTGGAATATATTTACAATTGCTATTTACATTGCACCATACATTTAGAATTATTAATCAATTTAGAATATCCTTCCATAAAATTTCTATGTATATTTTTTGAAGTAATAATTAATTTGTGAAGTATTAATTAGTCCTATTAATTTTATCTTTGTTTTCTATATTGAAATAAAGATGGACGATAGGAACTCTTGGATGTATGGTAAACAAAGGTGGGAGCCAAGTTTCGTGATGAAGTGGATAAATTTCTTCAAGCCAGAGAGCCATGCAATGTCGAGCAATAATAGTGGTGAAATTCTTTGTCCGTAGCAATTGTAAGAACTATCTCGCATGGAAAGATGTGACTATCATTAGATCACACTTGATTATGCGAGGATTTGTTAAAGACTACACGTTTGGAATCATCATGGTGAAGCGGTTATTAACAACGTTGATCCGTAAGAAGACGACGACGATTACCTAGATTGCATGGACCAATATGTAGCTGAATATGATGCGTAAATAGACCGTCAAGAAGAAGGTAGTGGTGGTCATAACGACGGCCGGTGGCAATGATGGCGGAGGACGTGTCGGGATGAAGATGACGGTGATTATTTGGAGGAAATGCTTCGCCATTGGACCGAGATTTTACTAAAGAGCCCGAAAGGTCTAGAAAATTTGAAAGGGTTAAAAAGCCTCAAGGAGACTTTGTATGGTGTTGAAAAGGGTTGTCCGACACATCGACAAGTGCTACGCTTTGTGCTTGAGCTACTCATCCCAAGGCTAAGTACTACCGGTCGATCAGTAGTTTCAATGATCTCATTACGCCTCTGCCTTGGTTGCCGCCACACCAAACTCGCCCCGCCAACACACACGGCGAAGAAGGTTATAAGTCCATTGACAATGGGGTTGAAAAATCCATGCATGCCCGAACCATTGTATCCTTTACCGTGGCGATACGTTCAAGTCACTAGATAAATGCCCCGTGTGGCACTAGTCGTTACAAGAACAATGACATTTACAACGGGAAGAAGCCTCCACAGGGAAGAAGAGGAAGAAAGGTGGGAAAAGGTGGTACAAGATTCTCAACCCAAAGAGAACACTCCATTAGGCATCGATGCAAAGCGTAGAAGAATCCCGCCTTGGTAATGTGGTACCTACTACCGTCGATCGCTTGAGGCGTATGTTCCTAAACCCTAAGGAAGCTTCACTCATGACATGGTGGGATGATGAACGCAAGGTGGGTGATGGTAAGATTGGACACCCGGCCGATGCTACCCAGTGGCAACGCTTTGATGCGAAATACCAAGAATTTAGCAAAGACCCAAGGAATGTACGGTTTGGCCTTAGCACAGATGGAATGAATCCTTCAATGAGAGAACTAATGAGCATAGTACATGGCCAGTGATCTTAACCATGTACAACATCCCAACGTGGTTGTGTCAGAAGAGAAAATATCTTCTCCTCACTATTCTCATTCAAGGTCCCAAACAACCAGGCATTGATATAGATGTGTTCCTCGAGCCTTTGATGCAAGAAATGGAGAGGCTATGGCGGTATGGAGAGCCGATGTACGACGCCTTCAGAAAGGAGGACTTCATATGTAGAGCCATTATCTTTGTCACTACCAATGATTACCCTGCGCTGTTTGCTTTGTCTGGACAGATCAAAGGGAAGACGGGATGCTTAGTATGCTTGGATGGTACTACATGGGTGTTCCTGGATGCATTCAAGAAGACAGTTTACCTAAGGTACCGACGATTCTTAAAGACAACTCACAGATACCGCAGCAAGTTGTTCTTCAAATTTTATGACAACAAACCAGAGACCGAATCCTCCAGAGAGACGTCAAAACGGGCAACATGTGTTCGAAATGGTGAAACACATACATGTCGATTTTGGAAAGAAGAATGCGGATGGGACAAAGAGAGATAGAAGCACACCTCCTGTCCCCGGTGTACCTTTTAAGAAAAAGTCGATCTTCTTTAAGTATCTCGCTTTATTGGCGGACTTGGAGGTCCCCATGCCATTGATTCTATGCACTTACGAAGAATGTATTTGAGAGTCTCATTGCTACCTTGATGGACACGGGCAAGACAAAGGATGGTCTAAGATCACGGAAAGACATGGTGCAACTAAATGTGAAGCTAGAGCTTCACCCGATACCTCAGGGTAATGGAAAATACCTCCTACCCACAGCTAGTTTCAACTCGACTCGCATGAGAGGAGGGCGATCCGCAATTTCTTGAGAGGTAAAAGTTCCCACCTGGTTTTCACCAACGTGAAGAAGCTAGTGTCAATGAAGGACCTGTCAATAACACGCTTCAAGGCTCACGATTGTCATGTGATGCTCACATTGTTCCTACCTATTGCAATCAGGGCTATAGAGCCAGAGTTCTTGAAAATGGCCATCACCCGCATGTGTTACTTCTTTCAAGATCTCACGAAGACGATTGGTGAAAATGAGCTTCGTGACCTACATGAATTGTGGTGGAGACAATAAACCAACTAGAGATGTGTTTACCTCCCGCTTTTTTTGATATAATGCCACATCTCATGATTCACATGGTTCATCAGATACAGGCACTGGGCCCTTGCTACTTACATGAAATGTGGTCCTACGAACGGTTCATGTCGGTTCTTAACCGATACGTGCATAATCGAGCATGCCCAGAGGGCTCCATGATAGAGGGTTACAATACCAAGAAGTCGCCGAGTCTTTATCAAGAGTACCTAAAAGTACAAAGAGGGATTGGTAAACTCGATTCTTGTCACAAGGGTAGGTCGATCGAAGGGCACCAAGGGAGAAAAGTCTTCATCGACAAGGATTTCAACGGTTAGTCGAGCTCATTATAGTGTCTTGCAGAGTGAGAATCGATGCAACCGCACATTGATGAACACTTGATGTCATTAGGCGTAGAGTAATGGCCGCTCGACGATTGGGTCATGAAACAAAGACAAGCATCGATTCACTACATGGTTGAAGGAGCAAAACCTACCGAATGGGGAAACCAGATGATATTACCATCGAAGGTTATGGGGCCCATCGAGACAAGTGACATCATGGCAAGCTTACGACATCAATGGGTACACGCACTATACCAACAAGAAAGGATAGTAATTGTGTGAACCAAAATAGCGCGTTCGAATAGAAGCCATCAACGGAATGGGGCAAAAGACCCCATACTTTGGCATCATAGATAATATATGGGAACTTGACTATGGAATGGGTATACAGATGGCCATGTTTAGATGCACTGGGTCAAACAACACCAAGTGAATGAGATCGGGTTCACAGTCGTGGACCTCGAGAATATCGGATACGCAGATGACCCTTGGGTGCTCGCTTCACGTGTCACACAAGTTTTATATTTACGTGACCCGAAAACTAACCTACCCCCAAAAAAGAAGACAAAGCATGTGGTTGCCTTCGGGAAACAAACTATTATCGGAGTAGACGGAGTGGATGATGTTGATGAGTACAATAACTACGATGAAATGCAACTATTCACTGACTTTCCTAAGAAGATCGGTGTTGTGGAAAAGAACTTGCCCAAAGACATACTGCCATGGGAACGAAAATGTGCCAAGGGGAAACTTGTTACAGGCTAGTTGTTCAAGTTTGATGCATGGTGTGTGTATCTGTGGTACTATATATATATATATATATATATGTATGTATGTGTGTTCAGCATGCATGGAGTGTGTTTGGAGAAAATGTCCAGAACCAAAGTTGTATATTTTGATGAGTTCTACAACTTTTATTTTTACATCCTTTTCATTTGACATCATTTTTTATAACTCTGTTCAAAGATTTCATGATTTAAAAAAATTGTAAATTATTTGTAGGGGCGGCTGGTTCAGGAACCGCCCCTACAAATCTATTTTTAGGGGCGGCTTGTAAAAAAATCTTGGCTATTTCTTGTTTGCATGGTTCAGTCTTTAATGTTGGCAGTGCTCATCTTTTACATTGTTAGACGTGGGAACAATTGTCTGTGATGTTGTACCTATAACCATGTACTCATCTATTGGCTATGGCCCTTGTGAGGTAGTGGGACCCATTTCATGATGACTAATAGCTGGTTAGACTGTTGTAACGCCTCTTATGCTCTCAAACTGAGTTTCTGTTTTAATGATCATGTCAATTCTCATTGGAGTGCATATGTTCTACTTGTACTACTCTCATCTCTCTTCCCTACTACTACTCGCTGCTCTATTAGAGGATCAGAATAGTATTGTTTATCTCGTATTTGTTGCATCTATTAGAACAAAGCACAAAATGACGGGACAACAGACGACACAACCCGAGGCCCCGAACAAGTGCCAATCTTTGAAGACGAACAACTGTAGTTGCTTATCGAGGAGCAGTTCAACCAGAGCTAGACGATGATCTACAAATGTTATTAGATGGGGACCATGAGGAGGCTAATGATGAAGACGACGAGGATGAAGAAGAGGGATATGTAAGTCCGGAGGATCCTTTCCCACCTGGTAATGCATGAGGCCAACCAAGAGGAGTTGGACAGGATTTTGATCCGAACGAGGAGGTAGGGATAAAGCCTTATTTCATACATTATGCTTGTATATAAGATCGTGTTATCATTACTAACACTTCGACCTAATAGGCCCTTCTCGAACTCTACGACGCCGGCGACATCTCGCTGCACAAGAAGTAGCAGAGGAAGCCGGAGCAGAGGCAAGAGCCACAGAGCCACGAGGCAAGAAGTAGCAGAGGACACGATGGCGCCTCGGCTCCACAACCCGGCCACAAACTCGGGCACCAGCAAAGAGGGGACGAGGAAAAGAAGTGCTAACATATATCCAAAGGACACAAAGATATGTGATAAGAGAGGTCGGGAGGCTAGGGAGCCACTTGAGCCAAAACATCTCAGAGCTAAGTGGCGTAACACAATTGGGGCGCTGGTAAGAGATGAGTTGAACCCGGCAATCCCAACTTGGAAAGAAGTATCAGCTGATACAAAGAAAGTCTTATGGGATAAGCTGATGACCAGTTTTAGATTCCCGGTGGGAACCGAGGAAATGGTACGCCGTCACGCTATGAAGCAGATTGGAGAGTCATGGAGAGGTTGGAAGTCATCTCTCAACGTCAAATATGTCCATAAGGGATTAACTCCCTTCAAGGAGTTTGGCAACATAACTCCTGGACAATGGGAGCGGTTTGTGGCTTAGAAGACTTCAGCGGAAGCATTGGCCTCGGTCTGTGAACATCGAAGCGAAGAAGAACGTGCACCACCATCATCTAGGACCGGTGGGTACTATGGAAAGGAAGAGCAATTTAGGAAGATAGAGGAAGATGCCGCATCAGCTGGGACATACAACTTGTAGGGGGTTTCAAAGCGCACAAGGAACTGGATCCTTTCGAGGAATAAAGAAGCATCCAAGGCGCTTAAGTTTAGTAAGCCGGAGACCGAAGAGACAGATCAAAGATATCGAACTATGTTGATAAATGCGTAAGAGCTTATTTAAGCCTTCCAGAGAGAGGGATGAGCTTAGCCTTGTTTTGGGAAACCCGAGCACACAAAGCCGTGTCGGGGCTAGGGAAAAGAGTGATATGGAAGGAGGGATTTGAAGAGGATAGGCACATGTACAAGAAACATGATAGAGACCGAGAGGCTAACCTTGAGGTCCAAGTAAAGGCTCTAGTTGCGGCGTTGCAGGAGCAAGGATCACAACGGAGGCACGAATCAATGCCACCACCGAACAACGGAAGTTCGCAGCACCTAAGGTTCCATCAGCAGCCACAATCGCCGCCGATCGCATACGGAACCTACTCCTTGCACTTTGGTTGTTCTCATGGGCAGCAATCAAATATGATTGAGGTGGCAACGGTGAGGCACATCCTCCAGAGGCACTTATCACACTAATCGGATCCCGCGGACTACACTAGGGTCGAGATTCGCACCGTGAAGTTCGAATTCAGCCGATGGAGGATAGACTTTCCAACTCCCGAGGACTCCAAATACTCGAGAAGTAGTGAACCGGTTCGTCCTCCGCACAAGCGAGACATCATATTGACTACGATTACATCGCTG
The DNA here is from genome assembly GCA_036346255.1 of Ampelocalamus luodianensis. Taxonomy (NCBI): domain Eukaryota; kingdom Viridiplantae; phylum Streptophyta; class Magnoliopsida; order Poales; family Poaceae; genus Ampelocalamus; species Ampelocalamus luodianensis. The sequence goes on along the minus strand of CM070638.1, from coordinate 31,222,887 downwards.
CATGCACACCGCTACGCTTTGGAGGAGTTGAGGAGGGGAGATACGACACCACATCATGACCAATAATTGCTCGAGATGCGCACACCGCCACCTCGCGATGGCGTGCCTCATGATATGCCACCGCCTTCACCGCCTCCGGAGGATGTGTAGAGCCGACATGAACAACAAGAGGTCGCACAACAAAGATGAAGAGCATGCGGAACAAGTTGATGCACCCGAAGGTGCCCACGGCGAGCCGAATTAAAAAGCATCCAATCAAGATAAGGTCGCTTATGTGCCGATGATGATGTCGTGGGGTGGAAAGGTGGTATGGCTATGATATGTTCAAGCCGAGAACCAAGCGCCAAGATCTAAGAAGGCGGTCACCAAGAACGGAAACAAGTGCAAGGGCGTGCACCAACCAAAACCAACCAAAGTTACTTGCAAGTACGTAAATGTTGAATGCATCACATGGTCAAAGAATTGTCCGCAAAAATATGAAAGAGGCAAGTGTTTCCTTCCAAATCGGGTGATCCAGTACCTACCAATTGGAATGAAAAGGTTTCATGATCGGTACTTGCGTGCTATCCCGACGAAGGTAAATCTCATAGAGGCAAGGTTCCCGCCCATGACATTTGGAGGCCCAAAAGGACAAATTGCCTTTGACTTTGATGACATCCATACTATCTTTCGCCTCGGAGAAATGGAAACCAATCTCATTCGTGTGTGGTGCCTGTAAGTCCTACTCCTATTGCATTGATATGATTGTAATCTTTAGATTTTGTTATAACTAACTAACCCGCGCTATGATTTGTAGAATGCAAGTGCACATTTCAAGTAAACTTCCTAGCAAAGACCAAGCAGGGTACTTGGACCCTCAATTAATAGCCCAGATGATGTTTAATTTCCCGGCAAGTGGGGACTGACCACAAGGAGCTGGCCCGTGGAGAGACCGTTGAGGAGAAAGATAAAATACTGAATGAAAAATTAGGAAGGAGTGCTATAAGGTTGCGCGTATATTTCGAGAGCTTTCTCCGAATGCAAGACAAATCCTATATATTTCTACCCTACAACTTCAAGTAAGTTTAACTATATCCTTCAATCTTTAATGAGCCATATTATTTTGTTCGATGCAAATGAGCTTATCTATTCCTATGATTAAATTCATGTAGCAAGCATTGGATTTGTGTAGTCATTAATTCAAGCTAGGCATGGCGTGGGTCATGGATCCACTTGATTATGACGAGTCGCTTTACAAAGATTTCATAAGCATTCTTAAGACGTATACTTATCAACCATCCTCATCGCTTTTGACTTTTCAATACTAACTAACTTGCTTTTGTTAAATTCATTCGAGCAGAGCGCATGTGTACTACGCCAACAAACTCAAAGGGTGCATGATCCGAGAGGAAGGGTGACCTATATGTCAAAACAAGATGGCGGTAAGTGCAACTTACTTTAGTACTTACATTACGCTGCCGCCACAAGCATTGACGTTTTATATGCGAAACTCACGAGTGCCAAGCGTAAGTCCGGAGTTTGCACTGTGGATATTACGTATGCACTTACATGAGTGTCACCGGTGCTTACAGAGACACCCTTTATGGTATGTTATAACTAATTCACTGTCGTATAACACACACATATGTTATGAAATACTAAACTTAAAATTGTCTTGTAGTGGAAAGATGAGATAGGAATTTGTAGAAAACCACTCAACGATGATAGCCTCCTGGAGCTCGTCGGGGACATTTGCAACTTCATAATGGATGCTATTATACACGCCGAGGTACATACCATGACGACACGTCTATGCTAGGACGTCGCTCGAGTACGAGTTCCTTCGTGAGTGGGAAGGAATGCATTTAGGACATTGAGAACAATGTGTATGTAATATTATCGCACTTTATGCTACAAGTGTATGTAATGATAAATTATAAACATGATGTTACGCGATGTGAATATAATGTCTCGTTGAACTTGTTAATATCATGTCTTCAATTATATATATATATATATATATATATATATATATATATATATATATATATATATATATATCATGCATGGTTTGATATATATACCGTGGTTTGATAATTTTAATTTTTTTTAAGGAAAACAGATTGTAGGGGTCAGAGTTGCAAGCCGCCTCCACAGAAAATTACAGAGGCGGTGGTCATCTAAGCCGCCTTACAAATCTAATTTGTAGAGGCGGCCGATTACAAGCCGCCTACAAAACAGCTTTGTGGGGCGGCTTAGAAACCAACCGCTCTACAAATAAGATTTGTAGGGCGGTTCAAACCGCCCTACAAATCTCGATTTGTGGCGACGGTTGGGTAGGGGCGGCTGGCCGAGCCGCCTCTACAGAGGCTCACCAGCCGCCCCTACAGTGCTCTGCTGTAGTAGTGGAGATTGATATGCCATATAATTGGATATTGATCCAATGAATAAAAAAATATGATATATACTTAAGAAAATTTCAATCACCTGACAAATAGAGAACCCTTTTTAAAATACATTGAGAAAAAAGAAAGAAAAGATTGAGCCAGCCAGAAAACCACCAAGAAAAATTCCGTAGCAGGTTTTCCAATCCCAGGTGGGTTGTCCAGTATGTTTGGGAACAAAACTACGAGTTTAATTTACATACGTGTGATACCTAAAAACCAGAAACGAGGACTATAAAAGTTAACGTTGATGGGGCCTTCTATGCGGAGAAGATGCACCTTTGGTCTTGTTTGGTTAGGACAAAATTTCTGTTTATTCGTACGGATTGATTGGGATTTTAGTTCAAATTCTCGGCTCATCCACATGAATTCCAATCAAGAATGGACTTCTCAAACAAGATCTTGGTGTTGTATCCAGGGATTCTAATGGGAATTTTCTGGTAGCGGCTACGAGATGGTATAATAACCCAGCAGATGCGCTCACTGTCGAAGATTACACATTGTTGGATGGTGTGCACCTTGCCATGGACTGGGGCTTTTGCAATATTGAAGTTTGCACGACTATCAAAGCCTAGTTGACAATAATAGGGAGTCTAAGAGCATGTACAATGGTGTGGCTTCAGCTATCTGTAAGTCTTAACATTTAGTACACGAGATGATGTAGAGGAGAGAGGGAGAATATAAAGAATTGGGTCGCTCTCATACTGTAGTCAATTGTAACACAAGAAACAAAACACATTGTATATAGAGTAGCTGTCTATAGAGACATATAAAAAGACAACTCATTATAAAAACTGTTTTTATTGCTGACTATATATGATATGAGAAAATATTATAGACAATAATTATCTATACCATTGTACATGTTCTGATCAAGCTAGTATTCGGCCTGTCTGCACAGTTGTGCTGACTTCCGAAGTCCAAACTCAATTAATTAATTAAGTTAAGAATTAATTTAAGCTGGTAGCCGCAACTGCGAAGGGCTATAATTTATTAGTTTTTGGTTTCTTCCTCTGTTGGGGCACAGCTGCACAATTCAACGCGGGACCGAAGAACTACAATATGCGGCTGCAGCTGAGACACGAGGCGCACTTATGTATGAGATGCGCTACGCAAGAGCGACTAAGATGGGTGGTACGGCCACTAATTACATAATTAAGCAGATGTGTACATATATAGCAGCCCAATTACAGCTGTTAATTACAAGCTCTGTTTGACCTTTATGATATACTACCTTGGGCGCAAAAGAATGTCATTTTTTAAACTTGCAGTCAAACTTTTTAAACTTTAGTTATGATATCTTTTTAATATTTAAATTGAATATATGAAAATGGTATGTATAAATTTGTATCAAAAAAATCTTTTATAAAAATATAATTTTGTTAGGTTTTATAAATATGTTGCAATACAATTAGTGGTCAAAGTTATGTTCTGCGGAATATGTCAATGTCCAAAACAACAATTTTTTGTAATTGGAAGGAGTAATTAGTATGCTCCATAACATAATTAAGGTCTCCAGATGAATAAATGGATGGGTCATTGAGTTAAGTAGAAAATATTTATAATATAAATTCAGAATATGCGGAAGCAAACTTAATTTATAATTTCGAGCACAAATAAAGACGGAAAATATGTAGAGTATATTAACCACTGAAATAACATCGTCATATTTGCCATCAAATGTGTTTTTCATAAATACGCTATATATTTTTATAAGAGACATGATTTCCGACCTCAGGTATCCACTGATGGGTGCACTTCTGATGTTAACTTCCAAGACTTTTTAACTCCAAATTCGAAGACTTTCGACTTACAATTTCCGACTTCATTCGCCAAAAAAAATCAACTTTCAACTCAAAATTTATGAGAATTGTCAATACCATAGTTGAAAACTAATCAGGAGCTTTCAACTCAAGTTCGAAGATTTCCAAATCAAGATTTCCCATTTCCACCTAAAAAAGTAAAGTTTCAACTCAAAATTTATGCGGCGGGTATCTACCCTAGACAAACACATATTTCCCTATTTTATAATTCCTGCTAATATATTTACAAAGTTATTTGTACTGTGAAGAGAAGCACGGTCAATATAAAAAATGACAACTATTTAATTATAACATATGAATGAATGAATGAAAAATAGGTGTATATGGTCCAGTATAGATGCCCCTGTACGATGATATCATACATCGCCGGATCTCACTTGATTTCTGCTGACTTGATCGATCGACTGCACACGGCTAGTCAGCTAGCAGGGAGAGGTGTGGGCCATATGGTGCTCTATATAGAGTCCAGACCAGAAAGGTCCATGGCCGCAACAGCTGAAAAAAGTTAAGTGGAATTATTATTCTAACATTTTTTATTTTGTTAAATCTCACGTACCGTTTCTTTACTTTGAAAGAAACATGTGGTGCGGATCATCACATGCCATTTCTTTACTCTGAAAAACTATCTTGGGGTTTTACCAAGTCATAGACTGTAGATCATCAGGGTGTGGTATGGTTAGTAGTGGGCTTTGAATGACGGCAAGTGTGTTAATCGATGGCCAGGGTAATAACACACAGACCATTTGTGAGTTCTGACAAACCATTGGTGGGCACCAAGAAAAGGCCGCGCCTAATATGTTGGTGACAACACGAGAATGCACTGTGTTGAGGAACCGTTACTGGCGAGTTCAGTCTGAGTGATTACCTCGTAGACAAGCGTAGAATCGTAAGAACAATGTAAGAACATAAGAACAGAATAATAGATTAAACACAGAGATGTAGGGAGACTTCTTACTTCTCTTTATTCCTTCGTCAAGCGATCAGCATTTACAATGACTAGAACCTCTATTTATAGGCTACGACCCTGCTAGGGTTTGGGATAAGGAACCCACCTTGGGTCAGTACTTCGGGTCCTAAGCTCGGTTTCTTAACACACTGCAAGGGTCAGTTTGCGGTGGCCGTGCTGTGCTTTGGAATCTAATTAGTTAGGGAGTCCTTACTAATTTCATTAAAATTTTACTGTTACTTCTAAAAAATGATTTCATCTAAGGAATAAATAAGTGAAGATAGCAGCTAGCTAGCGCGGCTCATACAATCGAAAACTAACAAATACAATGTAGCCAATCTAGGTAATATTTTATATATTGATGGCTAAAATTAAAACTTTTTAATTGCGCGACTTATATTTGGTGATGGAGAGATTCAAACTGTGATACATATATCTGGTTCATGTACAGCTTGTGAACAATATATACAACGATATTGCACAACAAATGGCAAAAAGAGCATTTTCTTCACTCAAGTCAGGCACCCTCGTCGACATACGTGTTGAAAGAAGAAATTACACTCTCTCTCGAAACAAATGAGGATTTTGCTTTTTTGGACCAAATGAGGTTTTTGTTATGTTAATATGCCTTTATTATCTTATGAAAAGCACTATATATACCAAAAAAAAAAGAGCTAAATATATGCGTGCTTCAAATTTGCGTAATGATTAATTCAAGATGTTCCCCCAGCAAAAGAACAGGTAGGCATGCTGTGGCAAATTAAAATAACCAGCATGAGAGAAAATGTTATTTCTTTAGTAATATTTTCTCCTCTTTGACTGAAGCTTTTTATATATAAAAAGTAAAAGTAAAGCATCGCTATCAAAGAATTACAATGTGCATTGTAACCAATCGATGGGCATGCAGGGAGGCAATGATCAATTTATCTTAAATATCAAAAAGGGAAACATAGCTCTTTATATAGACCTAATTTATGTTTTCTTAGCATTGAGAAAACGGATTTTCAACATTGCGAGTGCAACTATTATATTTGAAGAGCGAGATGTCGGTGGTAACTTCGTTATTTTTTCATCAAGCTCCGCTCGCTCAGTCTTTCGTGGCGTGTATGTGAGTGTGTGCATGTGTATAAGCGCTTATGTGTTGTACTAGCTAGGTGTTTTGTAAAAAAAGACTGCTTATTACTGAACTTCATTTGCGCCGCTGCCCATCAATACGCGCCTTTAGCCAAACCTTGCAGACCTAAAATCTCTGTGTTAGTGGATAAACCTATTTAATTAACTACTAAACGAGTACTAGGTACTCATTCAGTTAAAGTATACCCATTAACATGTAACGAAGGCCCACATGTGATCAGCCCACTAGGCCCCATTATAAAGTATCAGGACGTACAACGAAAAAAAGGCTTGACTACTCCATTTCATGCCTCCTGCCTGAACTGAGTGGACTCTGTAGCTTACTGCCACCTGGCATGCTGATCTGTCCATTGTACTGTCTCCTTCTGCCACATCTCGAAACTAGGGACATCCAACAGGAGTTCGGAATTTTTCTTGCCCCAAATCTTCTTGTGCCGGCATAAAAAGGCATGTAAAATGATGCAGATATAAGTTGTCTACTGTACTTCTTTATATTACTTACAATACTAACGACAGATCGCATAGTGAGTCATGATAGACTCTAATCAGCACTAAAGACCTATAGCTTCTTGTTTCTCGTGACAGAGCTGACTGCTGCATGATAGACGACCTCTTTATCTTTCTTTATTCTCTTTCATCCATATCAGCTAATATCCTACATGACAGAGGCTATAGACAGCCGATGTTAGACTATTGTACGTGCTCTAATTAATATACATGCATGTGTAAGTGTTATATACATGCATGTGTAAATGTTGCCGTCGAAAAGTTTTGATCAATTATGCTAGGTTCCTAAGGACTTTCGGTGAAAAAAATGTGCCAAACATTGTCAAACAAATGGACAAGGAGATGAAATTAACTTGATCAAAGCTTTATTAACTATAGATCAAGGAAGGTACAAGATAGAGATAGGTTGATCTATCTACTAAACTACTCCTATATACGATGGAAGTAAATGCTATAAAGTAAACACCATAGTAATCTTGGAAAGTGGTGTGTGGGTCTATGCGCCTTGCTACTCGGGCATGCCTTTATATATATTAGGATGAAACGCGCTATGCCACGTCGGCAATTGCAGCGTGGTTCAATAAGCTGGTTATTTTTGTATACATAAAAGCATTGATGGAACAACAAAGCGTAACAAAATGAAGGCACATGCCACACAACGATATAAGAACACATTGAAACACGCTGATACAAACAAAAAGAATGGTTCACCTTGCTACAGCCACGACATATGAGAACATTGAAACCACTTAGTATTTTGATGGGTTTCCTTCATTCAGAGGACAGATTCCAGTAAACTAAGAAATTTCCAATAATCCAAATTAACAAAAAAGAAATGAATTGGAAGATCAACATACATACAAAGCAGACTCTGTCAACCAATATAGGGAAGCAAACCTTCAAAGCATTGAAAGTATTTGATGAAGAAAATCCATCGAATATGGGGAAAAATATTGATGGGTCAGTTGGGGTAACAACAAATTCCATGGACCCACTACAAAGAAGAAAAAACAAGAGTAAGCAACAAGGCTAATACACAATTAAAAAATGTTAGTAAGAATTCATGTATTTCATGCACCTAATCCAAATATAAGAAAACCGAATGCATATTTTTTATGAAGTCTGAACGATTACTCGGGCAACAACATTCAAAGGTGCCATTACTCCATGGTTCTGAGCTTGATGCTTTTGAACGGCATCAAAGATCAAAGACACTTTACACAACATGAAAATGTGAGCACCTACATGCGAAAAAGTTTCCCAAGTCTCCTATTCTATGTTTTAATATAATTATTTGCCTTGCAAGCTCTTCAGTTCAAAACTAATATGACTACATTTTAAGTCATAAGAATTTTGCCATTTCCACAGGGAACAAACAAGTTTGACATGGCAACGCATATATTCGTCAAAAGCGACAAATTCTGCAAATGCCTTTAGGATGAACTAAAGCCATATATACCTTTGAAGTTTAATAAAACGTTAAATCAATATGGCAATTCCAATTTTTTTTCCCAATAGAGCATCTTATAATCATTAACCTAATGTACTAACAATGATGAAGGCGAATAGAGTTAAGTGAACCTACACCACTATTTGGACAGATTACATAGAATGCTACCATGGCACAACTATAATGTATTTAGGTTATATTTTGGAGTAGACTAAGTAGTGAACTTTTAAGGTTAGACCAGTTAAGTACAAAGATCCTCGTGTCATATGACTGAATAGACACACATATCTTGTGGATTTATAGGCAAATAAACCAAAGGACTTTCTTCAATTGCCCATTTATATGCATTGGCTTGTGGCTTTTTTTCTTTATTATGCTCCATTTTGAATTTCAATGTTGTTCTACACAAAAATATGAAGTAAGGTAGTTTTCAAATACACCTGCTATACCAAGTGCAATATTGGTTATGTACTTGTAAATTAGTTTTTGAAATAACAGTACCAAATATCAAAGAATGCTTTGTCAAAAATGTGTGTGTGTGTGTTTATAACATTACAATACCAAATAGAACACTACCAGTTGTTGAACTGCCCTATGCATCTACTTTGGAGGATGAGAGAATAAACAGGTAGGGAATGTAACATACAATCGAGGTGGATTGCTTGTGAACATGGAAAAAAATCGAATTCAAGTAGGTGGAAAAGTAAAATTACCTCCATAGTATACAGAAGACTGCCCACTACTATAATGTGTTAGTGCACTAAAGAGATTTGAATTGTATGTCAAAGCAAGTGATGATAATACAACATGAACACTAGCTGCTAAATGCATGGCATGAAATGCCGATTATAAAGCTCCAACATGTGTAGTTTGGCCCCAACATGATACTGAATAAAGAAATAGGAGGCTTGAAGAACACGAATGATGCATGCCAACTCAATGAGAAAGACTGGAGAACCTTCACAACACAATTTGGCATCCATGATACAATCCTGAGGTTAGTAAGTTGCCCTGCCATTCCACCTAGAATAGCAAACCAAGCTAAGGTGTCCCATGAAGACTTTTCATTCAAGCAATCCCAGTTCAACACCCCAAGCAAAAGTAGAATTGAGAGCCTAGTCATTGCAGCGACAACACTCGGCACACCGGTAGCGTCCCTGCACAACAAATTGTATAACAGATTATACAAAGGCTGCATTTTTACCAATACACAAATAAGTACACATTTTTGTTGATTTCTCAAAAGAGGCAAAAAAAAAGTTAATAACAATATGGGAATAACTCCTAATTCAGGTTGCACTTTTAGCATTCTGAAGCACCACTATTAATGTTTTACTACCCTACTTCTGATCTTATCACCATACTGTATCTTAAGACAACATGTACTAAAATATGTAGTATATGTTGACAGCCAAGCATAAAGATTTTGGAACCAATCCAACACATAATAGTATGTATTAGAAAGAAGCGTAGCAGTAGTTAGACCAATGATGTCATAAGAAACATAATTTATTACATATCTTTTTTAGTTACTATTGCTTGAATATTTTCCTGTGTGCAAATGTAAACAAGGTGCAAGCAATGAATAACGTGCTATTTTAGAAAACTGAATTCTATAAATCATGTTGATCCTCTTGCCAACAGAAAAGTCCAAAGATCTCGACAGTCGTAATTGGAACACTTTACTGATTTCGGACTGATAAAGGTGATATAAAAAACTATTTCAGAATTATGATAGTATAACCACAATAACAAACTTCAGAATCCAACAAAACTACCTAAGACAAACAAAAAAACTATAAGGATTTATAGGCCATCGAACAGAGCCATTCTAAACTAAAGTTCCTATCCGCCCAATCGACCCATCACTTATAGTAACATATAAAGCTTCTCTAATCCTACCATTATGAATTGCAAAACCAGGTAGAGACACCCAATTATACAAGAAAAAGGCCTAAAAATAATTACGACTAAAACCCATCTCTCAAGCAGTAACGAAGGAAGATATGTTCTTCTTGTTTGTTGTACTATCAGATCCTAAGAATACAACAAAGCAGATATGGGTAGATAACATCATAGAGGCTCCCAAGAACTTCATGTTTTGAACATAGGTGATGATTAATTACTACTAAAACTTTATTACGATTACTGATTAATCAAACACGACTCAACTCTATATCAAAAAGCTTGAAACCTTGGGATCTGATGTATAGTCGACCATTCACCTATGATGTTATCAGCTGTTGGGATAGTCCCATATCAGTTGTGGGAGGAGACAGAGTGCGATTTATAAAGGTGAGGGTACACCCACCCATTAGGCCAGTATTTTAGGGGAGATGGCCCAAAACCCCTTGGTTGTTGCTCTGTAGTTGGGCTTGCGGGTTAGCGGCCCAACGACCTAAGGCCGGGATGCTGTTTTAGCCGGCCTGGGATTGGACACTGGTTGAGTGGTCCGATGGAGCTGTCCAACAATTGGTATCAGAGCCTAGGTATCCCGGATACATCTTAGGCCTCACGGTTCTAGGGAGTACACCCGATGTGTGAGGGCGGGAATTGTTGGAATAATCCCACATCGGTTATGGGAGGAGATAGAGCACGATTTATAAGGGTGAGGGTACACCCACCTATCAGGTTAGTCTTTTGAGGGGAGATAGCCCAAGACTCCTTGGTTTTTTCTCTGTAATTGGGCTTGCGGGTTAGCGTGTAACACCCTAACTACGTGGAAGCTAAGATATCACTTAATTAAAAGTCTAACATACATCAACAATACAAAATAATTTCACCAATCTATCAACTAATATCATGTAGGAATCAACAAATGATAGAATGATCATAAGAATTGAATCAGAATTCAACAACATATCAAACTCTAACTACCTAATCATATTGAATCATCTATGATAAACCTATCAATAGACTATACGAAGATCTTAGGCAATTACTATCTCAACATATCATAATAGAAGAGGACATCAACCATCAAACTCCAATTATTATAATCCAACATTTATCCAATAGAAGGTAATGACAAGTTCATCGAATGAAAGGTGATTAAAGTAATGTGAATGAAGTGTTCCGTGACAATTCCCTCCCAAGTATGCCGTCCTCAATATTTTTCTAAAATAAATAAACACGGCAAGAATGAGTCCACGACTCAACAAGTACAAAGGAATAATATGAACAGCAATGAATAAGAACATAACAATCATATTATAGAATATGAACGTAGATGTAACACCCTGGCTATTCGAAAGCCAAAATGCTACCTAAAGACCTAACATAATATCATACAGTGGAATAACTTCGACAATAATTCATCAACTAAGCTAAACAGATCAACATCAGTTGGAACATAACAGGAATGTAATAATGGATCCACTAAGATAAACCTATCAACGAATGATCAATGAACAACGAAGGATCAATGAACATAAACAATTATTTAAACAAACTCCTCGAAAGGAAGTTACCATCCATGTCTAAGTTTAGTTATTACAATCCAACAAATAACGAATGAAAGACAATAACAATTTCATATTGAATCTAGTATAGAGTGAAATATATTTGAGTAGTGCGTGTCTACTCCCTCCCAAGAGAAACTTCATCAATGGTCACCTAAAAACAAATAAACAAAGCAAGAGTGAGTCCAAGACTCAACAAGTACATTGAATATAAGAATGACTCCAATATGAACAAGATCACCTCTTCACGCTTCAACATACAACACATGAATATTTATGAATGCATGAGATGAATGGAAGTAATCGAAGGAAGGATCGCACACGTGCTTATACTCAGGTATAGCTAGTGACACACCCGTCGGTGTTCACTTAAGCCCGCACCTTAACAAAAGTGCGGGGATCCAAGTCCCGTATGAAGAACGTTTCATACAGGTGTCCAAATCTGCCCATACTGGAATTGATGGGTCTTATATTGTAACACCCTGGCTATCCGGAAGCCAAGATGTCACCTAAAACATCTAACATTCATCCATTATGCGGAAGAATTTGAAATAAGTATATCAACTAAAGACAACATTAAGATAAACAGGACATGGTGAAGGTATCCTTCCTTCACTTTCTAAGTTATTTAATACTGATCATCAATAAAGAAGGTTCACACGCAGTAATAAATCAACATCCATGTGGAGAAGGTATCCTTCCTTCACCAATTATAATTTAATTATTACAGTTCATCATTAACGAATGTAAGATAGAACTAAATTTAATCTTGAACATGAATAGGATGATGTTAACGAGTAGTGCGTGTCTACTCCCTCCCAAGTGAGCCAACATCAGGAGTTACTTAAAATAAACAAACAACGCAAGAGTGAGTCCATGACTCAACAAGTACATTTATCAATAAGATAATCATTCAATATGAATAAGACAAACTCATCATCGGTTCGATCACATCACAACCGGTTACATATGACATGATATGAATGCTCAAAATCAAAGGAATGGATGCACACATGCATATATCGGTATAGCGGTGAAACACCGTCGGTGTTCACTCAAGCCCGCATCTTAACAAAAATGCGGGATCCACTTCCGTATGAAGAACGTTTCATACGGGTGTCCAACATTGCCCATCTTGGAGTTAATGGGTCTTACATGCCCATTCCGGAATTAATGGGTCTTTCAAATCCACTCCCGTGGACGGGACATGACAATGTCCAACACTACCCACACCGAATGGTGGGACTTGCAATCCACTTTCGTGGATGAAACATGCATAATGAATGCATAGAATGAAATACGAATATTGAAAGACATGATAACAAAACATGGATTCAACACATATGAAAGAACATAGACAATCCATCTTCTAGTATCATACAAAATCACAACATGACCGTATAAACATTCATCAATCACAATCATTAAGGGTGGCAATGTACTTGCCTTCCAGCGATGCGACGCGTTAGTCGGCAAAGGTGACACTCCTAAACCCGAGGCTTCACCTCCTAAACAAGTAAAATAATTTCAATAAGGACATAATATACCCAACACTACTAATCGGTGTTCTACCCCGCTTTCCGATGACTCAAGTCATTCTTACAAAGCCTAAACTGAAAACAACGATTTCTGCCATAAACTATATCTGACAGCAGCACGAAATTAACATAACTCAAAGTCTGGAAGTCGAAAAATGGTAAACCCAATTGCTGTAGCTTCTAACTGACTAATCTACAATACTCTAGTTGACGTGATAAACCAATTTGGCCAATTTAATGGGTTAATAAATGCTTGAACTTTCAGTACAGAAACTGTCAACAGAATGAACAGCAGAATTAAAAGATCATAACTTTCATTAGGTAACTCCAAATTGAATGTTCTTTACCAATCTGAAAAGGTTATGAAATTACCTACAATAAACTAGTTGGCACGACATTCAAATTTTGCCTTTAACAAAAAGTGGCACATGGGTCAAAACTAAAGGTAGAAACGACATACAATCTGGACAGACTGACATACAATCTGGACAGTCACATTGAAAAGTGCATAACTTTTGATCTATAAATCCAAATGAAGTGTTCTTTATCAATCCTGAAAGCTAGTGATATCACCTTCAAAATTTGTTATGGGCAAGACCTCTGAATCACCCTCTAACTAGGCCATAAATCAACCTATACAGAGACTGCTAATTCTCGTCAGGATTCTGGACAGCAGATAGTAAATCTATCATAACTTTTGACTCGTTCATCGGATTTTAGTGTTCTTGGCGGCCACCGAAAGCTAAGAACAAGACCTACAAAACTCTAGGAGATCAAAATCCCTAATTCTGCCTTTAGGTACACGAAACAGGCCGCGCAAGGTTCTGGACAGAACAACTTTCTACTCGCAGCAAATCGATCTAAACAAATGTGATCCAAATAACTTCTACCACCAATCAACCGAAGAGGCTCGGATTAGTTACCCTTGCTGCAACCAGGAAGTCGATGGTTGATCCACGAAGATGTTCCCGCCCTATTGATCAGCGACCTTCCAAAGATCCAATCCGTTCCTCGCGAGATGCCGCCAAAGGGAAGATTGGCACCACGGGCAACTCCAGAGATGGGGAGGTACCACCATGACCTTGGGCAGCAGCAAGGGAGGTGGAGGAGGGCGGCTCCCTGCTGGAAGGTGGCGCAAGGTGGAGGGGAGGAAGTGGCGGTGCAGGGAGGGGAGAGGTGGAGTAGGGGAGGAAATTAGGGTTTTTGGCCGCCCTAAGGCCCCTTTGGCGGCCACTAGGTGGGCTTGGGCCCTATGGCTGCCCTCCTTGGCTCCAAGGCAGCTCCCTTGGCCCACAAGGCCTCCTCTCGGCCTCTGGCCAAAGGCCCAGCCCAAAACTAGAAGAACCGACAAACGCCAAATTTTCTATTTCTAAGTTTGAATTGAACTGAAATCTTTCTAAACGAAAATGGGGTATTACATTCTACCCCTTAAATAGGATTCGACCTCGAATCCTCACACGCCTCTGCGAAAGGACAACCACAACTAAGAACTAACAACGGTAAATGATACCCGCTTGCGACTAAAACCAGTTAACGCTCACCCCAAGCGAATATCCAACTCTCAAGTCACCTCTCTCTCAGACTGAGAACCACAACACAAAGACGTGAAAAGACGAAAGTCCTAACACTCAACCCTACATCTTCAGGTACACTCATCGGACAAGACTCGAAGGTAAGATCTTACTCGATGGTCAACATTGTTAACGAATAACAAACTCCGGATCTCTCGTACTCACCCACACCAAAAGAAACCAAAAGTGAGTACAACGCGTAGGAACCCGAGACGGTCTTATCAAACGATACTATCGAAAACAACCCAAAGAACTCAGGTTAACCTTCCTATTGATGCCGAACCGCACAACATGCACATTAGAACACGGAACTCTTGTTCCACCTCTCAATTGAACTCTTTCAAAACAAGGATCACCTCCTTTAACCGAAACATACCATCGAATTCTTTTAAGCAAACTCTTTACCGGCAAAACACATCTGAATAAGAAAGATTCACATCACAACTATACGTTACCAATCCGGGTACGTAAGAGTAAAAATCCAAAATCGAATTTCATCACGAAAACCTTTCCACCTCTCAAGTGGCGGTTTGCGAATAAACGTCACGAAAACCAAAGGAGGAATCATTTTAAATACCCAAATCAAAACTTCCTTTATTCTATCTGAACCGATAAGAACGACACATACAAAAATCGAGTCAAACTCAACTTACGAAAGACATTGGTCAACAGCACAAAGCTCACGCGAGAATAAAGAAAACACTTCACTAAACAAGAAGACATTTTTTTTTCCTTAGTTTCACTTTTTTGGAATAAAATATCTCTCAAACCTTGGGATTCGAATTCATCGCATACCACACGGTCTCAAACCTCTTAATTTAACATCCTCAAATTTAGGCTTAAACCAAATACATCATCACCTCCAACTTTCAAGAATAACACGTGAATCCTCAAGATACCCGCCGTGAACTACATCGAAGGGTTCTATCAACAATCATTCCACTACTCGAGAATACTCCAGCTTTCTATCTCCTCTACACACAAATCTTTGGGCGACCAAAAGTCTAGCATGAAAATGGAAAGCCCAAACTTAACCTCCAAGACCCCTACAACGAATTCCTCTTATAACACATGGTGAAATCATCGGATTAAATCTCTAACATCCCCACAATTCCGACATAATCACTCATTAACATCATCAGGAATCACTCACACAACATCGCAATACTTTCCAATTGTGTTACTCTATAAAATTGATTACGGTTTCCATACATTTGATAATCCCCAACATTTCAACATGAACCAAGGTTCTGAAACTACACTATACCATAGGTCCTACTTAGTCGAACAATATACAATTTTACTTCGAAACTATACATTCCATCTGAATCAACTTCCCTCCAAGAGGTTCAGGTCAAAACCAACTCATCTTCTATTACTCCTCCAATAGCTGGGTAGCAACATCTCACCCCTACAATCACTTAACCACCACCAAACAATTAACAACTCACGATTTGTAAAACTTTATAGCACAAAACGGTTGATCCTTTCTCAAAAGAAAGAGGCGAACAAGAACAACTTTCACCACACAGGAAAACGTTACTGCTCACAGTGAGCACGAAACCAAAAGAAATAGTCTGGTAATGAAGATCTGGGAAAACGAAAATTGAGTTCACAGCGGAGGGCACGCATCACCTCGAAATGGAAATAGCAAATAACAACCATTAAGAAAATGACATTGCGATTGGAACTCGACAACTCTTGAGTGAAAAGAGCAAAAAGTTTATGAACAATTCAAATAACCACGAGTTACAAAACTTGACTCAAATTCTCAAATATTCCTACTGCACTCTTTCCTTTAACACCGAAATTAATTCTTTGACTAACATCGCTTGCCACAATGAACAAGATAAGGTCTTTAGTCCAAACCACACGGACTAAATAAGAACCAATGAAATTCTTCAATACGTCTTATTTGTTCAGAACAGTTCAACTACACAAGAAACATGAGATCCAAATAATCTCAGCCACCAAACTCAAACATTTCCAATTACAGAGTTTCATGAAAAACAAGCAGATTAATCTCTCTCTAAAGGACCCAACATAACTTCTTTGATTGCAACCTCACGTTGTCAACTCAAACCAAAGAGCCTTTAGAGTTAAACCACACAAATCTCTTAAGAAGCAACAGACAATCCAATACCTTAATTTATTTAAAATAATTTCAGCTACGGATGATTCAATAGCTCAAAGAAAATATCACGAAAGCTAAACTTGAATTATTCTTATCTGAACGATATCACCAAAGGCGATCAAATTACTATGGGTATTAACATCAATTTCACAACAACAATTAGAAAACACTTCAAAAGACCCACGTGAAAAGAATGAGTTGATTCTTTCTCAAAAGAAGAGACAAATGGAAACGATTTTCACCAACTAGAAAACTCATCCACCACTCAGACCGAACATGGGACCAAGATAAGAAACCAATTAAGCAATGAACTCACAGAACATAAGCGGAGTCCACAGTTGAACGATAAGCCTCACAAGAAGAGAATATCGAACCTTAACAGATAAGAACAAATAAATATTCAAAATCAAGCACTTGCATCATCGAAGAACCATTGCAACTTTGTAACATATCGTTACTCGATAAACTTCATTTACCACATAAAGCTGAACCCCAAAAGATCATGAATACAAATTCTGAAATTTGATCATTTAGGAAATATCACCATGGGTGATCAAATTACTACGAATTAACCTCATTCTCACATTTTGACTATTTAATAACATCGACAACATACACTAGTACCAAGAATCACAAACTTTATTACTCCATCCTAAAACTTCCCAAAGGGAACACAAACCACAAGGTTGAAACAAATTTATCATAACAAGATTATGCTAAGCAATAACAATATCACAAGGCACGCTATCAAAGACTACTTACGAAATTCATCTACTCAATCTGTTGGTGTTGCTCAACACCTTCTTCAATAACTTATTAACAATCGATGATTGTACTAATCACGCGTATACATACGTACTAATTCCATTTGCAATCACATAACCATATATAAACATAGATTCACATTTCACCTTTGTTCAAATCATTTCAAAACATGATTAAAGATTCACTAACATAATTTCCTATAAACAAGATTTCATGAGTCGATACACCAGCACCCATCTGGTACTTTATACAAGTTTCAACAATTTTAGCATACTAGGAAATAGATAAATCTAATTCTTATGTAAGATCTATAGGTTCTGAATAGATATTGACAGTCTTTATTTAACATACACCATGAATCAAATACAAGGACATTTCAAATTAATCAATTTCACTTTCATGGATGGTAGTTAAGAATAATTGATTTGCACCATGCTAATAACCCGACTTGGTAACTCATATCGTAACAATTTATTCGCTTAGTTATAAATTCTCAATTTAAGCATGGCAAGACACCACAAAAGGATTCTAACACTTTACTTCAGCAAAAGAGAGACTTCAAACCTCAACGCTCGAAGTAATCCAAAAGAAACACATACAACCAAAGCTTTCCCATGCAAACGAACTTATAGCGGGAAACTCTCACTAACCAAGCTATCAAACGAGTAAATGAGTCATTCTTTTGTAATGAGAAAGAAGGAGTAACCATGAAAACATCAATCTTGCCAATTGACAACGATCACAAGTAGTAAAAGCAACTCAACAGTCAAAAAGCAATAATTATTTCAGAGAACCAAGAGGGATCTTTTGAAAACCATAAACTATCATGAACCACAAACCGGAGAAATTCATCAACCACCACGGACAAGAATTGCCAAATTCGAAATCAAGGAAGAGAACAACTTTCTAAAGCAACTCACGCTTGACACCTGAAACTATGGTACTCGGGGTAACTACTCCTCTAACCACGTTCTGCGAACAGTGGTGTAACCTGGTGAATCCCAGAGTAACAACCACGACCTCCACTTCTTGTCATCCGTTAACAACACGCTTCACCAAAATACGCCCTTATGAATATACAGGATCATCTCATGACAATCATAGTATTAGTTCATAGATATTGAATATCAAAGCAGATCATATATTACCAACAAGGATGATAGTACAGAAACAATTCAACAATTGCTCAACAAAATGAAACATAATAACAGATATTGCGGAAGCAATGCAATTTTCCAACCCCACCTACTGTGCACAGTGTGTCAATTTAATAACTTAATTACCACGGACCTAAAGCCCGCTCTGATACCAACTGTAACACCCTGGCTATCCGGAAGCCAAGATGTCACCTAAAACATCTAACATACATCCACTATGCGGAAGAATTTGAAATAAGTATATCAACTAAAGACAGCATTAAGATAAACAGGACATGGTGAAGGTATCCTTCCTTCACTTTCTAAGTTATTTAATACTGATCATCAATAAAGAAGGTTCACACGCAGTAATAAATCAACATCCATGTGGAGAAGGTATCCTTCCTTCACCAATTATAATTTAATTATTACAGTTCATCATTAACGAATGTAAGATAGAACTAAATTTAATCTTGAACATGAATAGGATGATGTTAACGAGTAGTGCGTGTCTACTCCCTCCCAAGTGAGCCAACATCAGGAGTTACCTAAAATAAACAAACAACGCAAGAGTGAGTCCATGACTCAGCAAGTACATTTATCAATAAGATAATCATTCAATATGAATAAGACAAACTCATCATCAGGTTCGATCACATCACAACTGGTTACATATGACATGATATGAATGCTCAAAATCAAAGGAATGGACTGCACACATGCATATACCGGTATAGCCAGTGAAACACCCGTCGGTGTTCACTCAAGCCCGCATCTTAACAAAAATGCGGGATCCACTTCCGTATGAAGAACGTTTCATACGGGTGTCCAACATTGCCCATCTTGGAGTTAATGGGTCTTACATGCCCATTCGGAATTAATGGGTCTTTCAAATCCACTCCGTGGGCGGGACATGACAATGTCCAACACCGCCACACCGGAATGGTGGGACTTGCAATCCACTTTCGTGGATGAAACATGCATAATGAATGCATAGAATGAAATACTGAATATTGAAAGACATGATAACAAAACATGGATTCAACACATATGAAAAAACATAGACAATCCATCTTCTCTAGTATCATACAAAATCACAGCATGACCGTATAAACATTCATCAATCACAATCATTAAGGGTGGCAATGTACTTGCCTTCGCGATGCGACGCGTTAGTCGGCAAAGGTGACACTCCTAAACCCGAGGCTTCACCTCCTAAACAAGTAAAATAATTTCAATAAGGACATAATATACCCAACACTACTAATCGGCGTTCTACCTCGCTTTCGATGATGAAGTCATTCTTACAAAGCCTAAACTGAAAACAACGATTTCTGCCATAAACTATATCTGGACAGCAGCACGGAAATTAACATAACTCAAAGTCTGGAAGTCGAAAATGGTAAACCCAATTGCTGTAGCTTAACTGACTAATCTACAATACTCTAGTTGACGTGATAAACCAATTTGGCCAATTTAATGGGTTAATAAATGCTTGAACTTTCAGTACAGAAACTGTCAACAGAATGAACAGCAGAATTAAAAGATCATAACTTTCATTAGGTAACTCCAAATTGAATGTTCTTTACCAATCTGAAAAGGTTATGAAATTACCTACAATAAACTAGTTGGCACGACATTCAAATTTTGCCTTTAACAAAAAGTGGCACACGGGTCAAAACTAAAGGTAGAAACTGACATACAATCTGGACAGACTGACATACAATCTGGACAGTCACATTGAAAAGTGCATAACTTTTGATCTATAAATCCAAATGAAGTGTTCTTTATCAATCCTGAAAGCTAGTGATATCACCTTCAAAATTTGTTATGGGCAAGACCTCTGAATCACCCTCTAACTAGGCCTTAAATCAACCTATACAGAGACTGCTAATTCTCGTCAGGATTCTGGACAGCAGATAGTAAATCTATCATAACTTTTGACTCGTTCATCGGATTTTAGTGTTCTTGGCGGCCACCGAAAGCTAAGAACAAGACCTACAAAACTCTAGCAGATCAAAATCCCTAATTCTGCCTTTAGGTACACGAAACAGGCCGCGCAAGGTTCTGGACAGAACAACTTTCTACTCGCAGCAAATCGATCTAAACAAATGTGATCCAAATAACTTCTACCACCAATCAACCGAAGAGGCTCGGGATTCGTTACCCTTGCTGCAACCAGGAAGTCGATGGTTGATCCACGAAGATGTTCCCCGCCCTATTGATCAGCGACCTTCCAAAGATCCAATCCGTTCCTCGCGAGATGCCGCCAAAGGGAAGATTGGCACCACGGGGCAACTCCAGGAGATGGGGAGGTACCACCATGACCTTGGGCAGCAGCAAGGGAGGTGGAGGAGGGGCGGCTCCCTGCTGGAAGGTGGCGCAAGGTGGAGGGGGAGGAAGTGGCGGCTGCAGGGAGGGGGAGAGGTGGGAGTAGGGGAGGAAATTAGGGTTTTTTTTTGGCCGCCCCCCCTAAGGCCCCTTTGGCCGGCCACTAGGTGGGCTTGGGCCCTATGGCTGCCCCCTCCTTGGCTCCAAGGCAGCTCCCCCTTGGCCCACAAGGCCTCCTCTCGGGGCCTGCTGGCCAAAGGCCCAGGCCCAAAACTAGAAAACCGACGAAACGCCAAATTTTCTATTTCTAAGTTTGAATTCGAACTGAAATCTTTCTAAACGAAAATGGGGTATTACATATATGCCCATACTGGAATTGATGGGTCTTTCTATCCACCCCCGTGGACGGGACATGACAATATCCAAATCTGCCCACATTGGAATGGTGGGACTTACAATCCACTCCCGTGGAGGAAACATGAGTTATGGATGCAAGGAATGAAATTTGAACAATGAAAGACATCATCTCGAAACATGGAATCAACACATATGAACGAACATAGACTTTTCACCTTCTCATGTATCATAAGATACCACAACATGAACATTTAAGCATTCATCAATCACAAGCATTAATATTAGCAAAGTACTTGCCTTCCGCGATGCGACGCGTTAGCAGGCAACGATAATGCTCCCAAACCCGTAGCCTCGCTGCCTAAACAATTAAGTAATTTAAATAAGAACACATTGCACACAACACTTCTCGACACCATTCTACAACGCTTCCCCGGTGACTCAAGATTCAACTAGAAACTCTAATCTGAAAAATTGACTACTCAGGCACAAATTGAAACTGGACAGCAGTACGGTAAAAATCATATCTATTGATCTGGAACTCGCAATGAGGTGAGACTAGTTTCTATGGATTCTTAACTGACATATCTACAATACTCTAGTTGACAAGGTAACCCAATTCGGCCAATTTAATTTGCTAATTGATAGATGAAATTATAGAACAGAAACTGCCTAGATGAAAAAGACAGCAGCACTAAAAAGATCATAACTTTTATTCTACAATTCCGATTAGAGTGTTCTTTAACAATATTGAAAGTTTATAAAAGTACCTACAATAACCTAGTTGGCATGACATTCATATTTTGCCTTTAACAAAAAGTGGCACACAAGTCAAAACTAATTATAGAAACTGACATACAATCTGGACAGTCACATTGAAATATAAATAACTTTTGTTCTACAAATACAAATAGGGCGTTCCTTATCAATCCTGAAAGCTAATGAGATCACGTACAAAAGTCGTTATGGGCAAGACATCTGAATCATCTTCTATCTAAGTCATAATTTAACAATTACAGTGACTGCTAATTCTCGTCAGAATTCTGGACAGCATAAACTAAAACAATCATAACTTTTGATCCGTACGTCGGAATCAGGTGTTCTTGGCGGCCACCGAAAGCTAAGAACAATATCTAAATAACTCTAGGTGATCAAATTTCCTAATTCTGCATTTAAGCACCCGAAAGAGGCCGTGCAAGACACTGGACAGAGCTGAATCTTCAGCAGACAAAACTTGATCCGATCAATCCTAATCAAGTTCACCTCTACGATCAATCCAACAACATAAACGACGATCGTTACCCTTGGATACCACAAGAATGATGCTGGAACTCCTCACGAAGATCACCCCCACCTTTCTTCTTCTTCCCTTCCCTTCTCCTCTCTTCTTCCCGATGGCCAGCAGTAGGGAGGATGGCGCCAAGGAGAGGAGGAGCAGCAGGAGGCAGAGCATGGTAGCGTGTTGCTACTGTAGCATGGCTACTGTAGCACGGCGGCTACTGTAGCAAGGGTGGCTAGGGTTTGGTCCCCTCCGCTCCCTTGCCTTCTAATGGGCTGCGAGACCACTCATGGGCCTTGGGCCACTAAGGCCGGCTCTCTCCTCTCGAATATGGGTTGGCGGCCCATTCCTCTCCTAAAATTCTGAATTTTGAACTTAATTCCATCTCTAAACTTTGTTACAATCGATATTGAATAAATTTCCTCTCCGAATAATATTTTCTCCAATTGATATTTGGGGTATTACATTCTACCCCTTAACAGATTCGTCCCGAATCTACTCACCGACATTCTGAAAGAAAATCATGGAAAGAACACCGACAAACACGCACGTTGCGAACAAATCCGAATATTGTTCGCGCATACGAAACTCCAACTACCAAGTGGCCTATCTCTCGAGTGATGAGACCACAACACAAAGACGTAAACGACGCCGACCTACCACTAGTCCCGACGTTTCTATGTATACTCATCGGAAGAGACTCGAAGGTAAGATCTTACCGATGGTCCACAACGTTAACGAATATTCAAACTCCGGATCACCCGGTGCCCTCGGCACCGAACATACCAAAAGTTGCGTTCATCGCGTAGGGACCGAAACGGTCCTAGCGATATGCCAACCAACGTAAACAACCCAATGTACCTTGGGCTAACTTCCCATTGGTATCGAACCACACAACATGCACATAGAACACGGAGTGTTGTTCCACCTCTCAATCGAACTCTTCACCGTAACAAGGATCACCTACTTTATCTAGGAACACACAACCAAATCTCTTTAAACAAACTCTTTTACCGACAAAACCTATCTGAAAATGAAGGATTCACATCGCAACCTGCGTTACCATTTCGGTACTAAAAGAGTCAACTCGAGCGAAAATTCATCACGAAAACCTTTCCACTTTCCAAGTGGCGGTTTGCGAATAAACGTCCACGAAAGCCAAAGGAGAGATCACTTGAATGCCCAAACCATAAATTTCTTTTATTCTTTCTCAACCGATAAGAACCACACATGTCAACATAAATGTCGAGCTCAACTTATGAAAGACATCCGTCATAAACACATGGCTCAAACAAGAATCAAGAAAACGTGTCACTAATCGAGGAAGCATCAATTTCTCGTTTCTCTTTAGGAATAAAATTTCTCTCAAACTTTGGAATTCCAATTCATCGCATACCACAAGAACTCATCTCTCTTAACTTGGCATTCTCAACGCTATGCTCAAGCCGAAATACATCACCCACACCTCAGTATAGAGGCTCTATCGACTCCACGTAAACTTTCTCTCAACAACTCCTCAGAATGCATTGCATTAATTTGACAGATGACTCACAATGCATCTCAAAATAGGTCTCACATGCATTCACATCACCTCAATCTTTTATTAATAAACAACTCGAATCCTCAAAGACACATATTCATATAGTTCATCAAGGGTTCTATCAATGAACATCCTACTATTCGAATCCACCCTTATTCTACTTCCACTATACACAAATCATTGGGCGACCAAAGTTCTAGCATAAAGATGCAAAGCTCAGATTTTTAACCTCTAAGACCCCTACAACAAACTTCTCATATAGAAGAAGATAGGAAAACCTCGCTTAAATCCCTAAAATTATCACAATCCAAACATACTCGCGCATTAACATTAACACGAAAACATTTCCTCGACCCAATTATCTTTATAAAGATTCAAACTATTAGAGAGTTACTTACTACGTCCAAATCATTTTTGACAATAACCCAACAACCTCAGCTATCTCATTAATCGCTTTATCGATCAGATTACTTCGCTAATAATACTCTCATTACAACGCCATCATATTTCAACTGCACAACCGTGCAAGGTACTCAATCGCGACACTCTAATACATTGATCAAGATTCTCATCCTTTCAAAAGTTCTAATGTTCCACCGAATTGGACAAAGGATCTTGGATCACAAATCTCCTTAGGTTCTAATGGTTGCAACAATGCAATCAGTTTAGCCTCAAAGCGCGCATTCGAATAAATAAAATTTTCTCCAAGAATTATACATGAAATTAGTTCATCCTTCAATGCTCTCGACTAACTTTCAATCCAAGGTCTCACAATCACAATGAATAAACACTTGAAAAACCATCGTGAAACGAACCGTGGATCCTTCCTCAAAAGAAAAAGCAAATGAAGATATTTATGCTCAAGTAAACATAGGACCAAGGAAATAGTCACTTAGGCAAAGAACTCGAAAAACATAGAGGAAGTCAACAATGAGGGCTCACGTCCTGCTATAGCGAATACCAAACCACCAATGAGAAGAAAGTAATGCCCTTTGAAAATTGGTAAACTCTTATGGAACAAATGCATAAGGTCTAAGCACACTCAAATAATCGCAAGTTGCGAACGCGACTTAAATCTCAATTACTTTTACTTCACTCCTTCCTTTAACCAGAAAGTTATTTTCGTGACTCATCGCATCACTTCGCTAGCTTAAACAAGATAAGCTCTTAAGACCAAATCACAGAACCACTTAAGAACCAATAAAATCTTTCAACACGTCACTTTGCTCGAAATAGACTCAATTTCCCCATAGCTCATGAGGTCCAAATGATTGCAAACGTAAACTCAAACACTTTCATTAAATCAATATCACGCAAGTGATCAAATTCTTTACTTTCAACGAAATAATACTCTCTTAGCAAGAATCATCATAACCTCTTATCACTGCATAAACTTTTCAAAAGAGATACAATAAATTACTTCATCATATCTCTATTATCTAAATGAGATTGCATCTACTGGATCTAGGGAAAACCTAGTGCAAAAACCTCATATTTGAAACAAGCTCTTTCAACAAGATGATAATAGAACATGACAATCTCACCAATGTACACCAACAGAAATCTCTTATTAGCTTTCATCAATTAAACTCTTACTGACAATTGACGCCAAGATAGAACACACTAAATGCTCTCTAGCCACACATGACACAATCAAGATTTCCTACCTCTGTTGGCAAACTCAACAATAGTTAAGAGGATATAATCAACGTTCTAACTTATGCTCAGCAATTAGAATGAAATGCCTTAAACCTCAATATTATAGGATGCATAAGACAAGGTTTCACAAGACGATACATCATCGCTCATCTAGTCATTTAAACAAGCTTCAATAGTTTTTACCATGGCAAGAATTAGGTAACGCTATCATTCGAATAAGATCATCAATATTCAAATAGAAGACAGATTCAAGATGAATATTTATCAAGACAACATTCGAACATATCCTTAACTTAACCATCACTAGCGGTTAGAATAACCGAAAAAGAGCCTAGATTCCAATCCGTCTAACAAATTTAAGAGATTGCTCGATCGTAAGGATCAAACCGATTCATCAACATTTCCACACTTCTTAATAACAATAGGTCCTTGAACATAATGAACAAACCCTTATCTAAAATTCATCATGTACCAAATACAACGATACTTCGCATTAGGCAATTCACTTCCATGGATTCTAGTTGAGAAAAAAACGCTACACAAAGCCAAAAACCCAAATATGATAACTTATCTCATAACGGTTAATTCATTTAATTAACACCTCTTACTTAAGCATGACAAGACATCGCTTAGGATTTTAACCCAATCCTTCGAAGAAGAGGTATTAAATTTCAACACTCGAAATAATCCAAAAGAAATACATAAAGTCAAAGGTTTCACATGATAAAGAACTTGCAACAGAAAACTTTTAGTATCCACAATACCAAGCGAATAATTGAATCACATTTCCAATAAGAAGAGTAGAACTCCCAAGAAAAGATAAATCTTGCCGATAACCAACGTTCCCAAGAAACAACATTAGACCAACAGAATCGAGAACATGTAGTCGATTTATGAAACCAAGAAAGTCCAATGAAAACTCATCAGAAGGAATGTAAAGCACTACCTCAAGAAAACTTCATCAACTGCAACTATTACCAGAATTGGCCAAATTCAAGATCAAGGAAGAGAATAACTTTTCTAAAGAAACTCGCCCTCAACACCCATAACTATGGTATTCAGGGTAGATACTACACTATTCTTTTACCACGAACGGTGGCGTAACCTGGCAAAGCCCACGGCCGTAACCACGACCTCAACCTCAACATCACCCATAGCAAAAAATCACTGTGAGTATAGAATATCATCTCATAACAATCACAGAATAATTTCATAGGTATAGAAGATCATATCATATCATATAGTAACAAGGCAACATAACAGCAACAGAAACGCATTGCTTGAACCATCCCATCCTACTGTGCACCAGTGTGTCAAGTTTTAGGTTAATAACCATTAACAAATTTTCACAAATTCAGCTACCTAAGTTGCTAACTTATTCACCACGGACCTAAAGCCCGCTCTGATACTAACTGTAACACCCTGGCTATTCGAAAGCCAAAATGCTACCTAAAGACCTAACATAATATCATACAGTGGAATAACTTCGACAATAATTCATCAACTAAGCTAAACAGATCAACATCAGTTGGAACATAACATGAATGTAATAATAGATCCACTAAGATAAACCTATCAACGAATGATCAATGAACAACGAAGGATCAATGAACATAAACAATTATTTAAACAAACTCCTCGAAAGGAAGTTACCATCCATGTCTAAGTTTAGTTATTACAATCCAACAAATAACGAATGAAAGACAATAACAATTCTGTTATTGAATCTAGTGCAGAGTGAAATATATTTGAGTAGTGCGTGTCTACTCCCTCCCAAGAGAAACTTCATCAATGGTCACCTAAAAACAAATAAACAAAGCAAGAGTGATGTAACACCCCAGTCCGTCACGAACCCGGAATGCTACTAAACAACCTCTAATAACTCTAGACTAGACAAAAATAATAAAATTTCGGCAGAACCTCCCTTGTAAATTTAATTACATGAAGGTTCCAACACACAGAATAATCAAATATTAATTAAACTTCCATTCCAAGTCATCAAAAGATAATCAGAGACTTGCTAAGAATCCATCATAACTAGAGAGGTATAAAATTCCACTACTCCTCATTATTACATTTAATCCATAGTATAAAACAAAACATAATATTCTAAGATCAATCACTCTCTGAAGATCATTCATCTTTATTTAGTTCATGTGGTATGTGTGTGACTAGCAGTCTACTTTCCCCCATGCATGTCATTCTTGGCTCGGGTACCTAAACAACAATAAAAGCAAGAGTGAGTCCATAGACTCAGCAAGTACATTAAGAAACCATAGCAATAACACACATATAAAGGAGATCAACATTAGAACATCTCGAATGCAAATGCAATGCTCAAGGACTTTTATCTTTAACTTTATGTGTGCATTACACCGGTAATGCAGAGTATGCGACCGCGGCCGCATACCCATGCTGTCTTGGCGCGCACGCACAGGGACCAATTGCCCGTTACTCCGCAAGTAACGGGGACCTCAAGCCCACACTCCACGAGTGAGGGGATCTCGGGCCCGTCATAATTATGACGGGAATCTCAAGGGAAAACACACTTGGTCACCACATGACCAAGCCTCAATATGACTTCTCTATGCAAATGCTTATCATGTAATCATCATCAAATCACCAAAAGACAACATCACTTAATCATAGTAAAGCA
Organism: Ampelocalamus luodianensis; assembly: GCA_036346255.1. Classification (NCBI taxonomy): domain Eukaryota; kingdom Viridiplantae; phylum Streptophyta; class Magnoliopsida; order Poales; family Poaceae; genus Ampelocalamus; species Ampelocalamus luodianensis. The sequence continues at coordinate 31,194,180 of CM070638.1, read as the reverse complement.
TGAGCATCATTTGAGCAATAACCATACTTAAGCATTCATTAAGTATACCATCTTGCTATGCATCCATATAGCAAATAACACACAATTTAGCCAATCATTCAAACAACAATGCACTTGCCTTCAACCGTGCGAAGGTGGATGTCGGGAATGAGGTACTGCTCCCGGAGCCAAACCCACACCTGGACAACAATTGAGACAAGCTAAGGCTACCATAAGGGTCTAATAACAAAATCATAAACACAACCTGAGTACATCGTCCACTAAACGCAATCCCCAACGTTAAAGCTGGCTGTCAGATTTCTTTTCCAGAGAACAGCCCCCTTCGAAAAATCATAACTAAATGTACAGAAATCCAAATGGAGTGATCTTGGACAATCTGAAAAGGTTATTGAATTCCCCTTCTAAACCTAGTTGGTGAGGTTCTCTGATTCGGCCATTTACTAGCCCTACCAATCTACACAACAGAGTATCAATTCTCGCGTCGGGTCTCTGGACAGCAACAATGAAACTATCATAACTTTCTCTACGTTCGTCCGAATTTCATGATCTTTAGTTTTCCTGAAAGCTGGAAGGATTATCTACAACTTTAGTTATACTGGGGTTCTCAGATTTCCACTTTAACCATCACTTTTAATTGGTTTTCTACAATCTGCCTAAATACTGACAGAGCAGTGAAACAGCAGTCTTAGAAAAATCATAACTCTCTAACCGTTAATCGGATTTGAGTGAACTTGGCGGCCACTGAAAGCTAAGACAATAGCCAAACTTTTCCTAGGAGACCATAAACCCAGATTCTTCCTCTAACAGCGCGAGAACCCTCGTCCAAAATTCTGGACAGATTGCAATCTACTAAAAAGACAAGATCCGATATACCAAACATCAACCAAAACATCTAATACGGTTTGAGCAGCGAGGTATACCCAAGGTTACCCTTGAAGATCCGCAGCAAGGCGTAGAAACCTCCCCGCGAAGTTGACCTCCTTCCTTGCCTCTCTTCCTCCTCCTCCTATGGCCGGCAATGGAGCTCCAAGGCCGACGGCGAGCACTCACCACGGCCTGAAGATGGCGCAAGGGGGAGAGGAGCCAGGAGGTGGGCAGCCAAGGGGGGTGGTGCGCAAGGGGGGAAAGGGACAGGAGGTGGGGGCGGCGGCCAAAGGGGGTGGGGGGAGCTCGACTAGGGTTTGGGGGGGGGGGAAGTGGTGCCTTCCCCCCCTTGGCCGGCCACCTAAGGCCTGTTGGGCCGGAGCCCAGGCCCAGGTTGGCATAAAAACGCGCTTTCACCCCTGAGCTAGCTGCGAAAAATAAACTATTTCCTTTTGATCCTTTTACTAATACTGAGAAGTCTCTCCCGAAACTCTTTCTCGAACTTCTCGAACTTTTGGGACATTACAAGTGAGTCCAAGACTCAGCAAGTACATTGAATATAGAACAGACCTCCAATATGAACAAGATCACCTCTTCACAGTTTCTGAACATACAACACATGAATATTTATGAATGCATGAGATGAATGGAAGTAATCGAAGGAAGGACTGCACACGTGCTTATACCGGTATAGCTAGTGACACACTCGTCGGTGTTCACTTAAGCCCGCACCTTAACAAAAGTGCGGGATCCAAGTCCCGTATGAAGAACGTTTCATACAGTGTCCAAATCTGTCCATACCGGAATTGATGGGTCTTATATGCCCATCTGGAATTGATGGGTCTTTCTATCCACTCCGTGGGCGGACATGACAATATCCAAATCGCCCACATTGGAATGGTGGGACTTACAATCCACTCCGTGGAGGAAACATGAGTTATGGATGCAAGGAATGAAATTTGAACAATGAAAGACATCATCTCAAACATGGAATCAACACATATGAACGAACATAGACTTTTCACCTTCTCATGTATCATAAGATACCACAACATGAACATTTAAGCATTCATCAATCACAAGCATTAATATTAGCAAAGTAATTACCTTCACGATGCGACGTTAGCGAACAACGATAATGCTCCCAAACCCGTAGCCTCGCTGCCTAAACAATTAAATAATTTAAATAAGAACACATTGCACACAACACTTCTCGACACCATTCTACAACGCTTCCCCGGTGACTCAAGATTCAACTAGAAACTCTAATCTGAAAATTGACTACTCAGGCACAAATTGAAACTGGACAGCAGTGCGGTAAAATCATATCTATTGATCTGGAACTCGGAATGAGGTGAGACCAGTTTCTATGGATTCTTAACTGACATATCTACAATACTCTAGTTGACAAGGTAACCCAATTCGGCCAATTTAATTTGCTAATTGATAGATGAAATTATAGAACAGAAACTGCCTAGATGAAAAGACAGCAGCACTAAAAAGATCATAACTTTTATTCTACAATTCCGATTAGAGTGTTCTTTAACAATATTGAAAGGTTATAAAAGTACCTACAATAACCTAGTTGGCATGACATTCATATTTTGCCTTTAACAAAAAGTGGCACACAGGTCAAAACTAATTATAGAAACCGACATACAATCTGGACAGTCACATTGAAATATAAATAAGTTTTGTTCTACAAATCCAAATAGGCGTTCTTTATCAATCCTGAAAGCTAATGAGATCACGTACAAAAGTCGTTATGGGCAAGACATCTGAATCATCTTCTATCTAAGTCATAATTTAACAATTACGGTGATCTGCTAATTCTCGTCGAGTCGGACAGCATAAACTAAAACAATCGGTGTTCTTGGCGGCCACCAAAGCTAAGAACAATATCTAAATAACTCTAGGTGATCAAATTTCCTAATTCTGCATTTAAGCACCGAAAGAGGCAGCAAGACACTGGACAGAAATGAATCTTGACAAACAAAACTTGATCCGATCAATCCTAATCAAGTTCACCTCTACGATCAATCCAACAACATAAACGACGATCGTTACCCTTGGAGACCACAAGAATGACGCTGGAACTCCTCACGAAGATCACCCCCACCTTTCTTCTTCTTCCCTTCCCTTCTCTTCTCTTCCTCCCGATGGCGGCAGTAGGGAGGATGGCGCCAAGGAGAGGAGGAGCAGCAGGAGGCGGGCATGGTAGCGTGTCGCTCTCAGAGCATGTCGCTCTCGTAGCATGGCTACTATAGCGCGGCTCTTTGAGCAAGTGTGGCTAGGGTTTGGTCCCCTCCCTTGCCTTCTAATGGGCTGCCAGACCACTCATGGGCCTTGGGCCACTAAGGCCGGCTCCTCTCCTCTCGAATATGGGTTGGCGGCCCATTCCTCTCCTAAAATTCTGAATTTTGAACTTAATTCCATCTCTAAACTTTGTTACAATCGATATTGAATAAATTTCCCTCTCCCAAATAATATTTTCTCCAATTGATATTTGGAGTATTACAGTAGAATAGCAGAAATCACATGAATAAATGAAATGCATGAACTCCACTTCTGTTTATACCGGTATAGCCAGTGAACACTCGTCGGTGTTCACTCATGCCCGCATTCTCAAAATGCAGGGATCCAAGGCCCGTGTGAAGAATATTTCATAACGGGGATTCAATCTGCCCACATTGGAATGGTGGGTCTTATATGCCCATACTAGAATTAATAGATCTTTACATCCCACTCCCGTGTGTGAATCATGAACAACGAATGAATGAATATATGAATTTGTGAAACGAAATCTCAAGAAGTATGCATTCTCATACATGGATCGAAACAGAAATCATTGAAACTACTCATAGACTATAGTAGTCAGTCATGGCATGAACATCAAGTAATATGAACAAACAATAGCAATACATCACACAATGTACTTGCCTTTCGAACTGCGATGCGTTAGGAGGCAAGGACGAAGCAACTAATCTCGAACCCTCTCCTCCTACACAATTGAATTACTTGAATAAGAACAACGTGAATATGACATTACTCGTAACGCTTAATCTCATCTTCTTAAACCCAAGGTTCATACAATTGTTCTATTCAATTTAGACTACAGTCTAGCAGGAGACTATACTGGACAGCGGTATTAAATCTTCATAACTTTTGCTCTGAAACTCGAAAATGAGTGATCTTAAACTCTATGAAATGATACTGAAATCCTCTACAATAACCTAGTTGGCGATCCTTTCTAATTCGTCCAACTTCCATGTCTAATTATCAGATGAAAGTCTAAACCATAACTGTCTAACAAAATTAAACAACATTAGTAAATAGTTAATAACTTTTGATTGGATTAACCAAAATTTAATATTTTTATCAATATGGAAAGCTAAGAGCATAACCTTCAAAAGTCTAGTTGGATTGACTCTCAGATTATGCCTTTAACAAATTTTAGCCCACAACTCAAAACTACCGTGAGAATCTGACATGCGTTCTGGACAGTAAAATTAAAATGTACATAACTTTTGTTCTACAGATCCAAAAAGGGTGTTATTTATTAATCCTGAAAGCTAATAGAATTACCTACAAAAATAATTTTGGGCAACATTCCTGGATCAACATTTAACAAAATCTAAATTAATGAACAAGACGACTGCTCAAGTTCGTCACACTTTCTGAACAGCAGCAGTAAAATCAACGTAACATTTAAACCACAACTCCGATTTGGGTGATCTTTGAACCTATTGAAAGCTGAGAACGATATCTACAATTCTCTAGGAGACAAAATACTCCAATTCGGAATCTAATAACACGAAAATTGATGCACAACTAATAGACAGATAACTAGAATCAATCGCAGTAGAACGTTGATCCCCTAATCATGACAAATTATGAATCTAAATCGATATAACCAGCGAGGAATCATTCATTACCCTTGAAGATACACATTCCCACTGAATTCCCCCGCGAGGTGCTCCTCTCCTCTTCTTCTCCTCTCTCCCTTTTCCTTTCTTCTTCTTCCTTCCTCTCATCCCTTTCTCCTCTTGGCATAGGAGTAGGGGGAATTGCTACAGTGTGGTGCTACAGTACTAGAGGTAGTGCTACTGTAGCAGTTAGGGTTTTCCCCTCCTTTTATTGGTCACCAGCCCCTCATGGACCTCCTGGGCCAAGGCTCAAGGCCCAGGTTACCGAAAAACTGCAGAAATTGTTAGAAATAATCAAGAGTTAGTGGGTGAATTAGTGTGTGCGTGCGTTAGAGAGTTAGTGTGTGCTGGTAGTGTGTGCGTTACTAGTGTGTGAATGCATGTGTTAGTAGTACTTAGTGCGTGAGTTAAGTGCTGCTAGTGGTAATACTTAGTGTTGTATGCTGTTAGCTATTTAGCCTGCACTTCTTGTTATCTTCAGTTGAGCCAAATAGAAAAAGAGAGAAGAATAGAATGACAGAAAAGTAGCACTAGGCAGTTGCAGTGTTACACAAAATCTTTTGTGTGTTCTTTCTCTTTGTGAGTTTGTCTCTCTCACCTGTGAAAGTGTGCATCCACGGGTAGATTTCCAACAGGAATCTCTTTTTTCTTATTCTTAATTTCTCTTTTGAACGTTTTCTTTTATAGAATAAATCAAAGTATTACATCAGCAAAGCAGGCCTAGGATCGGACACTGGTTGAGTGGTCCGATGGCACTATCCAACATCAGCAAGGAAGGCTACCAATATATCAGATGGTGAATCAAGCTCAAGTCCAACTTCGAGCTCATCTGAACGCTTGCTAAAGACTTTTACCTTATTTTCGATCCCATTAGCTCCCAGTACCCTTCACATCAACTTGCCAATTGGAAAGTAGGATTCACATGCTGACACGCTTCTTGTACCTTCGCCTCCAACAGTTGCCAAAGCTTGTGCAGCCATCATGGATAGCAAGCTAGTCCCAGCTATGGAACCATCATGATAGCAACCCAGACCCAGATTTGGAACCATCATAAACATTAGAATCCATTCCTTTTTGTTCGCCGTCATAAATCATGTAACCAACATATGCACAGAAAGTCAGAAAGTAACATTTATTTTCTAAGGTAACATGACCTTAAAACCTAAAGATAGACAACTTGGTCACACTTATCTTCAATAATAGAAAAAAAGAGAAGTAGAACCAACTATGTGTTCATCTACCCATTACAGTCACCTGAGTTACGAATCTCTGGATCTTTGGTCAGCATTGCAGATATAGATAGAAATGGAAATATTAAAGAAAGATAGGCGACATGGTTGCGGGTTAGTTAGTTTGGTTGGCATAGAATATAGATAGCGGTTTGTTGTCTTCATCTCTAGGATGGGATGGCTTTACTTTTGTGTATTGAAAGTTGGAACTGGGAGTAGAAAAGTTTGGATATACTGTTCATTGGATAGTTTGATATTGTCATTCATGTTCGGTCAGAGAAGGAAGTTCGAAAGCAGATCGATGGAACATTTGTTCGAAACATATCTCATAGATTAGCTAGAGCAAACGTTGGCAAAGACATGATGTCAACTAACGAAAATCACCAGTGCTCTCGTGCTTGTCCTTTGAAGTGTTCACATCTATGATTGCAAAACAACACTTTACCCCAAAATTAACACCCAACAGGAGCTTTGGTGATTAGCTTCAGGGTAGTAGTGAGGATCCCACATGAACACTATCTCAGTGCCCAATGCACCAGTCATGATATCACATTCACCAATAATCCTGCAATGAAAGTAAAGTAAACCAAAAAATATACACCAGTTCCATTTCACAACAAATTCAACATCATAATTTTAGGTCATTGTATATTCCTAATTCAAAAGGGCAATATCACCCAAAGCTCATGCTCATGCTCATGCTCTTATAAGAAGAACCAATTCCACAAAATACCCGCACTCCTATTTGAAAATCCCACAACGGTTCAAGCGTGTGCCTCCTAGTAGGGAATCTTTTGGTGATATCGATGCTCACCCAAAGTCAAGGACGTGTGAGGAGGGGTCGATGAGCATGTCAAGGTAGGAGGTGGCAGTGAGAAGCTTCCTCGGCGCAGGCGGCGGTTACGGATAGGAGGGCGGTTGCGGGCAGCGTCATTGAGCATGTCGAGGTAGGAGGTGGCGGCGAGAAGCTTCCTCGGTGCAGGCGATGGCTAGGGACAGGAGTGAGCGGCAGGGGAGGAGATGTGGAGAAGTTGAGAGAGAGAGTGGGCGAGAAGGACCAGGGGGTGGAACTGTGGTAGCGGCATCAGCCAGGCTAAGCAAGCAGATGGGAGGGAGAAAGGGGGTGTCGCGGGCGAAAGGGAGGAGGAGGGCCGTTGGGACAGCGCTGCCGAAGGGGAGGAGGCGGGCGGTGGGGATGGCGCGAGCTAAAGGGAGGAGGCGGGTGCTGGGGGTGACGCGGGAGAAGGGCAAGAGGAGGGAGGAAGCCTGTGTGGGCCAGCGCAAATAGATGGCAGCGATGAGGAGTCGGGGGAGGGGGAGCTGGTGTTGCGGGCGCGGGCAGCAATTCAGGGGGGGCAGCACGAGCGAAGGTGGGGAGGGGGTGGCGTGGGTGAAGGGCAAGGGGAAGCATGGGGCGGCGCAAGCAGATGGCGGCGAGGAGGAGTTGGCGGAGGGGAGCCAATTTCGCAGGGAAAGCGGAGGCGATGGTGCGAAGAGGGGAGCAGATGGCGATGTGAGGGGCACGAGGAAGGGAGAGATCAAGAACAGATGACGTCACTGCGATCCGACGACTGCGACCGACTCGACGTGTCTATGCATGATTGGGCTAAAATCGGAACTCGGGGACATCACGCTGAGGTCTCGTCGATTCTATGCCCCATAAGGAGAGTAATATATTGCTTTCCACCTTCATTGTCAGGTATGTCTAGAATAACCATATCTGGTCTAAAGAGATGTGCATGCCACCTTGCAACTATATACGATCCAACTTTCCATCTTTTGTCAATTTGAATGGTTGGACTCGTCCATGTTAGAATTTATGCGCACTGCGGTGCATGCCACGTAGGGATGGAGTAATCTTCATGGTGGTGTGGCGCAATCAACAACAATATGGTTTTCTCTGTCGTGTATCTATTAACTGGAGTGGTTGGCACCTCACATAACTTCTCGAGAGGAAACAACTGTAACACCCCAGGTCCAAATGAGCCTAGAATGCTACAAGAAATAAACTAACTAGAACAATCTATAAATTTTCGACAGAGCTTCCTTTGTGTAAACAACAAAACCGAGGTTCTAACAAATAAACATGGTATTCAACAATAATTTCATAATCCAATTCACTCATGCATAAGAGATAATCATAAGATTGTAATCAAGTAACACCATTCTCACATCCATAATTAAACCGACATTCAGAATCATAAAACATCCAAGGATGTTTCTTAGCAGTCTATTTATTCTTATGTGAAGTTAAATAACAATTGCATTAATGTTGTGAGGTAGTGCGTGCTTTCCAATCATCTACCCCCGCCCATGCATGACGTTACGCCGAAAGTACCTATAACAAGACAAAGCAAGAGTGAGTCATACGACTCAGCAAGTATCAACAAGGTTACATCAATCATAAGATCATAACAACGTAAACATCCTTAACAGCATTTTACCGGTAATGCGGGGTATTCATCCGTCAATGAATACCCATGCCTGTGCCCTCTGGCACAGGGACCAAGAGCCTATACATCACATGTATAGGGACCTTTGCCCATCATCAAAATGACGGGGACCTCTGTACACATTGCCCACATTACGTAAATGTGGGGACCTCAAGCCTGTCATTGCCTAACAGGGACCTCAACCGTTTCGCTTGGTCGCAACATGACCAAGTTTCAAAATGCTCAGAAATGCTTGAGTAATACATCTACATCTACATCTTCTCATTTAACAGAATTTAACATGTACTTGGAGCATGTAAACAATAGCTTCATGAAAGAACTGTAATCACAATATGCAAACACCAACACAACTAGAGTCCTCTCCACATCATTTTCACATGGCAACAATGAACATTACACAACTCAATCATGGCATGCAACAAGAATTCCACTAAACCCGAATACTTGCCTCAACTGTGCAGCAAACGGCGGACCTTGAAGTGGGTGTTGCCCTTGGGATCTCGCTTCCACCGGATAAGAAGATAACCCCATACTAAGACTACCATAATGGACCAAAATCAATCACAACATCACAATTGAACTTGCTAACTTCTTAGCATTTCTAATTTTTTCCTAATTCGTAGCGATTGATTACTGCAGACAATGAGCTTCTAAAATTCATAACTTTCTGCTCGGGAGTCCAAATAAGATGATCTTGGACTTTCTGGAAAGACAATTAAATTTCGTAAATAAACCTAGTTGGGGAGACCCTCGATTCGCCATCTTCTAGCTCTACTAACCCTTTACTCAGAGCAACAAAGCTGCGACAAGTTCTGGACAGAACTAAAGAAACTAGCATAACTTTCTCTCGATCGTCCGAATCTAGTGATCTTTAGTTTTCCTGAAAGCTGAGAGGTTTAGCCTCGATTTTCGTTGCGGTGAGACCCTTTGGAAGCACCTCTAACATTGCGTTTAAGTCAGGTTAAGCCTGTCTTGTCGAATCAGCTACCCTCCGAAACAACATAACACTAAGAAATTCATAACTTTGGCTTCCAAAGTCCGAATGACCTGATTCTTGTCGGCAATGAAAGGTAGCTACGATATCTACAACTTTCTAGGAGAAGCCCAGACCCAAATCTACCTTTAACCCAACCAAAAACGACAACCTTTACTGCAGCAGAACCGACTAACGATATCCGAAAATCGGACAACTAGAAATCGACCCAAAACTATGATCAACAAGTTACCCTTGCCGAACGGAGTACACGCGAGTGGATCGACGATCACCACGTTCTCCCGGTTGCGAACCCTCTACTTCTCTTCTTTTCTCCTCTTCTTGGCCACCACCAAGGGGGCTTCCACCTTCTTATGACCAGCAGCAAGGGGCTAGGGGAGGGTGCAAGGGAGATGGAGGGGCAGGAAGTGGAAGGAGAGGCGCACGAGGGAAGGAGAAAAAAGGGGGGGGGTGCGGCACAGGAGGTGTGAAAGGAACCGGCGCAAGGGGGCACTCACCTCCCCACTCGGGCCAAAAGCCAGCGGGCCGAAAGTCTTAGCCCACGCTGTCCAAACTTTCCGATTTTTCCCCCGGATACTTCTCTAATTGGTATTTTCCTTGTAGTTCTTTTCATAGTCCTTAACACTGCTCTTGACCAAAAAATCGACAAATGCCTTTCGGGATATTACACTACCCCTTAAATGCAGTCGACCCGAATTCTAAACGCCTACGATTACGAGATAAACTAGCTAAAAACTTAGTAACAGAGAATACACACCTGATGCAAATAATTCCGGATAAAGCTCGCGCATGCGAGATTCCAATTCCCAAGTAGCTTCCCGCTCAGTCTGCTGCGACCAAAGTACCTTAACATACTTCAGGGTCTTGTTCCTTAATGCCTTTTCTGACTTTTCCAAAATTCTCACTGGCTTGGACTCGAAGGACAGATCTTGTTCAATAGTTAAAGGTTCTAGTGAAATGTGGTGTTCCGGATCACGCAGGTATTTCCTCAACATGGAAACATGAAACACGTTGTGCACACCCCTCATGGACTCCGGGAGGTCCAGGCGGTATGCCAACTTTCCAATCCGGGCTAGGATCGCGAAAGGGCCAATGTACCTCGGGCTAAGCTTCCCTTTGGTACCAAACCTCACTACACCTTTTGTGGGAGACACCCTCAAGAGTACCTGGTCACCCACTTCAAATTCTAAGTCCCTCCTCCTTACATCTGCATAGCTTTTCTGTCTGCTCTGAGCTGCTAATAAGTTCTGCCTCACCAAGGCCACTTGTTCCACCGTCTTTTGTACCCAATCCGGGCCTAGAACTGCCTTCTCACCCACAGCTTCCCAGCAAAGGGGTGACCTACACTTACGTCCATACAAAACCTCAAACAGAGCGGCTTTTATGCTAGAGTGATAACTGTTATTATAAGCAAATTCTGCTAAAGGCAACTGATCTTCCCAACTACCCTTCCAAGATAAGACACAGGTTCTCAACATATCCTCCAATGTCTGAATAGTGCGCTCTGTTTGTCTATCTGTCTGTGGATGGAAAGCAGTACTCAAACGGAGTTGTGTGCCCAAAGCATTCTGCAAACTCTCCCAAAACTTGGATACAAACTTAGCATCCCTGTCAGAAATGATGGTTTTTGGCACTCCATGCAATCTCACAATCTCACGTACATAGATAGGGGCCAAGTCACTAGCTGAGTTAGTCGAGCGGACGGGAATAAAATGTGGGGACTTGCTGAACCGATCCACAATAACCCAAACTGCATCCCTACCTCGCGGTGAACGAGGCAACGCAACAACAAAATCCATAGAAATATCATCCCATGGCCATTGGGGTACCTCCAAAGGCTGCAATAACCTCGCAGGACGTTTATGTTCAGCCTTCACCTGCTGACAAACACCACATGAAGCTACATAATTGGCAATATCCACCTTCATTCTTTTCCACCAGAAATTCTGCTTCAAATCACGGTACATCTTCGTCTCTCCTGGATGAATAGTATACGGAGTGCAATGTGCCTCCTTTAAGATGTCATCCTTAACTCCTTTCTGTGGCACACATAATCGTCCCTTGAATCGCAATGCTCCACACCCATCCAAACTGAAATTCCCTCCCTTCCCTAGATCCAAACGCTTCCTGACCCTCTGCAGAAATGGGTCATTTTGCTGCGCTTCTTGTACTCGCTGTGGAATGGCTAACCCCAAAATCAGCTGTGTCTCAGCATGAGCAGTCCCTGCATAGCAATAAGATATCTCCATGCGGTCAAGATCTGCAATAAGACAATCCAGAGTAGCCGGCGTCGCCTTGCGACTAAGAGCATCAGCCACGACATTAGCTTTGCCAGGATGATACTGAATTGTGAGATCATAATCTTTGATCAGCTTTAACCATCTTCGCTATCTTAGATTCAGGTCCCTCTGTGTAAAAATGTACTTAAGACTCTTGTGATCAGTAAAGACATCACAAGATTCGCCATAAAGATAATGCCTCCAAAGCTTCAAGGCAAACACTACTGCAGCCAATTCTAAATCATGAGTTGGATAGTTCTGCTCATGCTTCTTCAGCTGTCTAGACGCATAAGCCAGAACCTTCCCATCCTGCATGAGCACACAACCCAAACCAACTCGAGATGCATCAGAGTAAACTGTGAATCGCTTCCCGGGCTCAGGAATAGTAAGAACAGGAGCAGTCACCAATCTTTCCTTCAAAGTTTGAAAACTGCGCTCACAATCATCATCCCACAAAAACTTCACATCTTTCTGAGTGAGCCTGGATAACGGCTTTGCAATGATGGAGAAATCCTGCACAAAACGCCGGTAATAGCCTGCCATACCCAGAAAACTTCTCACTTCCTTGACATTGGTCGGTCTTGCCCATTAGAGACAAAAGAAATCCACTCTTCGTAGCTCGGCTACCGGGATACAGACTAGCCAACACGCAAAGAGAGTAGGAAGGGGCACTACCCTGAAAAACTACCTCAAGCCCCAAAGGTGCCTGCAGAGTGACTGTCTTCCAAAAGCATGAAATAACTGCTCGATAGCTATGTAACCAGTCCATACCCAAAATAACATCAAATGGCTCCATTTTCAGGACCATCAAATTAGCAATGAATTCTTCCCCATCCAAAGAGATCACACAACCCGGACTGACTGTGGAGCTAGCAAGAATTCCCCCAGGAGAATTAACTAGGGTGATCGAGCTATAGATTGCACTCTCAAATTGGCCCGACTAGCAAACTCTAACGATACAAAGAGAAAGTAGCTCTGAATCAAAAGAACATAAGCCTCCACCGAGTCCACTAAGAGTGTACCTGTCACCACATCAGGACGACCTGCCGACTCTGCCGTCGGCATGGCATAGGAAACTGCTGCTGCTGGGGCGGAAGAAACTCCAACACCCTGATAAGGGGGTGCGGCAACTGCAAGAGGTGCTGAAGGCGCTGCAACTGGAAACGGCGCTGCAGGAACTGGTGGCCAAAAGTACCCCGGCGGTGGAATCCCCCCAGGATAAGGATGATAAGGCTGAGGCTGACCCCAAGACTGAGTAGGAGTCGCTGCTAACATCTGCACTGATCCTCGCGAAGACGCCGCCGCTCTGTGCCGACTGGTTCGGTTCCCACTTGATAATACTGTCGGGATTCCGCCGACAAACCAGTGCCTTGTGGCCCTCCCGACCACAATGGCGACAAGATCCTGACCAAGAACACTCTGACGCACGATGCTCATTGCCACATTTGAAGCACTTCATACCCTGCCCTGGAACTGGGCGCAACCTAGGCCCACTCACTGATGATCTGGAAGTAAAAGATGACTGTGGCCTTGTGGTTCTGGACTTGAAGGAATACTGCGGGCCCTTGAACTTCTTGGAAACTGGCTTCAGAAATGACCCACTTCCTCCTCCAAAATTCTTCTTCTGACTGCCACTAGCCCCATCCTGGACCATGGTACCTCCTGTACCTGGTAGATCCTCCCCAAGCCGCATCTCTAGTTCCATGCCCCTGGCTTGCTCTACCAGGGAGCTAAAGTCACATAATTCTAGCGCTCCCGAACCTCGACTGAACTCCCGCCTCGAGCCCCGCGAAACCTCTTAGCCTTCTCTACCTCATCCAGCCACCGCGGAACAAAGCGGATCAAAGTTGTTAAAACCCGCTTCATATTCCGACACTGACATCTTACCCTGCTTGTAGCTCTGCAGCGAGACTTCCATTCTCTCTACGAAGGACGCTGGGTAAAACCTCCTCCGAAACTGTTCCACGAATAACTCCCATGTAACAGGGCCATGAGCAGCAGTCCTAGCTGTCAAGACTCCCTCCCACCAAATATCCGCTTGCCCCTTAAGCTGAAAAGCCACAAACTGTGCCCGCATCTCAGACGCCATCCCCAAAGCACCAAAGTGTCTCTCCATGTGACGCAGCCAGTTGGCCGCATCCACTGGAGTGCCCAAGCCATCAAAAGTATCAAGGCGCAGGGCGTTCCACTGATGCAATCCCATATTAATTGCCGCGGGTACTACCGCGGGAGCCACCAATGGGACAGGGATCGGTGCAGCCGGTGGAGCCTGGTTTTCTTGAACTGCTGAAGCGACCTCCTCTTCTGACCCCGCAGAACCAGCTTCCCCAGCTACAGAATTCTGAACCTCTGGCGGGGGCATTGCCTGGCCTCGCCCGGCACCCTGCCGACCACGACCACGACCGCCGCCTCTTGCCATCACTGAACACCACAACAAGAACTAACACAACAAGCACAAGAAAAACTAGTATCAACAATTAAAGAATAATCATACAATGACAGTAGCGTAGTGCAATGCAAAAGAAACCCAATCCCACCCTCATCGGCTTAGTGTGTCAAAATTAATATTTCGATGCCCGCGGACCTACAGCCCGCTCTGATACCAACTGTAACACCCCAGCTCCAAATGAGCCTAGAATGCTACAAGAAATAAACTAACTAGAACAATCTATAAATTTTCGACAGAGCTTCCTTTGTGTAAACAACAAAACCGAGGTTCTAACAAATAAACATGGTATTCAACAATAATTTCATAATCCAATTCACTCATGCATAAGAGATAATCATAAGATTGTAATCAAGTAACACCATTCTCACATCCATAATTAAACCGACATTCAGAATCATAAAACATCCAAGGATGTTTCTCGTGATCTATTTATTCTTATGTGAAGTTAAATAACAATTGCATTAATGTTGTGAGGTAGTGCGTGCTTTCCAATCATCTACCCCCGCCCATGCATGACGTTCTGGCCAGAAGTACCTATAACAAGACAAAGCAAGAGTGAGTCATACGACTCAAGAAGTATCAACAAGGTTACATCAATCATAAGATCATAACAACGTAAACATCCTTAACGGTATCAATCATGACATTTCAAATACTAAAAAAAATAATGCTATGCACTCTTTGATCTTTATCTCTTTCGCATTTTATCGTAATCACGGGTATTCATCCGTCAATGAATACCCATGCACGTGTTCCTCCGCACGGGGACCAAGAGCCTATACATCACATGTATAGGGACCTTTGCCCATCATCAAAATGACGGGACCTCAGACACATTGCCCACATTACGTAAATGTGGGGACCTCAAGCTCGTCATTGCACTGCAGGGACCTCAACTGCTTTCGCTTGGTCGCAACATGACCAAGTTTCAAAATGCTCGAAATGCTTGAGTAATACATCTACATCTACATCTTCTCATTTAACGAATTTAACATGTACTTGGAGCATGTAAACAATAGCATCATGAAAGAACTGTAATCACAATATGCAAACACCAACACAACTAGAGTCCTCTCACATCATTTTCACATGGCAACAATGAACATTACACAACTCAATCATGGCACGCAACAAGAATTCCACTAAACCCAATACTTGCCTCAACCGTGCGCAACGGACGACGAAGTGGGTGTTGCCCTTGGGATCTCGCTTTCACCTGGATAAGAAGATAACCCCATACTAAGACTAGCATACTGGACCAAAATCAATCACAACATCACAATTGAACTTGCTAACTTCTTAGCATTTCTAATTTTTTCCTAATTCGTAGCGATTGATTACTGCAGACAGCAGGCTTCTAAAATTCATAACTTTCTGCTCGGGAGTCCAAATAAGATGATCTTGGACTTTCTGGAAAGATAATTAAATTTTCTAAATAAACCTAGTTGGGGGGACCCTCTGATTCGGCCATCTTCTAGCTCTACTAACCCCTTTACTCAGAGCAACCAAACTGCGACAAGTTCTGGACAGAACTAAATAAACTAGCATAACTTTCTCTACGATCGTCCGAATCTAGTGATCTTTAGTTTTCCTGAATGCTGAGAGGTTTAGCCTCGATTTTCGTTGTGGTGAGACCCTTTGGAAGCATCTCTAACATTGCGTTTAAGTCAGGTTAAGCCTATACTGTCGAATCAACTACCCTCCAGAAACAACATAACACTAAGAAATTCATAACTTTGGCTTCCGAAGTCCGAATGACCTGATTCTTGTCGGCAATGAAAGGTAGCTACGATATCTACAACTTTCTAGGAGAAGCCCAGACCCAAATCTGCCTTTAACCCAACCAAAAACGACAACCTTTACTGTAGCAGAAAACCGACGAACTGATATCCGAAAATCAGACAACTAGAAATCGACCCAAAACTATGATCAACAAGTTACCCTTGCCGAAGCAGAGTACACGCAGCGGATCGACGATCACCACGTTCTCCGGTTGCGAACCCTCTACTTCTCTTCTTTTCTCCTCTTCTTGGCCACCAAAAGGGGGCTTCCACCTTCTTATGACCAGCAAGAAGGGGCTAGGGAGGTGCAAGGGAGATGGAGGCGAGGAAGTGGAAGGGAGAGGCGCACCGAGTGAAGGAGAAAAAGGGGGCGGCACAGAGGTGTGAAAGGGAACCGGCGCAAGGGGGGGCGGCCACTCACCTCCCCACTCGGGCCAAAAGCCAGCGGGCCGAAAGTCTTAGCCCACGCTGTCCAAACTTTCCGATTTTTCCCCCGGATACTTCTCTAATTGGTCTTTTCCTTATAGTTCTTTTCACAGTCCTTAACACTGCTCTTGACCAAAAAATCGACAAATGCCTTTCGGGATATTACAACAACAATCAACGCGTAACAAGAATTGAAAACCGTAATAAACACAATTAATGTATGCCATAATAGCCCGTAGGATTAGTGCGATTCAAACATTATGTTTGAACCATTCTTATCTTATCCAATTTATCACACAACCGAACCCAAATCACCAGACCATTCACGAGTGGGCGATGGCGAGCGAGCATGTGTAATATACTTTTGCTTACTTCAATTAGGTATGGACATGCTTCCACTTATAAATGGGTGTCCCTCCACCAAGAGTAATATTATACTAAACTTTTCACTTTCCACCATGCAAGAACATGTCTTTAGGAGTCTCTAAGATTTATTAAGAGTTTATTTGGGCTAAGCCCATAAACTCCAACAGTCCACTCCCGAGCTGTTCCAAGCCACCGTTCCTAAATCCAAATCCTCTTCTCTTACTCTCTTTGATCAACAATTACTCTGAAGTCCTGTTCCCCAAATTCACATTGCCATTGCTCCCATCCACCGTTCCTACATTCAACTCCTCTCTTCTCTTACCTCCTTGTCTTTGAACATTTACTGTGAAAACATAATCCTCAAATTCACATTGCCACAGCTCCCATCCACCGTTCCTACATCTAACTCCAATGAGCTCAGGTGAGCCGCCACCGGAGTCCTTTACCTTTACTCTCTAGCGTGCCATCATTTGCACATTTAATCGCCCATCCACGTGACCGTCGAAGCCCTGTATCTTTTGCTTCAGTCGAGCTGCACTACCGTCAAAGACCCATCGAGCGACCATGTTCTCTCTCGACTCCGGTGGCAACAACATCCACCGCTCTTGCCCCATGGTGGTTCTAGCTGTTGAAAATGAGGGTAATATTTTAATTTCAGATTTTAATAGAAGGCAAATATCGCAAATGACTAATAATATATATATATATATATATATATATATATATATATATATAAATCAGTACTGATAGCAGACAACTCATTGGACTTCATAATATATGAAAAACAAAATATAAACAAGTCAATCAGTCACACGAAAGACTTACTGATGAATCCATTGAAGAACAGGAAGCAGCGTAGACACACACTCGATGCAGTGCAGAAACGTAGATGAATCAGCGAAGTGAGCGGTCACGCAGATGTGCGCCGCCTAGAAACCATATTGTCGCCCCCCTGTGCAGGTCTTCACGGCAGCAACTGTTCGGAGATACCACTCCTTTTCTTCATGGTGCACGCCGAGAAGAAGAGTTGACGAGGTTCAAACCGCGCAATACAACAGTAAAGGTTTGCAGAATTAAGAAAATAAGAAATTGAGGCAGTGGTTCATTACCCTATGCTCTGGACATCTCCAAGCATAGATATAGAGATGCAAACCATGAACTAACCTGGTTAAACTGTCATTTACTCACTGATAACTGACATATTTAACCAGCCATTTATCAACTAGTAACTGCCAGCCATCAACACCCAGTAAAGCCTCAAATTCAAATATTTGAATCTTATTCAAACAGAGAGAGATACATGGTTCAGCAAAAATAAGGTGGACCTGGTCTGCAAAGTGGTGCGCCATGTCATGGCACGGTCACGCGTCGCAAGTCACAAGTCACACGATTTTTCACGCGAAAATACACGTGCGCGTGTGTGTGTGTGTTTGGCCAAAACCCTCCTCGTGCCACTCCATCCATGTGTCACATGTTTCAAAGAGTGGCAATAACTCCACCTTATATATTGGTCACCTCTACCTTTCCTTAGCAATATGGTACTAAACCATATGGCCTCACTCATATTGACCAATTTCCAACAATCCCTCACCAATTCCAAAGCAAGAAGCAAAAAGATATCAAAGATATTGTGCTGAAGTACTATTGATATACCAGTCCTTTAGTGTATGTCTAGTACGGGTTGAACTTACACCTAGAATGACAAGATTCATCTTCTCACAGGTGATGATTGGACTATGCCTTGAATTCACAACTTTTCGTGATCAGACATCACCTGATATCTCAACTGATACTAGGCTGCCAATGAACCACGTCTGAACAGAGCGTTATATGGTCATACTCTCTTATCTGCTCATGAGCTTTCTAGAGAATTCCCTGTTCTCGTGAACTACGACCACACTGTTAGGCTCAAGTAGGTATATTCTTTCTAGGTATCCTGTAGGCTAATACCTTTTCCTCATTTAAACAACAGAATATATTAAGGCTTTATGCCAACTGTAGCAACCTAGCTATGCGGAAGCCAAGATAATACCTGAAGTTCAACACTACGCAATAATATGAAATAATTTCAACAATATTTCAACTAATGGCATAAAGGGATCAACATCTAAAAGGATGAGTATAAGAATTGAATCAGAACTTAACAACATGTCGAACTCCATCATCCAATCATATTGAATCAAATATGATAAGGCTATCATAAGTCTATACGAAGATCATTAAGGATTCACTCGTTCAATCAAGTCATAATGAATGAAAGTTTAAATCATCAGAACTCTATTTATTACAATCCAACTTATCAAATAAATAATAATAACGAGTTCAACTGTTTAAAAGGGTGACGAATGTGAAGTGAAAGAAGTGATTCATGTGACTAATCCCTCCCATGCATGTCGTCTTCAATGTTTACCTAAAACAAATAAATACGGCAAGAATGAGTCAACGACTCAGCAAGTACAACAGAACAATATGAATAATACTGAATAAGAATAACAATCACATATTAGAATACGAATGTAGAATGATTGAATAAGAACATAGCATCATAGAATAGAATTTGAATGTGGAGTGGATGATTAAGGACTTATCATCATAGAATAGAATATGAATGTAGAATGGCAGAAACCATATGAATGAATGAAATGCATGATCTCCACTTCTTCTTATACCAGTATAACCAGTGAACACCCGTCAGTGTTCACTCAGGCCCGTATTTCACAAAATGCAGGGATCCAAGGCCCACGTGAAGAATATTTCATAACGGGGATTCAATTTGCCCACATTAGAATGGTGGGTCTTACATGCCCATACTATAATTGATGGGTCTTTACATCCTACTCTCGTGGGTGAATCATGAACAATGAATGAATGAATGAATGAATGCATGAATATGAAAGACGAAATCTCAAGAAGCATGAATTCACATATATGGAGCGAATAAAAAATCATCAAGAACTACTCATAAACCATAGTATCCAGTCATGGCATGAACATCAAGCACTATGAACTAACAACATCAATACATACACAATGTACTTGCCCATGTTGGAATGATGAGACTTCACTACCTACTCCCGTGGGTGAAGCATGAATGGAAGAACGAATAAATATGTTGGACGTAAACATATAATCGAAGAATCATGGTATATCAATTATGAAGGGAAATAGAAAATATCAGAATTACCCATTGCATATTCACCTATCAGATGAAACAAACAACAATCAAGATAATTCAATTGCACTTGCCTTTCGAACTGTGATGCGTTAGGAGGTAAGGATGAAGCCTCTAATCTCGAATTCCCTCCTCCTACACAATTTAATTGCTTGAATAAGAAACAACGTGAATAAGACGCTACCCGCAACGCCTAATCTCATATTCCTAAACCCAAGGTTCATATAATTGTTATGTACATTAAAACCGACAGTCTAGCCGGACGATAATCTAGACAGTGGTACTAAAAACATCATATCTTTTGTTCTGGAACTTGAAACGGAGTGATCTCAGATCCTATGAAAAGGCATCGAAAACTTCCACATTAGTCTAGTTGGCGAAAACTTTCAATTCGGCCCAAACCCTAGGCTAATATTCAGGTGAAAGTCTAATATACAATCTGTCTAGCAGAACTACACAAAAGTAAAGAAATACTCATATCTTTTGATTGGATTAACCAAAATCCAAGATTCTTATCATTCTAGAAGTCTATGAACACAGCCTTCAAAATCCTAGTTGCCATGACACCCATATTTTGCTTTTAACAAAAAGTGTCACACGGGTCAAAACTACTGACAGAAACCGACATACACTCTGGACAGTCAAATTGAAATGTACGTAACTTTTGTTCTACAAATCCAAAAAGGGTGTTCTTTAGCAATCCTGAAAGCTAATGAGATTATCTACAAAAATCGTTGGGGTAGCACATCTGAATCAGCTCCTAACATAATCATATTTAATAAACACAGTGACTGTTAATTCTCGTCAGACTTTCGGGACAACAGAAAATAATTCATCATAACTTTTAAACCGTAACTCGGAATTGAGTGATCATTGAGTCTACCGAAAGCTAATAACGAATCCCACATAACTATAGGAGATGACATCCTCTTATTCTGTAACATCCGAAATTCTTGGCTTATGTTTCAAATGTAAGAAAATGTGTAGAAATTTAAACTTTTCTTACACTTGGTCGTTGTATGAAATTTCTGAGAATTCTTGTAAAGGAATTATGGAAATCCAAAATCACAAGCCTCTTTTAACCTAAGTCTTGACCCTTTTGAAACTTTTCTGGTTAATCTTGTGATAAACCTCTTGAAATTATTTTCCTCTGTTCTAGGGTTGCTGTGTGACTCCTTTGAAAAATTCCACAATTTTTAAAAATTGTTTGAATATTTTAAGAGGTCAGTCAAACCCTACCATAGAACTTTAGGAAATTTTTGGAGAAAAATACTCTACATAAAAACATCTGAAAATTTTATACAAGGTCAATCCTTGAGTTAGCAAGCTCTTGTAAAAATTTCAGAATTTTTAGAGTTAGTTTGCTACCTTAAACAATTCCTCAAAGTTTATGTTCTCATTTCTAACTCTAAGTCATAGTCTCTGTTGGGCTCAGGTTAGACCCGAGCCCAACCACTTGACTTGGTCGAGCTAAGTCATCTAACTGCACTCGGGCTCGGCTCTTAGGCGCTCCCTTTATCAGCGTTGGATCTCTTTTCTACGTGCTAGATCTCTATGAACTCCTGGACCTCCGAACATCACCTCAAATTTGAGCTGTCCATTATAAATCCAACCGCCAAGACCTCTTGACTCAACCTAAACTTCATTTTCTGTTCTTCTTCTTCCTCCACGCGCCCGTACACGCATGCGCCATGGCAGGAGGGTTGCAGGGTGTTGTCACCTACGGATCATCCTCGCCAACGTCTCTTAAGCCAGGGTTTTAATGCCCGTCAGTGCTTTGCCCCTTTAGTCGTGTTCTTCACCTGCTCTCATCATTTCGGCGCGTCCATAGCAGAGCTTGGACCCAACTCACCGTGAGGCATTACCGTTGCTAAACCCTAGTCCTCTGACTATATATATAGCCCCCGAGCCCTCCTTTCTTCTTTTTCCAGCACCACTGTGGTTCTCTAGCAACCTTGCCACCCTTTTGAGCTCCAACCACAGAATTCCTCAAAATCGCCATTAGAAGCCGCGAAACTATACAAACCTCAACGACGCTCTAGTGGTTCTTCTTCAATTCTTTTCGCACCCTTTTTCTCCTCTTAGCACCTTAAGCGTTTCCCCTAACTCAATTTTGGATTTCGTTATCAGGAATAATCTAATTGTGGGTTTCAATCGTTACGGCCGAAGGAGATCCCCTTCGTCCCCAACTCCAGTAAGGACCTCTATGCTTCGATTGCTTGCTGTTGGACCATCTAGGAGGTCTTTTGAAGTTGTCCTTTGTAACACCCCAGCCTAACAAGAGCCTGGAATGCTACCGATGAAACATTAACAAAGCTAATCTAGGACAATTTACTAAATTTCGGCAGAACCTCCTTGTACAGTTAACTATACAGAGGTTCCAACAGAAGTAAGATTATCAAAACTAAATCTTTCAACATCCAGTATCATCACTAAGCATTAAAAAAATGCTAATCAGCTAGAACATGATCAAGGTTGTCCAAAATATGTTACTCATCATTATTACAAAAACTCGATGCATGAAGCATAATCATAATCAATACTTAAGCAGTTTGCTTATTTATTAATGGACATTCTAAAATTTTAATCAACTTTTAATGATGCGTGGCAGTGTGTGAATCCAACTTAGGTCTACTCCCTCCCATGCATGTCGTTCTTGCAAAGGTACCTAAAACACAACAAAAGAAAGAGTGAGCCCAAAAACTCAGCAAGTACCAAAAAATAAAACATTAACTTCACAATCACAGCATCAACATTCAATTCCAAAATTTTGCTCGGAAACATATCTCATGATGTATGAATGCAGATGTGCAATGCATCTTTTCTCCTTTTCACTCTTTTGCACATTACACCGGTAATGCGGTGTATGCAACCGTCGCTGCGGACCCATTCCTGTGTTCGCAAGCGCAGGGACCAATTGCCTAATACTCCGCAAGTAAAGGGGACCTCAAGCCCACACTCCACAAGTGTGGGGATCATAAGCCCATCGCTTTCTTGATGGGGACCTCTTCTCAATGCCCACATTCCACGAATGTGGGGACCTCAAGCCCGTCATCTACATGACGGGGATCTCAAATATGCATTCTTGATCACCACAAGACCAGGTCTTATGTATGCTCTCACAATGCACATGAACAATTACAGTTTTGCAATAATCATGAAGAACTTCAACACCATACATGAATAACAATCATTCGTATCATAAGCATTCATCATCTTTAACCAAAGATATCACATCACAATCAAACACAGCTAATATATATCAAATACTAGCATGTATCATAAGTATTCATCATCTTTATGCAGCATATCACACTATCAATCAAACATAGCTAATATATATAAAATACTAGCATGTATCATAAGCATTCATCATCTTTATCCAGCATATCACACTATCAATCAAACACAGCTAATATATATCAAATACTAGCTTTCACTGTAAAATCATCCATAATTACTCTACCAAACAGAGTATTTGCCTTAACCACGTGAGAACAGAGGATGTGAAGAGGGTGCTGCCTCCGGGACCAGTCCCCCACCTAAATTCATTAAAAGCGTACTAAGACAATAGTAATGGATCAAACAAACTATAAAAGCAAACACGAACTTGCAATAGTTCTTTTAACGCGAACCCAACTCTAATTCCTAAATGCTGTTCTGTCCCCTCTGTGGACAATCATGTTCTAAAATTCATATCTTTTAGTACAGGAGTCCAAATGAGGTGTTCTTGGACTTCCTTGAAAGGTTATCAATTTTTCCATCTAAACCTAGTTGGTGGGCCTTCCTGATTCGGCCATATAATTAACAGAATATCGATGTCACATCAGGTTCTCTGGACAGTACACTAAAATTACCATAACTTTCAGTACGTTTGTCCAAATTTCGCGTTCTTGAGCTTCCCTGACAGCTACGACAATTATCTACAACTTTCGTTATACTGAGATGCTCTAATTTTCCCTTTAACTGATCACTCAAGTCGGATTACTAAAACCTGTTAGAATACCGACGGATTTGCAGAACAGTCACACTAATAAATTCATAACTTCTGCTACAAAGGTATGAATAACGCGATCGTGTACTTCATCGAAAGCTAGCGACGTCCTCTACAATTCTCTAGGAGACGTCCAGAACTAAATCTGCACGTATCTACAACAAAGCGTCAATCTAACATGAACTGTCCTGAGCAGGCCTGATTACCGATATTGCTACAACGATTAAAGGTGCATCTAATCGGGGGAAAACAGGGGTTGCCCTTGACGAACCGATTGCTGGGCACGAAGAGCACCCACGAGCGATCTCTCCCCACGAATATGGTCTTCTCCTCTTCTTCTACCTCTTCCTCTTCCTCTCTTCCTTCCCCTCCTTCTTCTTCCCAATGGCTGGCAGCAGGGAGGACGACGCCGAGGAGAGGAGGAGCAGTAGGAGGCGGAGGTACTGTAGCATGGATACTGTAGCACAGGTGGCTAGGGTTTAGTCCTTCCCCCTCCCTTGCCTTCTAATGGGCTGCTAGCCCACTTATGGGCCATGGGCCACTATGGCCAGCTCCTCTCCTTAAAATATGAATTGGCGGCCCATTCCTCTCGTAAAATTCAAAATTTTCTATCTTATTTCTCTTAATTCTCTCTCAATTTAGTTGTTCTCTCTCGAATATTCTTTCGAATACTTTTGGGGTATTACACCCTTACCTTTCTTTTACCTTCTGTTTGCTCAGGACCACCTATCCTCCTTGTCGTCCTCAGCGCCGGCGGTGGTCGTCGTCGCTAGAGCTCCTCCGACCACCTCTGGACCTCATCTGTGCTCAGGTAGCTCCCTATTAGTCCCTAGATGCTTGGGCACTTACTACCTTGGACCGCCGCTGAGTTTTTCGCTGTTTTTGTTTTGGCCGTGCCTTGCACCTCCACCTCTCTCGGGCTCGCCGGAGTTTTAGGCCAGCTCGGCCGTCGAGAGTACCCTCAGGGTGTGCGCAATGATATTGCGAACCTTTTTTGCCCATGCGCTGCGCGATGAGAGTCGCGGCGCGCCAATGAGCAAAGCGTGAGGTATTTAAGTCCTGTTGTCGTAAGCCAATGACTCCACTTGATACCCATACCATATCAAGTTATTTGATTACAAACTCTGACTTAACCATAACAAGGCATCAGAAAAGGATTTTAGCAATTTCCAACAGAAAAGAGATGCCTTAAACTTCAACACTCGAAATAATCCAAAAGGAACACATAGAGCCAAAGCTTTCTCATGCTAACAAACTTGCAACATAAAACTCTCAATACCCAACTATCAAACGAATAAATGAGTCATTCTTTGCCAAAGAGAAAGAAGGAACAACCAAGGAATTATCAATATTGCCAAGATTGAGGTCAAGAAAGAAAACAACTTTCCAAAGCAGCTCACGCTCAACTCCTGCAACTATGGTATTCAGGGTAACTACTCTATTCGTCTACCACGAACGGTGGTATAACCTGACAAAGTTCAAGGCCACAACCACGGCCTCCACTTCCTAACAACCATTATCAACACGCATAAACAATATAATCAAATATGATTATACATGATCATCTCATGACAATCATAGAATAGATTCATAGATATAGAATATCATAACATATCATATCATAGATTAACAATAAGAAAGATAAGACAGAGCAATTCAACAATTGGTCGATCCCATGAAACATAACAACAGATAATGCGGAAGCAATGTAATTCCCAACCCCACCTACTGTGCATAGTGTGTCAATTTAATATTTTTCTATAAACCACGGACCTAAAGCCCGCTCTGATACCAATCAGTAACACCCAAGCTCAAAGATTGAGCCCAAATGCTACTAAAATTAAACTAAACTAAACTAAACTAAGACCAATTACAAATTTTCGGCAAAACCTACTTTGTATAGTCAACTATACCGAGGTTCCAACAATTAATCATGGCATTTATCAATATCTTCGTAATCAAGTTTACACAAGCATGCAAGATGATCGAATAAACATAATCCAGACTTGCTATTCTCATTAACACAATTAACATAATACTCAAAACCATCTATGAGTGATTCTCAAGCAGTTTACTTAATCCTGAAATGAAACTAAATGGCAAACGCCTTAAGGTCGTGAGGTAGTGAGTGCATCCAACATCTACTCCCTCCCATGCATGTCGTTCCTGCCAGTTGTACCTAAAACATATCAAAGCAAGAGTGAGCCCAAAGACTCAGCAAGTATCAACAAGGCTAATACGAGTTCACAGTCATAGCATCAATAATCCACAATAACATTACACTAATCATAGCTTTCATACTCATGGAATGCGATCAATGCAATGCACCTTTTGAACTTTATCTCTTTTCGTATTTTACCGGTAATGCGGGTATACATCCGTCGATATGTACCCTTGCTCGCCCTCCGCACAGGGACCAAGAGCCTATACACCACATGTATAGGGACCTTTGCCCATCATCTTAATGATGGGGACCACTTACTCATTGCCCACATTCCACGAATGTGGGGACCTCAAGCCCGTCATCTACATAACGGGGACCTCGAACATGCATAGTCACCACGTGACCAATCCTCCAATATGATTGCATGATGCACATGAACAAAACTTTAAACCATCCTACATATGGATGCACAACAACGACATGCATGAATAAACTTATTCATACTTCTAGCATTCCTCATCATTGACATTCATAGCATTCTAGCATCCATGAATAGCACATATATTCATAATACTAGCATACATGAACAATCCTTCATGAATAACAATTAATCATATCTCAAATATTTACCATCCTTAATCATACATATCACACTATCAACCTTGCATGGTTATTACGCATCAAAGTACTAGCATCCTCTATCAAACATCCATAGTTATTCTCTCAATCATAGTACTTACATTCACCAAGATAAATTGGAACTCATCACAATATCATCCATACATGGATATTATGAGCCAAACACAAACAAATACAAAGATACCAAAGATAATTATACGATAACCCGAATACTTGCCTTAACCGTGCGAGAACGGTGGACGCGAAGAGGGCGCTGCCCTTGGGATCACGCTCCCACCTGAACATAAAGATAACCCAATATAAGACCAACATACTGGACCAAAAGCATAAATAACAACACAATTTAACTCGCTAAACTCCCAAAAGTTTCCAATCTTCTAATTTCTGACGATCGATTTGGTGTTCACTGCAGACAGTCAACTTCTAAAATACATAACTTTCTTCTCAGGAGTCCAAATAAGATGTTCTTAGACTTTATTGAAAGGTAATTAAATTAACTAAATAGACTTAGCTGGGGAGCCCTTTTGATTCTGCCAATTACTGCCCCTACCAAGCCAAACTACAGAGCATCAATTATGACGTCGGGTTCTCTGGACAGTTCACTAAAACCACCATAACTTTTGCTACGAAAGTCTAAATCTTGCATTCTTTATCTCTCTAAAAAGGTATGGAAATGACCTACATTTTTCGTTATATTGAGATCTTCTGATTACGTCCTTAACTAAAAGATTAACTCAGTTTTCTACAGACTGTGAGGATGTTGACAGATTAACCAGACAGCGGCACTAAACAATTCATAACTTTCTAACCGTTAATCGGATTTGGGCGTTCTTGGCGGCCATTGAAAGCTAAGAACAAGGCCTACAAAACTCTAGGAGATCAAAACTCCTAATTCGGCCTCTAAACACACGAAACTGACCGCACAATAATCTGGACAGAACGCAATCTATTAAACCAACGCAAATCAATCTACCAAACGACATCAACCGCAACTACTACGCATCAACCAACGAAGAACACGCGATGTTACCCTTGTAGAATCGCAGCAAGATGATGAACTCTCCCCGCGAAGTTGATCTCCTCTCCTTTCTTCACTTGATCGGCAGTAGGGAGCACCAACGGCGAGGAAGGGAGGCACCAATAGAGGGGAGCACCACCATGGAGGAGAGGGTGTGCTACAGTGATGGCGGCGGCACTGTAGCTACAGTGCATCTAGGGTTTCCCCCTTCCTTTTATTGGTGGCCAACTCCTCATGGGCCTCCTGGGCCAAGGCCCGAGGCCCAAGTTGCCAAAAAACTGCAGAAACCCCCCTTTTTTATGTCTAATTTCTCTTTTGAACGCTTTCTTTCGTAGAATAAATCGGAGTATTACATTAAAACCCCTCTTTCTCCTGTTCAATCGCTTTGCTAAAAGAAATATTCTCTCGATTTAATTATTCTCTCCCGATTTAATTATTCTCTCCCGATTTAATTTTTTTTGGGGTATTACATATTGCTTAGTCATGCTTAACTACCGATAGAATTGGGCGGTTGTCGACTTAGTCGATAACCTTGATCACACAAAAACTTATTATGACTTTATGTCCAGCACCTTGTGCTATGATTAATTTGAGAAACTAAAACTGAAAACAAAATGTTTTAGACTTGGGCACAATGGTAAGATGGTGTGCTTTTGAGTGTGACTGGATGGTGACCGAGTTAACAAAGACCGAATTACTTGCGCCATCATACTGAGCATTTTGCATGCTAACCACACTAGAGGGAAATGGGACCTCTCTTGACTTAGTATTTTGGCATGTGTTAGCTCCGAGTCGCAGGAGGTTGTGTAGGAGGAAAGGTGTTTGGGAGCATTGTAGTTGTCCAAAAGCTTTACCCCTAGAGGGTAATTGACTTTCGGCTTTGCAATATAGCATATGTGTTTCTATCCATACAAGCGGCTCGTAGTTAATGCACAACATTGGAAACGTCTCGTAGGACTTAGCCATGCCGGCATACCTTTAGAAGTGTGCTTAATCATGTGGCCAAAAGGCGGTTTGAAGTGTGGGTACATTGGTATACCCCTATAGGGTTTAAACTATTTGAATAGCCTCGTCCTAGGTTATGGACACGCTCGGATACGCCCCGTGAGAATTAGACTATAATATTTTTACTAAAACTTGAATTGGGTGGTACGAATCGGGGATTCGTGCTATGTTGTGGTGGTTATTGGGTTAGTCACCTCTAGGTTGTTACTTATTTTATTATTGTTACCTCGCTGTTATTTCAACAATTAAAAACAGATTTGACAAATTGCCTTCAATCTATTACATTATTGCAAATAAAAATTGCTTTATGCGTCCAATTAACCATATAACCATCTCTTTTGTTTCAGCTTGCATGTAGCTATGTATAAGCTTGTTACTCGTAAGTCTTGCGAGTACATTTTTGTACTCAACTGCATTGCTTTATTGTTGCAGTGGAGGAAGTGGATCCCCAAGGGATCGAATTTTGTGAGTTTTGCTGTAGTGGGTGCAACTAGCTTGGCGGCCCGGTCAGTTGCCTTGTGGGTTATTGGCTAGCCGGTTGGCTTTTTGTTATCGCCATCTCATGGCACTTTTGCTTCCGCTATTTATTCTGTTATTTGTGTTGTCATTGGGATATTTGGCCACTCGGCTCCCTTTTGTAATAACTCTATATTATGTATGTCTTTTGCCAGACTTGGTATTGTAAGTTGTATGGAAATGATGCATGATTTTGTAAAGGTGTATGTGTATTGCATTTTTGGGAAGTACATGTTCACCGAGGCTTAGAATATTTGATTGGCAATACTAGAACCATTTAGAGGTTAAGTATTACGACTTAAATACCCTAGGTCCTCACATATTTGGACTCTAAACACATGAAAACAGATGAGCAATAGAACACAGATTAAACTGATCTACTACGGCATTCTCAGAACAGATACTGAATACGAATCGCATATGAAATAACTAATTAATCCAATGGAGAATGCGAGTACACCCATAAAATCCCGCTGGACTTTGCTGAATTTCCCTCGTCGAGGTCACTCCCCACCTCCCTCTCCCTTCTTCTTCCTTCCTCTCCTTCCTTTCTCCTCTTCTCCTCCTCTTGGCATAGTAGCAAGGAAGGGGGTGCTACAGCACCGCGCACTATAGTGCGGTGGTGCTACAGTAACCACGCTACAGTAAAAGGTGTTTAGGGTTTTGGTACCCCTTCTTAATTCAGCTTCCCCTTGGGTCAAACAACATGGGCCGAAAACCCACAGTCCAGGTTCTCCAATAAAAGCAAAAATGCCCCTCTAAAACTTCAATTTCCTTCTCTAATTCTATTTAATTTTAGTATTAAACACTTATTTATTTTATGTTTAAACTAGATATTACACCAACCTTCCATACAATCGAGAGTAATTTGTCTAATGACTGGGTTCAATGAATATGTATTCTCTTGTTACAACATCAACTTGTTTTTCCCATTACCTAAGTCATGAGATCTCTAATCAAGAAGGTATGGGTTACCATTGTGATGTAACTCAAATGAGCCTTATTCCCATGTCCATAGATGCAATTGAAACCATTTTCCGTACTAACCCCTTTGTAAAAGGGTCTACCAGATTTTTCTTAGTATGAATATAATTTGCAACAATCACTTCGGAGTTTCTCAGTTTCTAACAGATTTAAGCCTACGCTTCACATGTTTGGAAGACTTCATATTATCCTTGGTACTTGTGACTTTAGCCAACACTGTTTGATTATCACAGTACATCAGGATTGTCGGTATTGGTTTCTCAACCAACAGTAAGTCCAACAGAAGCTCTCTTATCCATTCAATCTCAACAGTGGCTATGTCAAGTGCTACAAGTTCTGCTTCCATGGTTGACCTCATCAATGTAGTCTGTTTGCAAGACTTCCATGAAACTGTAGCACCAGCTAAAGTGAACACATAGCCACTTGTAGCTTTGATCTCATCCGCATCAGAGATCCAATTGGAATTGTTGTATCCTTCTAATAAAGAAGGATATCCAATATAAGTAATTCCAAGAGATGTTGTGCCTTTCAAATAACGCAACACTCTTTCAAGTGCCTCCCAGTGATCATCACCTAGATTAGATGTAAACCGACTTAATTTGCTCATAGCAAATGAAATGTCAGGTCTTGTGGCGCTAGTTAAATACATGAGTGACCCAATATTTGCGAATATCTTAATTGATCTTTTCCTGGCCCTTGGTTCTTTCAAAGCTTAATGCTTGCATCATAGGGCGTTGGAGAAATTTTACAATTCTTATAGCCAAAATGGCTTAAGATTTTCTCAGCATAATAGGATTGGTTCAAAGTGATCTCATCCTCGTTCTTGATCAATTTAATATTCAGAAGGACATCTGCCTGTTCTAAGTCTTTCATCTCAAAGCATTGAGATAAGAAATATTTGACCTCGTCAATTACGGTAGTGTTTGTTCCAAATATAAGTATGTCATCCACATACGGGCACAAGATCACTCCTTGACCCCCACCATAACGATGATATACACATTTATCAGCTTCATTCACAACAAAGCCATCAGATGTCAAAGTTTTATCAAACTTCTCATGCCATTGTTTAGGTGCTTGTTTTAGACCATACAAGGATTTTAATAATCTGCATACCTTATTTTTCTGTCCAGAAATCACAAAATCATCCGGTTGATCTATATAGATTTCTTCCTCCAACTCTCTATTAAGAAAAGTTGTCTTTACGTCCATTTGATGGACATGTAGACCATAGGAAGATGCTAACACAAGGAGCACTCTGATGGTGGCTAGTTTGGCGACAGGAGAATAGGTATCAAAGAAATCTTCTCTCTCTTTCTAGGTGTAACCCTTGGCCATAAGTCTTACCTTGTACTTCTCAATAATACAATCAGGCCTTAGTTTCTTTTAAAAGACCCAATACATCCTACAGGTTTGCACCTGATAGGACGATTAGTGATCTCTCAAGTCCTATTAGCCATGATAGAGTCTATCTCGTTATGGACTGCTTCTTTCCAGTACTCAGCGTCAGAAGATACATAAGCCTTTGAAAGAGTCTTTGGCATATCATCCACGAGGTATACAATAAAGTTATAACCAAAGGTTTTCTCAACCATTTGTCTCTTGCTCCTGCGAGGAGCTTCTGCGAATAGATTGCTTATCCTCCTTAGGGATATCACAAATTGGTTCAGAAATGGTGGGAAGTTCAGAAGTTTGATTATTCTCACTTTCAATATTTTCAGTTTGAACATTCTTGGTTCGTGAAGTACTCATAGGAAAATAATTCTAAAAAATGAAGCATCTCTAGACTCCATTGTTGTGTTAGCAATAATCTCATGAGTTTCTAATTTAACTACTAAAAATCTATAGGTCATGCTATTTTGAGCATATCCTAGAAAAATACAATTGATTGTTTTAGGTCCAAGCTTTCTCTTTTTCTACAATAGTATATTGACCCTTGCCAAACACCCCCAAGTTCATAGAAAATTAACACTAGGTTTTCTCCCCTTCTATCCTTCATCTGGAGTAATCTCACTCTTTTTAGTGATTACTCTGTTTAGGACGAAAGTTGTTGTCAATATAGCTTCCCCCCACCATGCCTTAGGTATACCAGCACTCTCTAACATGGAATTAAACAAGTCTATTAGAGTTTGGTTTTCCTCTCAGCTACCCCATTTGATTGGGGTGAATATGGTGGCGTAAATTCATAGACTATTTTATGCTCAGAACATAAATGGAAAAATTTATGAGAGATATACTCTCCTCCACGATTAGACCTCAGTGTTTTTATTTTCTTCTCTAGTTGGTTCTCAACCTCAGCCTTATAAGTTTAAAAGTAGTTTAAAGCTTCATCCTTAGTTTTTAGCAAATACATATAGCAGTTGCATGTTGCATCATCAATAAAAGTTAAAAAATATCTTTTGTCTCTTTTTGTCAACAATCCATTAATTTCACACAAATCTGAATGAATAAGATCTAATGGTGCTAAGTCCTTTTCATCCTCTAATCCCTTAAAGGGTTTGCGAGGTTGCTTTGCTTGCATACATGACTAGCGCTTTGATCCTTTGAGAATTCTACATTTTAGAATTAAATATAATCTGGACATTCTAGTAATACTATCAAAATCAATATGATAGAAACAAGAATGCAAATATTCACTTCATATTTATTTAAACCAGTTGCAACATTTAGATTATAACAAGACTCTAAAATACTTAGACGGAACGAGCCTCTGCTCTGATTGAAGGATCGCGGGAAGGCTACGATAGCACAAACAAAAATTTTACCGCGCAACCAAGGAACCTCTGCTAGTAATAGATCACAAGATTACCTCTAGACGCGTCGACTCGTAGCGGAAGTAGAGTCGATGTAGCGAGTTGAAGTAGTCGTAGTCGTACTTGTTGCGCGCCTTCTCCTCCTACTCCGATGAACGTCGTGAGTCGCGGATCATCCTAGTGCTGATGCTTCGCAACAACACCTCCAAGGTATCCACACGTACGGGGCAGGGACACCACGCGCAGGAGTGCGAGCGCCGACAGCGTGGTTGAGGTGAGCGTGGCTATTAGGGTTTCGGGATTTCTTCCAGAAAGATTGATCAATCATACCCCATGTCACCACCCCTCTATATATAGGCATCCATATTGGGTCCTCAATCTGTGGCCCATTAGGAACTCGTGGCCTATAAGAATTCGAATCTCCATCCAAATCAAATCCTAGCCCTTTAAGTGTGTGACCCTATAGGTTCGTGTGTAATCGGTTGTGACTAGGAAACTCTTTCATGATCACGAGTCGTCACGGTACCTAGCGACACATAACGATTCCGAACACACACGTAATATTTCGGACGAACCTTAATGCAATATGATCTATGACCAAGTCCTTATCACATACGACCAGCTCGTACTTAGTCACGACTAGTTCATAATTAGTTATAACCAGTTCGTAACTCTTTACGACCAGTTAGTGCCTAACTACGACCAGTTTGTAACTCCTTACGACTAGTTGGTGATTATGTTCGAGTAGTCTTCGACTAGGTCACATCTCCATAGGACTTCGACCAATCTACGACTTCAGCCAGTCTACGACTTCGGGAACTTAACGACCTACTTGTGTATTCTCCCTTTGCCTCACGACATCTGGTCGAACTCCAGGTGAGATAACATGTTATCCATGGACTGTTCAAAACTTTCTCGATCAAGTGTCGAATAACTTCATGTGGTCGACACTTCGACCACTAGTGGCATGGCCATGTAATTTATTTATTCGACCACAACGAGGGGCCCAGAGACATCTCTCCTGTTATGTTAGGAGGGGCAAATCCCATATCCGACCAGTCACATTCCTCCGCATGTTTCATAGCATACCCAAAGCTACCTTTATAACTACCCGCACGAGTAGCGTTTGGCAACCCCTAAGAGTGCTATTAGACATGTAGGAAACTATGCTGATCTCAGGTCTAAGGATTATATATCATCATTGCTTGAGACCAACTAACGACACATAGAATCATAACAATCTCAATAGTGTCTCAAGGTGGGTCTTATCTAACACCATGTTCTATAACATGTGTCCATATTATTGATTTGATATCTCCATATCTATGACCTGTGAAACATGGTCATCAACCAATACATATGCTAGTCTATTCATATGTGTCCTCATATGTTTCCGACTAGGGAACGTTTAAGAATAATTATCGCAGAAATACAGAGTTTCACAATGAAGTCACATTCTTGATGACAAATATTAACGATATAATTCTAGGAACTAGATAACACATTATCCAATGTTATGAACATAATGTAATATAATCATCTCTATGATTGCCTCTAGGGCATATTTCCAACAGTCTCCCACTTGCACTAGAGTCAATCATTTAGGTATCTAATACCAATAACTCTTGTGTGCGCCTCATGCTTTGGCTGTGTGAGAGGCGTTGTCAACGGATCAGCAACATTTAAATCCGTATGAATTTTGCATATCTTAACATCTCCTCTATCCACCAATTTGCGAATAAGGTGGTAACACCTGAGTATATGCTTGGACTTCTGATGGGATCTAGGCTCCTTAGCCTGCGCAATCAATAGAGATCCATTGGGCCCGAGGCACTCGGAACCATACCCAATTCAACAATGAAATTCCTTATCCAAGCACCTTCCTTCGCAGCTTCGGAAGCCGCAATGTACTCGACCTCCATCGTAGAATCCGCAACCGTCCCTTGCTTGGAACTTTTCCAGCTCACTGCTCCTCCATTCAAAATGAACACATAACCAGATTGCAAACGATAATCATCTTTGTCGGTTTGGAAGCTTGCATTTGTAATACCTCAGATTTATTCTTGCAAAGGAAGTATTCAACAGAGATTTAGACATCAGGAAAAGGGGGATTATGCAGTTTTTCGCCAACCTGGGCCTCGTGCCTTGGCCCAGGAGGCCCAAGAAGGGTCGGCCACCTATAAAAGAAGAGGAAACCCTAGCTTGGGGTACTGTAGCTACAGTAGCGCCGCCGCTATAGTGCGCGCTACAGTATCCTTTCCCCTCCCCCCCTCAAACTCCATTGCTACCATCTCTTCGAGTTCTCCTGCAGCCTAGCCGCCACAAGGAGGAGGAAAGGGAAAGGAGAAGAGGAGATCTTCTTTAGGGGTTTTGATCAGTGATCTCTAGCGGTTCTCCAAGGGTAACGAACGTCGGTTGTTGTTGTTTGTTTAATCGTAGAAGTGTTTCCGATTAGAATCGTTTGAATCAAAGTCTGTCAGCATTAATTTTGAATCTGTCCAGATTGTTGCGTGGGTAATTTCGTGTATTTAGATGCAGAATTTGAGGATCCCATCTCCTAGAGTTATGTGGTATCCGTCGTTATCTTTCCGTAGCCGCAAAGATCACTCAATTCCGAGTTACGGTTAAAAAGTTATGTTGATTTTAGTGCTGCTGTCCCGAAATCCTGACGAGATTCTGCAGTCGTCTTGTTTACTATTTAAGGGATTGTTAGATTCCGAATTGTGGGTTTCCATCTCCTAGAAAGTTGTAGATAATGTTCTTAGTTTTCAGTGACCGCAAAGAACACCTGAATCCGATTTACGGATCAAAAGTTATGGTCATTTTACCTCTGCTATCCAGAACTCTGATAATAATGAACTGTCAACTTGTCTCTAAGAATAAGATTAACTTAAAGGAAAAATCAGAGATTCCACCCAACTAGGTTATTGTTGAATTTTTCGTAACCTTTCTAGATTGGTAAAGAACACTTAATTCGGAGTTGTAGATTAAAAGTTTTGATCGGTTTAGTAATTACTATTTGTTCTTTAGGGCAGATTCCTGTTCTGAAAGTTCATCTGTTCAATAGCATATTAATTTGGCCGAATTGGTCTATCTTGTCAACTTGAGAATTTTAGATATGTTAGTTATGAATCCACAGAAATTGGATTCACCTCATTTCGAGTTCCAGATCATTAGATATGATTTTCACCGTGCTGCTGTCCAGTATCGGTTGTGACTGATTTGTCGATATTTCAGATTAGGCTTTGTAGTTAAGTCTTGAGTCACCGTGGAAGCGTTGTAGAACGTTGATTAGTAGTGCTGGGTACATTTTGTTCTTATTGAAATTATTTTACTTGTTTAGGCGGTGAAGCCTCGAGTTTAGAGTATCACCTTTTTGTTAACGCGTCGCATCGCGAAGGCAAGTGCATTTGCTATCTTATTGCTTGTGATTGATGAATGTTTATGTGATTGTGTTGTGATGTCTTATGACACAAGAGATGATGAATTGTCTATGATATTTCTTATGTGTTGAATCCATGATTGGAGATGATGTCATTATTCATTCGATAAGTCATTTCATGCATTCATTGTCATTTACCATCCACGGAGTGGATGAGTGAGCCCATCAATTCCAGGATGGGTGCGCATGAGAGCCCATCAATTCCGGATGGGTGCGCAAGTCCCATTAATTCCAGGATGGGCAAGTGTTGGACACCGTATGAAACATTCTTCATACGGGAAGTGGATCCTGTATTTTTGTTAAGATGCGGGCTTGAGTGAACACCGACGGTGTATCACGCTATACCGATATATGCATGTGTGCAGTCCAAATTCCTTGATTTTGAGCATTCATCTCATATCAACATAAATAATCACTTGTTGTATGTTCTGAAATGGTGACGAGATTGTCTTATTCATATTGATTGCCTATTCTATTAGCCATTGTACTTGCCGAGTCGTGGACTCACCCTTGCCTTGTTTATTTATTTATTTTAGGTGATCGTTGATGAAGTTTCTCTTGGGAGGGAGTAGACAAGCACTACTCAACACACTTCACTTGCTTTAGTTTCAATAATGTAACTATCACTATTCTTCTTTCATTAATTGATGGACTGTAATAAATAAATTCAGTTTGGGATGACTCCTTCTCTATCGTTGAGTTCGCTTAAATAATCAAGCACGTTCATTGATTATCTGTTGATAGAATTATCTAAATGGATCCATTATTACGCTTCGCTCATGTTTCGCTTGATGTTGAACTGTTTAGCTTTGTTGATGATTTATTGTTGAAAATTATTCCAATATAAGGTTGCATGCTAGATCCTTAGGTAGCATTCGCTTCCAAATAGCCGTGGTGTTACTGATTGGTATCGAGCGAGTTCAGTCCGTGGCAATTAAGTTATTAAAATGACACACTGTGCACAATAGGTGGGGTTGGGAAATCCATTGCTTCCGCATCTCTATTGTTATGTTTCATCTGTTGAGCAATTGTTGAATTGCTTCTATACTATCCTTCTTGCTGTTAATCTATGATATGATGTGATGTATTATATCTGTGAATTTATTCTATGATTGTCATGAGATGATCATATGTATACTCATAATTGATTATGCGTGTCAATAACGGATGATAAGAAGTGGAGGTCTTGGTTGTTACTCTGGGATTCACTGTGTTACACCACTGTTCGTAGTACGTGGTTAGAGGAGTAGTGACCCCGAGTACCATAGTTTCAGGTGTTAAGCGTGAAGTGCTTTAGAGAGTTGTTCTCTTCCTTGATTTCTGAATTTGGCGATTCTTGCCCTGTGGTGGCTGATGAATTTCTCCTGGGTTTGTGGTTCATGAAAGTTTATGGTTTTCAATAGATCCTTATTGGTTCTCTGAAACAAATAGTGCTTTTCGACTGTTGAGTTGCTGTTACTACTTGTGACCATTGTCAATTGGCAAGATTGTTGATTTCATGGTTGCTCCTTCTTTCTCATTGGAAAAGAATGACTCATTTATTCGTTTGATAGTTTGAATAATGAAAGTTTTCTATTGCCGATTCATAACATGTGAAAGCTTTGGCTTTATGTGTTTCTTTTGGATTACTTGAGCGTTGAGGTTTAAAGTCTTTCTTTTATCAAGGAAGGTGTTAGAATCCTTTGTGATGTCTTATCATGCTTAAAATGAGATGTTATAACTAAACCAATAAATTGTTACGGTATGAGTTACCAAGTTGGGTTGTTAGCATAGTGAAAATCAATTATTCTTTAACTACCATCCATGAAAGTGAAATTGATGAATTTGTGATGTCCTTGTATTTGATACATGGTGTATCTTAAATAAAAGATTGTCCATATCCGCTCAAAACCTATGGATCTTTCATAGGTGTTAGATTTACCTATTTCTGATATGCTAAAATTGTCGAAACTCATACAAAGAACCGGATGGGTGCTTTGGTGTATCGATTCATGAAACCTTGTTGATAGAAAATTATATTAGTGAATCGTTAACCTGTTTTGAAATGATTTCAACAAAGGTGAATTGTTGAATCTATGTTTATAGATGATTATGTGATTGCAAATGGAATTAGTACCGTATGTACACCATGATTAGTACAATCATCATTTGTTAAATGAGTGTCGATGGAGGTGTTGAGCAACACCATCGCTTGAGTAGACAATTTTCGTAAGTAGTCTTTGATAGTGTGCCTTGTGATATTGTTATTGCTTAGCATAATCTTGATATAATAAACTTGTTTCAACCATGTGGTTTGTGTTTCCTTTAGGATGTTTTAGGATGGAGTAATAAAGTTTGAGGATTCTTGGTACTAGGTATGTTGTCGCTGTTATAAAATCGTCGAATGTGAGATTGATGTTAGTTTTCATAGTAATTTGATTACCTATGGTGATATTGCGTAAAAGAGAGTAATTCAAGTTTTGCTTTCATAATCTTTTGGTGTTCTAGATTTATGTGGTAATTGGGAGTTTGTCGAGTAAAGCGACGGTCGCAAAGTTCTATTGGTTCTTAGGTGATTCACACGATTTGATCTTAATTGTCCGCTTGTTATTATCTATTAAGGTTTGATAATCTCTTCCGTGAGGTCTATGTCCTCAAATGTGGTATCGTCTTATATTTTCCGAGTTCTTTGTCTAATTGATTATTTTCCTTGGTCCTGTGTTCATTAAGCAGTGATAAATGATCTTCTAGTTAGTGAAAAAAATTGTTTCCATTTGCCTCTCCTTTGAGAAAGAATCAACTCATTTTTTCACGTGGGTCTTTCGATGTGTTTTCTAAATGTTGTTGTGAAAATTGATGTTAATATTGGTAGTAATTTGATCGCCTTTGGTGATATCGTTCGGATGAGAATATTTCAAGTTTAGCTTTGTGATATTTTAGAGCTCATGATTCATCCGTAGCTGAAATTGTTTTAAATAAATTGAGGTATTGAATTGTCTGTTGCTTCTTAAGAGATTCGTGTGATTTAATCTTAAAGGCTCTTTGGTCCGAGTTGGCAATGTAAGGTTGCAATCAAAGAGAATTATGTTAGTTCCTTTAAGAGGAGAATAGTCCGCTTACTTTTCGTGAAATTCGTAAATGAAAATGTTTGAGTTTGGTGGTGAGATCGCTTGGATCTCATGTTTCTTGCGTAGTTGAACTGCTCCGAGCAATTATGACGTGTTGAAGAATTATATTTGGTTCTTAGTTAGTTCTTGAGGTTTGGACTAAAGACCTATCTTGTTCGTTGTGGCAAAGTGTTGCTAGTCAAAGGATTAATTTTAGTGTTAAAGTAAAGAGTGCAGAGGAGTATTTGAAAATTTGATTCAAGTTTTGTAACTTGTGGGTATTGGAATCGTTCCTAAACTTTCTGCTTCTTTCCGCTCAAGAGATGTTGAGTTTTAATCGCAATGTCTTTTTCTTAATGGTTGTTATTTGTTATTTCCTTTTTGAGTGGTGTGTGCCTCAACCGTGAACTCACTTTCATTTCTCTAAGATCTTTGTTATCGATTAATTCTTTTGGTTTCGTTTCACTGTGAGGAGCAACATTTTCTTGTGTAACAAAACCCGACCTTGTTCGTCTCTTTCTTTTGAGGAAGGATCAACCGATTTGTATTGCAAAGTTTTACAAAGCGTATTTTGGCAAATCTGTTTGGTGGTGGTTAAATAAGGGTAGTGGTGACATTTTGCTACCAAGCTATTGGAGGAGTAGTAGAAGATGAATTGGTTTTGACTTATACCTCTTGGAGGAAAGTTGATTCAAATGGAATGTTTGGCTTCAAGTAAATCAACAAATACATTATCGAGTAGAACCTATAGTATAACGAAATTCTAGAACTTCAATTCATGTTGAAAGGTTGGGGATTATCAAGGTATGGAAACCTTGATCAATTTTATTGAGTAACGCAATTGGAAGGTATTACGATAATGTGTGGATGATTCCTGATGATGCCAATGAGTGAGTATGTTAGGTTTGTGGGGATATTAGAGATTTAATCCGATGATTTCACTATCGATATAAGAGAAATTCATTGTAGAGGTCTTGAGGTTAAATTTGGACTTTACATTTTTGTGCTAGACCTCTGGTCACCCAATGTTTATGTGTAAAGAAATATACAAATTAGATAATGGTTGTTCCTGAGAAGTAGAATGATCATTGATAGAACCCTTCGGGTGTAGTACATAAGCGTGTGCACTGGGGATTTTGAGTTGTTGTTCTTGGAAGTTGGAGGTAATATGATTGCATGGAATCTATTTTTTGTGGTGCTTGTGTGCCTTCTATCAAATTAATTTCATCAGAGAATGAGTTGCCTAGAGTATTCGGTGGATTTGATAGAGTCTTCCCACTATGGTGTGGATGATGTATTTCAGTTCGAGTATAATTTGAGGATATTTAATTATGAGGTTTAAGCTCGTGTGGTAAGCGATGAATTCGAATTCCAAGATTCGAGAGAGATTTATTTTCTAAAGACAGATCGAAAAAAATGTTTCCTCGGGGTGAAGCATTTTCTTGTTTCTTGTTTGAGTTTTGAGTCGTCGATCGTATCTTCCGCACTTTGGGTTGGTACTTTCATCGGCATGTTTGAGTCTTTCCATTCGGGCAAACCAAATGAGGTATTTGGTTTGGTTATTCGAGTGGTTTCTCCTTTGGCTTTCGTGGTATTCAATCGTAAACTGCCCTTTTATTGGAGAATTAGTATTGCGTGGTTACGATGAGAACTCTCTATTTCTAGTTGGATTCTCTTTGTGAATCAGTGGTTTAAGAACCATTTATGTTGTGCATTCTTGTTTAAAGGAGGCGACTCGTAAGATGAAGAGTTTGTTTTTTTATCATCCACCTTCACGCATGGCGCGTGTGGGACGAGGGCATGGGCATATGGCGCATGGCGCGTGTGGTCTGAAGTGGACATACGACATGGCATATGTGCCGCATCGACGCACTGACGTGTACCGAGGTGGTTCCGGACTTTTGTTTTGTGTTCTTGTACGAAAGGAGTTTTATCCAAGTGTGTTGGTTCGCTTCGATAGTTGTAGAAATTAGGAAGTTGGTATATCGCTTTGACCGCCTTGGTCCATACGCGACGCACGCAACGCCTCGTTATGTTCGATGCTAAGAGTGTAGCTAAGCAATTCAAAGCTTGGGGTTTCGTTAAAGACGTTAATCATTGAGTCGGATCTTACCTTTGAGTCTCGCTCGATGAGTGTACCGGAAATGTAAGGACGAGTGTTAAGGCGGACGTTGGTTTACGCTCAAGTCGTTTTGGTCTCATTAGTCTAGGAGAGGCCACTTGGGAGTTGGAGCCTCGCCTTCAAGAGCAATATCAGATTTGTTAACGGCGGATACATGTTTATCGTTGTCAAAATTCCACGCCAATTTTCTTTTGGGTAGATCGGTGTGTAGATTCGGGTCGAATCATGTTAAGGGGTAGAATGTAATACCTCAGATTTATTCTTGCAAAGGAAGTATCCAACAGAGATTTAGACATCGTGAAAGGGGATTATGCGCTTTTCGCCAACTGGGCCTCGGGCCTTGGCTCAGAGGCCCAAGAAGGGCCGACCACCTATAAAGAAGAGGAAACCTAGCTTGGGGTACTGTAGCTACAGTAGCGCCGCCACTCTGATGCGCGCTACAAGATCCTTTCCTCCCCCTCAAACTCCATTGCTACCATCTCTTGAGTTCTCCCAGCTAGCCGGCCACAAGGAGGAGGAAAGGGGAAAGGAGAAGAGGAGATCTTCTTCGTGGGTTTTGATCAGTGATCTCTAGCGGTTCTCCAAGGGTAACGAACGTCGGTTGTTGTTGTTTGTTTAATCGTAGAAGTGTTTCCGATTAGAATCGTTTGAATCAAAGTCACAAGATTAATTTTGAATCTATCCAGATTGTTGCGTGGGTAATTTTGTGTATTTAGATGCAGAATTTGAGGATCCCATCTCCTAGAGTTATGTGGGACCGTCGTTATCTTTCAGTAGCCGCAAAGATCACTCAATTCCGAGTTACGGTTAAAAGTTATGTTGATTTTAGTGCTGCTGTCCCGAAATCCTGACGAGATTCTGCAGTCGTCTTGTTTATTATTTAAGGATTGTTAGATTCCGAATTGGGGTTTCCATCTCCTAGAAAGTTGTAGATAATGTTCTTAGTTTTCAGTGACCGCAAAGAACACCTGAATCCGATTTACGGATCAAAAGTTATGGTCGTTTTACCTCTGCTGTCCAGAACTCTGATAATAATGAACTGTCAACTTGTCTCTAAGAATAAGATTAACTTAAAGGAAAAATCAGAGATTCCACCCAACTAGGTTATTGTTGAATTTTTCGTAACCTTTCTAGATTGGTAAAGAACACTTAATTCGGAGTTGAAGATTAAAAGTTTTGATCGGTTTAGTAATTATTATTTGTTCTTTAGTGCAGATTCCTGTTCTGAAAGTTCATCTGTTCAATAGCATATTAATTTGGCCGAATTGGTCTATCTTGTCAACTTGAGAATTTTAGATATGTTAGTTATGAATCCACAAAATTGGATTCACCTCATTTCGAGTTCCGATCATTAGATATGATTTTCACCGTGCTGCTGTCCAAGATCGGTTGTGACCGATTTGTCGATATTTCGATTAGGCTTTGTAGTTAAGTCTTGAGTCACCGTGGAGCGTTGTAGAACGTTGATTAGTAGTGCTGGGTACATTTTGTTCTTATTGAAATTATTTTACTTGTTTAGGCGGTGAAGCCTCGAGTTTAGAGTATCACCTTTTCGTTAACACGTCGCATCGCGAAGGCAAGTGCATTTGCT
Source organism: Ampelocalamus luodianensis (assembly GCA_036346255.1). Lineage (NCBI taxonomy): Eukaryota > Viridiplantae > Streptophyta > Magnoliopsida > Poales > Poaceae > Ampelocalamus > Ampelocalamus luodianensis. The sequence continues at coordinate 31,150,927 of CM070638.1, read as the reverse complement.
ATCTTATTGCTTGTGATTGATGAATGTTTATGTGATTGTGTTGTGATGTCTTATGACACAAGAGATGATGAATTGTGTAATACCCCAAAAATTAAATCGGAGAGAATAATTAAATCGAGAGAATAATTAAAATCGGGAATATTTCTTTTAGCAAAGCGATTGAACAGAGAAAGAGGGTTTTAATGTAATACTCCAATTTATTCTACGAAAGAAAGCGCTCAAAAGAGAAATTGACATAAAAAGGGGGTTTCTGCAGTTTTTGGCAACTTGGGCCTTGGGCCTTGGCCCAGAGGCCCATGAGGGTTGGCCACCAATAAAAGGAAGGGGAAAACCCTAGATGCACTGTAGCTACAGTGCCGCCGCACTGTAGCACGGTTCTTCGTAGCGCACCTCTCCTCCATGGTGGTGCCCTCCATTGGTGCCTCCTTCCTCGCCGTCGGTGCTCCCTGCTGCGAAATCAAGTGAAGAAAGGAGAGGAGATCAACTTCGTGGGGAGAGTTCATCATCTTGCTGCGATTCTACAAGGGTAACTTCGCGTGTTCTTCGTTGTTTGATGCGTAATAGTTGCGGTTGATGTCGTTTGGTAGATTGATTTGCGTCGGTTTAATAGATCGCGTTTTGTCCAGATTATTGAGCGGTCAGTTTCGTGTGTTTAGAGGCCGAATTAGGAGTTTTGGTCTCCTAGAGTTATGTAGATAATGTTCTTAGCTTTCAGTGGCCGCCAAGAACGCCAAAATCCGATTAACGGTTAGAAAGTTATGAATTGTTTAGTGCCGCTGTCTGGTTAATCTGTCAACATCCTGATAGTCTGTAGAAAACTGAGTTAATCTATTAGTTAAAGACGAAATCAGAGGATCTCAATATAACAAAAATTGTAGGTAATTTCCATACCTTTTCAGAGAGATAAAGAACGCAAGATTTGGACTTTCGTAGCAAAAGTTATGATGGTTTTAGTGTACTGTCCAGAGAAGCCGACGTGAAAATTGTTGTTCTGTAGTTTGGCTTGGTAGGGGCTGTAGATGGCATAATCAAAAGGGCTCCCCAACTAAGTTTATTTGGGTAATTTAATTACCTTTCCAGAAAGTCTGAGAAAACCTCATTTGGACTCCTGAGCAGAAAGTTATGTATTTTAGAAGTTGACTGTCCGCAGTGATCACCAAAGCGATCGCTAGAAATTGGAAGATTGGAAAACGCTTGGGAGATTAGCGAGTTCGTTTGTGTTGTTATTTATGCTTTTGATCCAGTATGTTGGTCTTAGATTGGGATTATCTTTATGTTCAGGTGGGAGCGTGATCCCAGGGGCAGCGCCTCTTCGCGTCCACCGTTCTCGCACGGTTGAGGCAAGTATTCGGTTATAGCATATTTATGCTTGTATCTTTGAGAGTGTTTGTGTTTTCCTCGTAATAGCCATGCATGAATGTTAATGTGATGAGTTTCCATTTATCTTGATGAATGCTAGTTATGGTTAAAGTTGATGTTATTGTGATGAGTTCCAATTTTATCCTAGTGAATGCAAGTACTCTGATTGAGAGAATATGTATGAATGTTTGATAGAAGGTGCTAGTTGTAACACCCCAAGACCCACATTACCCTGGAATGCTACTTACTGTAACACCCCAAGACCCACATTACCCTGGAATGCTACTAAACCACTCTACAGCTAGCCAATAATTTCAAGATAAATTAATTCGGCAACATCTCTAGACAAAAAGCATTAAGCGGAAGCATAAACATCTAAGGGAATAAAGATAACGGTAACAAGTTCAATAATTAAACAACCTCTAGCAGATTAATCAAAGAATGGTTCACAAGTCCATCCTTATTAAATAACATAATCCTCCACAAATAGTTAAGCATTTGGCTAGAATTTCATCGACTTTATTACAACATGAGTTGATGAACCATGTGCATTATTGTGGTGCCGCTCTACCCATCCCATGAATGCTCAACAATCACCAGTAGGGGAAAGAAAACAAGGGTGAGATAAAAATCTCAGCAAGCAAACTGTTTAACCGGCTATTCAGACTACAAACAAACATACAACATCATTAAAGTATCCAAATGTCCACACCCATAATGTGAATCCACATTCATTTACCAGCCAATTAAACTACAAAGATATTAAGCATCAATATCCAATCCCCATAATGATCACAATTATAGCCTCAACCATATTTACTACCAAAGATAGTAAAATATTAACAATTGAATCTTGATCAATCGCTCCATGTTAATCACCACTACCACTACCAATGACAATAAAGTATTAGCGTGTTTTACCTCATAACTTTACTATTTCTCGCATCCACAACTGCTATCCACAATTACCACAAGAGAGAAGAATCTCATGCCACAACCACAACCTCTACCATACCACAAGGGTGAACCCCATTCCACAACCACAACCACATTACTCATACCACAAGAGACTCTCATGAGTCAATTTCACATTGCAACCGTGAAGTTGCGTTTGTTTGCAAAAATAACTTCACCTCAATATCTTGCACAAGTATGCAAATGATCTTTCCACAATGTAATGCATATTTATGCTATGCTCCACTGCACCTTTACCCAACAAGGTAAAGGTATGCATCGTCTTTCGGACAATGCACGATGTTGTACCGGCACTGATCGCGGCTATAAGCGGCGACATCCACAATGCAAATGTCATGATATGTCATGAATGATATGATAATCATAAACCACAAGAATTTAACCACGAAGGTCAACAACATACTCATCATGAATATTTTCTCATAATCCACATGTGTCTCATTAAGCACAATACCATCGTGTCATAAGACCATTACCACATAACCCACACGATTCACCAAGATCAAAATCAATCGATATAGATGGAACTCTATCACATAGACCACCACATGATCATCATGAAAATAACCACAAGGAATTAACAACATGTCCACCTTGAGTTTATTTTCATATTCCATGATTGGCTCATTAAGCGAATTACCACGATACTACCCAAACTCATCCAAACATAGCAATTGATTAATATCTTGCCACCACATTTTTACTTGGAAAACATGTAACCATGGCATATCATTTAACATTACGTCAATCATGCATAGTGCAAATAGTAAGAAAACGGGTTAAACCGTAGCACAACCGCTACATTTACTTGCCTTCCACGATGCGACGCGTTAGCCGACAAAGTCGATACTCCTAAACCTGAGGCTTCACCTCCTAAACAGGTAAAATAATTTCAATTAAGACATAATATACTCAGCGCTACTAATCGGCATTCTACAACGCTTACTTGACGACTCAAAACGAGTTTACAAAGCTGAAACCGAAAACAACGTTTCCTGCCATATACTGATTCTGGACAGCAGCACGGTAAATGACATAACTCATGAACTGGAAGTCAAAATGAGGTAAACCCAATTTCTGTAAATTCTTAACTGAATAATCTACAATACTCTAGTTGACACGATAAACCAATTCGGCCATAATATTAGGCTAACCATTGTCTGAACTTTCAGTACTGAAACTGCCTACACAATCGAACAGCAAAACTAAAATGACCATAACTTTTAATAGGTAACTCCAAATTGATCGTTATTTATCAATCTGAAAAGGTTATCGAATTACCTACAATAACCTAGTTGGGTGAACTTTCAGATTCTACCAAATTCCTTTCATATTTTAAGAAATAACCAGACAGATTATTCTCGTCAGATTTCTGGCAGCAGATAATAAAATGATCATAACTTTTGACTCAGACCTCGGAATCGAGTGATCTTCGCGGCTACTGAAAGATAACAACATATCCCACATATCTCTAGGAGATGGAATCTTAAAATTCAGCCTCTAAATACACAAAAACCCACGCAAGGTACTGGACAGAATTGAATCTTCTGCAGCCCAACAATTAACCAACAATTCTAATCGGTTTCGCATCTACTAAGGATCAAACAGCGGGAAGGCATCTCGTTACCCTTGTAGAACCTTGGGAAATGCTGGTTGAATCCATGAAGAAGATCCCTTCTTCTCCTCCTTTCTCTCCTTCTTCTTCCTCCCAAGACCAGAGCAAGGAGCAGCAAAGGGGCGACATGGAGGGCGTGGCAACAAAGGGAGGAGGGTTGCTACAGTGGGCGGGTACTGTAGCTGCATGCTACAGTAAAAAGACCTAGGGTTTGGTTGGCCCTTCTTAAACCAACTTCCCACTTGGGCCAAACAACATGGGCCAAAGCCCAAGATTAAATCTCCTCTAAAAACTGATTTCTCTTTTAATTCTGTTAAATACCTTTCTCATTTCAATTAATTCTCTAATGTTAAACAGGATATTACATAATCACTGATGGATACTTTCTGTTAAGAGAAATCCTCTCTAAACTATATTGCACTTGAAAATTCAATAAATTTCTCTTCCCGAATAATAATTCTCTACCGATTAATTTTATTAATCCGATTCTTGACTTCTCACACTTCCGAGTATTACATTCTTCCCACCTTAAAAGGATTCGCCTCGAATCCAACTCTCTGAACCACAAAGAAAAGAACAACAAGCAAACAAGAACCCAAACTAGGTGTACTCACCACCTCAAGAGCTCGGGTACTTCTTTCGCAAAAGATCCTCCAGCTCCCACGTAGCCTCTCTCTCCGACTGATTCGTCCAAAGGACCTTCACATACTTGATGGTCTTATTCCTCAAGACCCGCTCTGACGTATCCAAGATACGAACTGGCCGACGCTCCACAGTGAGATCCTGCTCCACTGTGACTGCTCTGAGTCAAGCTTGTGTTCTGGATCCCGCAAGTATTTCCTCAGCATAGACACATGGAAAACATTGTGCACACCACTCAAAGAGTTTGGCAACTCCAAACGATAAGCCAAACTACCCACCCGAGCAACCACTGGAAAAGTACCGATGTACCGCGGGCTAAGCTTCCCGGTGGTACCAAAATGAACAATACCCTTGGTTGGAGACACCCAAAGGAGCACAAGGCTTCCCACCGCAAACTCCAATTCTCGCGCGAACATCCGCATAATTGTTTTGTCGGACTGAGCACCAACATGTCCCGCCATTTTGGCAAAATTTCCATAATAACTATTAAGACCACCTTCTCAAACCATCATCTTTCTTAAAACACTTTTCTCTTATTAAATATACTCGGGATAACACGACATACCCTTTTAAAGAATTTGATCACAAATTCCACTCACATCATTCTACTAGAAGCACAACGGTATCTTTTGCAAATAGAACCCAAAGAATGTAAGAGTAAAGAGCTCTCAAGCATCACACTAGCAACCAGCTTTCCTTCAAAGGACCACGATCCAAATCAAAGGATTCACCACAAAATATTTCTACTCACAAAAGACAATTGGAGAACCACACCACATAAGCTAAGAGTGAAAATCACTCGATAGACCAAAACAATCAATTTCTTTTCCTAACTGGAAAAGACTACGCCTCAACATAAGTCAAATCAATTTGCAAATGGACTCGCCATAAACACACAAAGAAAAACAAGAATCAAGAGAGCATCGCACTACTTGACATAACAATAATTTCCCAATTCATTTCTTTTAATAATTTAACTTCCTTGAACCAAGGATTTTCAAATCATTACCCAACACACCAACTCATTTATCTCAAGTTGGCCACCTCAACAATTAGCTCAATTGAGTACATCATCTACACCATTGTAGATAGACTCTCACGCCCCGCAAATCATACTCTAACCCAAAACCACGACCAACAAAAGGCTTCGCAACCCACAACAATTACCATGTTCTTAGAAGAAGAGGTAAGAAGAAATAAATTCCAAGATACGTAAAATGGTCATCATCACAAGAGCTAAAAGACCAAAAGACCAAGGAAAAAAATAGATAGCATTGAGGTTGGAAAAACACCGGATAGATCATCTGACCTCAAATACTTATAGTACAACTTTTCTTTCAATAAGAAACAATTTTTCTTTTATAGCAAAGATCCCGCCAATTCCAACAAAGGATGCTTGAAGACCACAACACGAGATTGAGATAAAACCAAAAGATCATTCAACATGTCGCTTACTCAAAGCAACCTCGGCTATCACACAAGTCATAAGGTCCAAAAGATTCCAACCGTAAATCTCACACCCTTCAATTCAATTAGTATTATGGAATTAACAAATTCCTTTATTTTTAAAACATTCAACACCATAATCACAACTACATGCTATCAATTGTATTCACAACAAGATAAAACATTCTTTGCAAAAATCATCATATCATCTCACTCCTTCATATTTTTTCCAAAAGGAACACCATAAATCACTTCATCATGTTCTTATTATCCAAATAAGATTCCAACTACTTAATCTAGTTAAACCTAGTGCATAAGCCATCATATTAAAACAAACTCTTTAACAAGATGATATTAGAACATAACAACCTCACAAAACATGCTAGTATGAATCTCTTATTAGATTTCATACATTTATCTCATCTCGATGCTCAACTCTAGTTTAGCAAAAGGTAATTACACTCTAGCCATTGTTGTCAATAATTGATTATTAATTTTTCATCAAAGATAGCATTAATGATCCTATCTCTAATTTGCAATCACAAAGACAATAAAGAGCATGATTCAATACTCCACCTTATGTTAAGATATTAAAAAATAAAATAACTTTAAACATCAATAATACCACTTTATGAGACAAGATTCCACAAGTCAATACATCAGATGTATCCATTTCTTTATACATATTTCAACAATTTAGCATGGTAAAGTTACATAAATTTAATGATTGTACATGCTCATCAAGTATGTAAAGAGAGGACATATAAAAGGTTAATCTTATTAAGGCAATATTCCAACACCTCCTTACTTGACCATCCCGAATGGTCAGATTAATTACTTAAGATCAATCAATCCAATACATCCAACAAGTTGGGAAAATTAAACAACTACAATAATCAAAACAATTATTTTTCATATTCCTTGATAAATGCATGAGTTCTACACATGTATCGCTAAATTTCTTAGCCAAAGATCTTCAAGAAACTACAACAGACAACATCATATTAATCGACTTCACTTCTAAAGATGTTAGTAGAACTTAATGATGTACCACACTAACTTTTCAACTTGATAATTCACAATCTATCAATTATTTACATAATTTCCACCTACTACTTAAACACAACAAAACATCACAAAGGGGTTTTAACACTCCCTTCTAGAGAGAAATCAAACTTCAAAAGTCGAAATAACTCAGAAGAAATGCATAGAGTCAATGCTTCCACAAGTTAATGAACTTCCCACATAAAGCTTTGATTCTCTCTAAAAAAAATCAAACGAAATACAAGAGTCATGTTTTCCAGAAGAAAGATGGAACAACACGGAAAATACTAGTCTCTCCAAAGCACTGCTCACGAGCAACAAACAACCCATCAATCGAAAGAAACAATACTTGGCCTCAAGAACAATTAGAGGCCTAATGACAACCAACAACCGCAATAAACAGCTAACCCAAGAGAAAATCATTAATCGTAATAGGCCAAGAATCGCCAACATCAATTCAAGGAGGATAACACTTTTCTAAGAAACTTACCCAAGACATCCGCAACTAAGTTACCCGAGGTAATCAGCATCAAAATCCCCGCATTACTGAACGGGTATAAGCTCGCAATGCCCAAGGCAACAATCGCAATCCCTACCTCATATCATTGACTATCCTCACTCAAAGCGATCATATAAACAAATCATAAACATACAAGATTATCTCCAAGCATGAATCATCAAAATAACATGTCAAAGCTTGAATGCAATGCTTGTCCCATCCCATCCTCATCATGCACCAAAGTGTGTCAATTTAATATTTTTAATTACCACGGACCTAAAGCCCGCTCGATACCAACCGTAACACCCCAAGACCCACATCACCTCGGAATGCTACTTACTATAACACCCCAAGACCCACATTACCCGGAATGCTACTAAACCACTTCTGACTAGCCAATAATTTCAAGATAAATTAATTCGCAACATCTCTAGACAAAAGCATTAAGCGGAAGCATAAACATCTAAGGGAATAAAGATAACGGTAACAAGTTCAATAATTAAACAACCTCTAGCAGATTAATCAAAGAATGGTTCACAAGTCCATCCTTATTAAATAACATAATCCTCCACAAATAGTTAAGCATTTGGCTAGAATTTCATCGACTTTATTACAACATGAGTTGATGAACCATGTGCATTATTGTGGTGCCGCTCTACCCATCCCATGAATGCTCAACAATCACCTGTAGGGGAAAGAAAACAAGGGTGAGATAAAAATCTCAGCAAGCAAACTGCTTAACCGGCTATTCGGACTACAAACAAACATACAACATCATTAAAGTATCCAAATGTCCACACCCATAATGTGAATCCACATTCATTTACCACCAATTAAACTACAAAGATATTAAGCATCAATATCCAATCCCATAATGATCACAATTATAGCCTCAACCATATTTACTACCAAAGATAGTAAAATATTAACAATTGAATCTTGATCAACTGCTCCATGTTAATCACCACTACCACTACCAATGACAATAAAGTATTAGCGTGTTTTACCTCATAACTTTACTATTTCTCGCATCCACAATCTGCTATCCACAATTACCACAAGAGAGAAGAATCTCATGCCACAACCACAACCTCTACCATACCACAAGGGTGAACCCCATTCCACAACCACAACCACATTACTCATACCACAAGAGACTCTCATGAGTCAATTTCACATTGCAACCGTGAAGTTGCGTTTGTTTGCAAAAATAACTTCACCTCAATATCTTGCACAAGTATGCAAATGATCTTTCCACAATGTAATGCATATGTATGCTATGCTCCACTGCACCTTTACCCAACAAGGTAAAGGTATGCATCGTCTCTGGCAATGCACGATGTTGTACTGCACGGCCGCGCTATAAGCGGCGACATCCACAATGCAAATGTCATGATATGTCATGAATGATATGATAATCATAAACCACAAGAATTTAACCACGAAGGTCAACAACATACTCATCATGAATATTTTCTCATAATCCACATGTGTCTCATTAAGCACAATACCATCGTGTCATAAGACCATTACCACATAACCCACACGATTCACCAAGATCAAAATCAATCGATATAGATGGAACTCTATCACATAGACCACCACATGATCATCATGAAAATAACCACAAGGAATTAACAACATGTCCACCTTGAGTTTATTTTCATATTCGCATTTGGCTCATTAAGCGAATTACCACGATACTACCCAAACTCATCCAAACATAGCAATTGATTAATATCTTGCCACCACATTTTTACTTGGAAAACATGTAACCATGGCATATCATTTAACATTACGTCAATCATGCATAGTGCAAATAGTAAGAAAAAGCGGGTTAAACCGTAGCACAACCGCTACATTTACTTGCCTTCCACGATGCGACGCTTAATGACAAAGCCGATACTCTAAACCTGAGGCTTCACCTCCTAAACAGGTAAAATAATTTCAATTAAGACATAATATACTCAGCGCTACTAATCGGCATTCTACAACGCTTACTTGACGACTCAAAACGAGTTTACAAAGCTGAAACCGAAAACAACGTTTCCTGCCATATACTGATTCTGGACAGCAGCACGGTAAATGACATAACTCATGAACTGGAAGTCAAAATGAGGTAAACCCAATTTCTGTAAATTCTTAACTGAATAATCTACAATACTCTAGTTGACACGATAAACCAATTCGGCCATAATATTAGGCTAACCATTGTCTGAACTTTCAGTACTGAAACTGCCTACACAATCGAACAGCAAAACTAAAATGACCATAACTTTTAATAGGTAACTCCAAATTGATCGTTATTTATCAATCTGAAAAGGTTATCGAATTACCTACAATAACCTAGTTGGGTGAACTTTCAGATTCTACCAAATTCCCTTTCATATTTTAAGAAATAACCAGACAGATTATTCTCGTCAGATTTCTGGCAGCAGATAATAAATGATCATAACTTTTGACTCAGACCTCGAATCGAGTGATCTTCGCGCTACTGAAAGATAACAACATATCCCACATATCTCTAGGAGATGGAATCTTAAAATTCAGCCTCTAAATACACAAAAACCCACGCAAGGTACTGGACAGAATTGAATCTTCTGCAGCCCAACAATTAACCAACAATTCTAATCGGTTTCGCATCTACTAAGGATCAAACAGCGGGAAGGCATCTCGTTACCCTTGTAGAACCTTGGGAAATGCTGGTTGAATCCATGAAGAAGATCCCCTTCTTATCCTCCTTTCTCTCCCTTCTTCTTCCTCCCGAAGACCAGTAGAGGAAGGAGCACAAAGGGGCGACATGGAGGGCGTGGCAGCAAAGGGAGGAGGGTTGCTACAGGGGCGGCGGTGCTGTAGCTGCATGCTACAGTAAAAAGACCTAGGGTTTGGTTGGCCTTCTTAAACCAACTTCCCACTTGGGCTAAAACAACGTGGGCAAAGCCCAAGATTAAATCTCCTCTAAAAACTGATTTCTCTTTTAATTCTGTTAAATACCTTTCTCATTTCAATTAATTCTCTAATGTTAAACAGGATATTACATAATCACTGATGGATACTTTCCTGTTAAGAGAAATCCCTCTCTAAACTATATTGCACTTGAAAATTCAATAAATTTCTCTTCCCCGAATAATAATTCTCTACCGATTAATTTTTATTAATCCGATTCTTGACTTCTCACACTTCCGGAGTATTACACTAGTACTTTGATGCGTACTAACCATGCAAGGTTGATAGTGTGACATGTATGATTAAGGATGGTAAATATTTGAGATATGATTAATTATTATTCATGAAGGATTGTTCATGTTTGCTAGTATTATGAATATATGTGCTATTCATGGATACTAGAATGCTAAGAATGTCAATGATGAGGAATGCTAGAAGTATGAATAAGTTTATTCATGCACGTCCTTGTTGTGAATCCATATGTATGATGATTTAAAGTTGTGCTCATGTGCATCATGCAATCATATTGGAGGATTGGTCACGTGGTGACTATGCATGTTTGAGGTCCCCGTCATGTAGATGACGGGCTTGAGGTCCCTACATTCGTGGAATGTGGGCTATGAATGAAGAGGTCCCCATCATTAAGATGATGGGCAAAGGTCCCTATACATATGGTGTATAGGCTCTTGGTCCCCGTGCGTGGGCAGTGCAAGGGTATACAATGACGGTTGTATACCCCATTCACTGTAAAATGCGAAAAGAGATAAAGTTGAAAAGGTGCATTGCATTGGTTGCATTCACATGAGCATGAAGGCTATACTTTGGTGCATTGTTTATCTTGGATTGTTGATGCTATGAATGATAATTTGCTTAGCCTTGTTGGTACTTGCTTGAGTCTTTGGGCTCACTCTTGCTTTGATGTATTTTAGGTACAACTGCAAAACCTGCATGCATGGGAGGGAGTAGATGTTTGGATGCACGCACTACCACTCAATCTTAAGAATTACTTATGGTGGTTTGAGTTTGATTAACTGTAATAATGAGAATAGCAAATTTTAGTTATGTTTATGAGATTATCTGCATGCTTGAATGAACTCGATTATGAAGATATTGATAAATGCCATGATTAATTGTTGGAACCTCAAGATAGCCGACTATACAAAGGAGGTTTTGCTGAAAATTTGTAATTGGTCTTAGTTTAGTTTAGTTTAGTTTAATTTTAGTAGCATTCCAGGCTCAATGCTGAGCTGGGGTGTTACAAATTGTCTATGATATTTCTTATGTGTTGAATCCATGATTGGAGATGATGTCATTATTCATTCGATAAGTCATTTCATGCATTCATTGTCATTTACCATCCACGGGAGTGGATGAGTGAGCCCATCAATTCCAGGATGGGTGCGCATGAGAGCCCATCAATTCCGGATGGGTGCAAAGTCCCATTAATTCCAGGATGGGCGTGTGTTGGACACCGTATGAAACATTCTTCATACGGAAGTGGATCCGTATTTTTGTTAAGATGCGGGCTTGAGTGAACACCGACGGGTGTATCACTGGCTATACCGGTATATGCATGTGTGCAGTCCAAATTCCTTGATTTTGAGCATTCATCTCATATCAACATAAATAATCACTTGTTGTATGTTCTGAGCTGGTGACGAGATTGTCTTATTCATATTGATTGTCTATTCTATTAGCCATTGTACTTGCGAGTCGTGGACTCACCCTTGCCTTGTTTATTTATTTATTTTAGGTGATCGTTGATGAAGTTTCTCTTGGGAGGGAGTAGACAAGCACTACTCAACACACTTCACTTGCTTTAGTTTCAATAACATAACTATCACTATTCTTCTTTCATTAATTGATGGACTGTAATAAATAAATTCAGTTTGGGATGACTCCTTCTCTATCGTTGAGTTCGTTTAAATAACTGTTTACGTTCATTGATTATCTGTTGATAGAATTATCTAAATGGATCCATTATTACGTTTCCGTTCATGTTTCGTTTGATGTTGAACTGTTTAGCTTTGTTGATGATTTATTGTTGAAAATTATTCCAATATAAGGTTGCATGCTAGATCCTTAGGTAGCATTCTGGCTTCCAAATAGCCAGGGTGTTACAGCATTGGTGTAACCATTTACAACGAGCTCTTCTTCACCGCCATAAACTAGGAACGCATCCTTAGTCCTTCTTAAGTACTTAAGAATGTTTTTCACAGCTGTCCAGTGACCTTCACCAGGATCAGCTTGGTATCTACTCGTAACACTTAGAGCATATGATACATCTGGTCGAGTACATATCATGGCATACATGATGGATCCAATAGCTGAAGCATATGGAATACCATTCATACGGTCTCGCTCATCAGTTGTCGAAGGATACTGACTCTTGCTAAGACTTATGCTATGTGACATAGGCAAGAACCCTTTCTTGGCATCCTGCATGCTGAACCGAATCAACACCTTGTCAATGTAAGTACTTTGGCTTAATCCAATTAGCCTTCTTGATCTATCTCTATAGATCTTTATTCCTAAGATATATGTTGCCTCTCCTAAGTCCTTCATAGAAAAACTATTTTTCAATGATACCTTAACTGATTCCAAGATTGGAATGTCATTCCGATCGATAATATGTCATCTACATATAAGATCAGAATAACGAGTGCGCTCCCACTAACCTTCATGTAAACACAAGGTTCTTCTTTGTTCTTGACGAAACCAAACCTTTTGATCTCCTCATCAAAATGTATATTCCAACTCCGAGATGCTTGCTTCAACCCATAAATAGACTTTTGAAGTTTGCATACTTTCGTAGCATTCTTTGGATCGACAAAACCTTCAGGCTGTGTCATGTACACATCCTCACTTAGGTTTACATTAAGGAAAGCCATTTTGACATCCATTTGCCATATCTCATAGTCGAAATATGCAGCAATAGCTAAAATGATCTGTATAGATTTAAGCATCGCTACCGGTGAGAAAGTCTCATCGTAGTCAACCCCTTGAACTTGTCGAAACCCTTTTGCGACTAGTCGAGCTTTATGAATGTGAACATTTCCATCCATATCAATCTTTTTCTTATAGATCCATTTGCACTCAATGGTTTTAACACCATCAAAAGGATCGACTGCATTCCAAACTTGATTGTCACTCATGGAGTCTATCTCGGATTTCATGGCTTCAAGCCATTTCTCGAGTCCGGTCCATCATCGCTCATAAGACTTAGGCTCATCATTATTCAACAATAATACGTCATGCCCATACCTTACAGGCAATTGACGTGGCTTTTAGATCTACGTGGGGCTGATGTCTCATCTACAGGTTCAACAACAATTTGTTCATCCTGTAGAGGTTCAGTAGGAGTTGAAACACTTTTAGATGTTTCCCGAATTTCTTCGAGTTGCTCCTTTCTCCCACTGACTTCTTTTGAAAGAAACTCTTTCTCCAAAAAAACACCATTTCGGGCAACAAAAACTTTGCCCTCTTCCCTGTTGTAGAAGTAATATCCTTTGGTTTCCCTAGGATATCCTATAAAGAAGCATTTATCAGACTTGGGTGTGAGTTTATCAAACGTCAAACGTTTAACATAAACATCACATCCCCAAATCCTTAGAAAAGACAAACTAGGACTCTTCCCAGTCCATATCTCATATGGTGTCTTATCTACTGATTTTGATGGTAACTTATTTAAAGTAAAAGCGACTATTTCAAGAGCGTAACCCCAAAAATACAATGGCAGATCAAATTGGCTCATCATCGACTGAACCATGTCCAACAAGGTCCGATTACGCCGCTCGGACACCCCATTCCATTGTGGTGTGCCCGGTGGTGTAAGCTGTGTAACAATTCCACATTGCTTCAAATGATCACCAAATTCATGGCTAAAAAATTCACCTCCACGATCAGATCGTAAAGATTTCATTGTCTTGCCAAGTTGATTCTGTACCTCACTCTGGAACTCCTTGAACTTTTCAAAGGATTCCGACTTGTGCCTCATTAAATAAACATATCCATATCTACTATAGTCATCGGTGAAGGTAATGAAGTACTGAAAACCATCTCTAGCTGTCGTGCTCATTGGTCCACATACATCAGTATGTACGAGTGCCAACAGGTCGGACGCCCTCTCAGCTCGACCAGTGAAAGGAGTCTTGGTCATCTTTCCGAGTAGGCGAGATTCGCACGTTTCAAATGATTCTAAATCAAATGAGTTTAGAATTCCATCATCATGGAACTTCTTCATACGTTTCTCACTTATGTGACCCAAACGACAATGCCAAATAAAAGTGGAATTCATATTATTAGGCCTAAGCCTCTTTTCATTAATATTATAGACGGGTGCAACATCAAGATTCAAAATAAACAACCCATTCAAAACAGGTGCATAGCCATAAAACACTTCATTCAAAAATATAGAACAACCATTGTTCTCAATAATGAATTTATAACCTTCTGCCATCAAACATGAGGTAGAGATAATGTTTCTACTCATGGTCGGAACGTAATAACAATTATTTAATTCCATAAAAATCTCGAAGGCAAAAGTAATGGCAAGGTCCCGACGGCTAATGCAAGAACCCTTGCTTTATTCCGATGCGAAGATCCATCTCGCCTCTTGCAACTCTCCTAATTCTTGTTAGACTCTGCATCGAATTGCAAATATGAGCAACTGATCCGATATCAAATACCCATGAGTTAACAGAAGAATCAGCAAGAAAACATCTATAACATTAATACCGAAGTGGAGGGTTTAGTCCCACCATTCTTTTCGATCGGCCGGTATTTCTTGCGCTTCTCTTCCAATGGCCTAGCTCTTTGCAGTAAAAGCATTCATTCTCTTGAGTCGGGCCAGAATTAGTCTTGGGCTTAGGCTTGTTAGTTTGGATCCTATCCGAAGCTTTAGCCTTGCCCTTTCTATTGAACTTAGTCTTAGCCTTCTTCTTGAAGCTCGTACTCTTTTGCACCGTCATCACATGATTGTTGCTTTTCTTATTACTGTCTTCCGCAGCCTCTTGAGCATCATATGCGATCGGTGAGATTCTTGTCTAAACTATTCATATAGAAGTTCGTAATGAACGCCCATAGCTTGCGTGAAGCGAAGCAAGAATCAAATCAGAGCCAACTCTTGACTAAGTGGAAAACCAAGTTTTTCCAAGCTCTGTGTGTAACCAACCATCTTGATTACATGTGGGCTCACCAGACTACCCTCAGCTAGCTTGCACCCAAACAATTTCTTTGAGATCTCATATCTCTCAGTTCTTGCTTGTGTCTCAAACATGCCTTTGAGCGCCACAATCATATCGTAGGCCTCAATGTTCTCAAACTGCTCCTGAAGGTCTGAGTTCATAGCAAGAAGCATGAGACAGCTAACATCAAGGGACTCATCACATGCCTTTTTATAGGCGCTTTTAAGAGCATCAGCAGCATTTTCAGCAGACACATCTGGAATTGGTTCCTCTAGAGCATGTTCCTTTTTATCTTGCCTAAGAACAATTCTTAGGTTGCGGGACCAATCATAAAATTTGTTCCATTCAGCTTTTCCTTATCAAGTACCGAACGTAAAGCAAAATCTGGATGTAGGTACAACATTGGTGCCATGATCTACAACATAAAATATGCAAAACTAAGACATATGTTCAAAAAGTAACTTGTATTAAACAATTAAATAAAGATACTCCCACTAAATACCATATCCCTCTTATGACATTCTAGTGATTCAAGATCCATAATTAATTAATCTCTTAGTGAGCTTTGACATCACCTTTGGAAGATTAGTGAATATGGTAAGCAACCCTTGCTAATCATATCTCTATATGACTCTTGTTGTTGGGCGAAGATCTCTATGCTCCAAGACCCAACCCTATGCCCCAATGTCCATAATCATTATGATGACCTTGTCAAATTAGACCAATGCTAAGCGTGTAAGTGTCTGACACAAACCCATCTAGTCAAGGAGAGTTAATGACATTCTGCTTTGGCAAGACCTACCATTAAAATACAAGACTTTGGATGGTGCAGCAAATTGGGAGGGCATCAATTTTAACTCAATATTAAGTGAGATAATTTTACTTCTACAATGTCAAGAGCATTCAAAGCAATTAAATAACATGCATAGAAATAATAGACAGAAAATAAAGGCATTCACAGACAATCATATTGTATTGTGATATAGCATGACCCTTCCATAAGGTGATCTCTATCGCCGTGCTTCCTGTTCGCCATGTATCCAAGTAGCCAAAACCTCCAAGTACTCCCACTAAACCATTACTGCTAATAGCACTAGTGATAAAATACAAAGAGTGAAGAAGCATCACAAGTCGACATGCAGGCCGTTATACAAATAGAGACAGCCTTGGGCTGCAATAAGCATGACTCGCAGGTCATGAACATTACACACATTCATGCATCTCAACATTACGGGTCATACTATTCACAAAATCCTACAAAAACAAGTCAGGCATAGAATCGCATTCTATTTAATGTATGACGTGAATTAACGATACCAAACACAAGATAAGGTCCTAATCCACAGGGGTGGCAACCCGCACCAGAAGGGCGGAAACCCTATCTATATTCTAAGGTCCTTTTCGGCGGCAGCCCCTGTATGCAAAAATTTTCGGACTACGTAGATCCAATCTACTACTTCGTCCTTGTAAAATCGTATTGGATTAATCACATTAACCCTTTTCGATCGCTACTCCGATTCGATCAATCAGATTGATCTTCGCGTGCTCCATGGATTTACGATCACAGTCAGCCCCGATGGCGGAAACCCGACCGGTAGAGGCAAGTCGTGATACGAGCACAAAACACGATCACAGAATAACAATCATGAACCCATCTTACGACCACCGCACAAAGATGATCATATCGACCATCGCCAAAAACGATCTATCACATAGAACGACCAACAGAAACAGAAAGAGATCACTTCTAAGACCCCCGCATATCACAATATGCATCTAATCTGAATCTAAAACTAGACGGGATGGCTCTGATACCACTGAAGGATCGCGGGAAGGCTACGATAGCACAAACAAAAATTTTACCGCGCAACCAAGGAACCTCCGCTAGTAATAGATCACGAGATTACCACTAGACGCGCTGACTAGTAGCGGAAGTAGAGTCGATGTAGCGAGTTGAAATAGTCGTAGTCGTACTTGCCGCGCGCCTTCTCCTCCTACTCCGATGGACGTCGTGAGTCGCGGATCGTCCTAGAGCTGATGCTTCGTAACAACACCTCCAAGGTGTCCACACGTATGGGGCAGGGACACCACACGCAGGAGTGCTAGCGCCGGCAGCGTGGTTGAGGAGAGCGTGGCTATTAGGGTTTCGGGGTTTCTTCCAGAAAGATTGATCAATCATACCCCATACCACCGCCCCTCTATATATAGGCATCCATATTGGGTCCTCAACCTGTGTCCCATTAGGAACTCGTGGCCTATAAGAATTCGGATCTCCATCCAAATCAAATCCTAGCCCTTTAAGTGTGTGACCCTATATGTTCGTGTGTAATCAGTTGTGACTCGGAAACTCTTTCATGATCACGAGTCGTCAGCGGTACCTAGCAGCACATAACGATTCCCGAACACACACAGAATATTTCAGACGAACCTTAATGCAATATGATCTATGACCAGATCCTTATCACATACGACCAGCTCGTACTTAGTCACGACCAGTTCATAATTAGTTATAACCAGTTCGTAACTCTTTACGACCAGTTTGTAACTCCTTACGACCAGTTGGTGATTATGTTCGAGTAGTCTTCGACTAGGTCGCATCTCCATAGGACTTCGACCAGTCTACGACTTCAGCCATTCTACGACTTCGGGAACTTAACGACCTCCTTGTGTATTCTCCCTTTGCCTCACGACATCTGGTTGAACTCTAGGTGAGATAACATGTCATCCATGGATTGTTCAAAACTTTCTCGATCAAGTGTCGAATAACTTCATGTGGTCGACACTTCGACCACTAGAGGCATGACCATGCACTTTCTTTATTTGATCACAACGAGGGGCCCAGAGACATCTCTCCTGTTATGTTAGGAGGGGCAAATCCCATATCCGATCAGTCATATTCCTCTACATGTTTCATAGCATACCCGAAAGCTACCTTTATAACTACCGATTCATTTGAGTAGCGTTTGGCAACCCTAAGAGTGCTATTAGACATGTAGGAAACCATGCTGATCTCAGGTCTAAGGATTATACATCATCATTGCTTGAGACCAACTAACGACACATAGAATCATAACAATCTCAATAGTGTCTCAAGGTGGGTCTTATCCAACACCATGTTCTCTAACATGTGTCCATATTATTGATTTGATATCTCCATATCTATGACCTGTGAAACATGGTCATCAACCAATACATATGCTAGTCTATTCATATGTGTCCTCATATATTTCCGACCAGGGAACGTTTAAGAATAATTATCGCAGAAATATAGAGTTTCACAATCAAGTCACATACTTGATGACAAATATTAACGATATAATTCTAGGAACAAGATAACACATTATCCAATGTTATGAACATAATGTAATATAATCATCTCTATGATTGCCTCTAGGGCATATTTCCAACACTGATGGCCTTTACCAACAAAATTCCCGAACTTAGACTTTACAATTTTATTTAACTGAAAGACTAGCTTATAACCGTCCTTGCATAGGACATAACCACTAATGAGGTTCTTATTTATTGTATGAGCATGCCGTGCGTTCTTCAAGTGGACAATCTTCCCTAAAGTAAGCTTCATATCTATCGTGCCAACACCAAGAACAAAAGCATGTGACCTGTTTCCCATTAGGATGGAGAAAGCCCCTGCAGCCTGTTTAGAAGAAAACAAGGAAATATCATAACATACGTGGATATTAGCACTAGTATCAACCCACCAATCAGTAGATTGATATGCTAAAAAAACAACAAGAGAATGACCATACCCTCTTGAAGTCGAGGCTTCGCCTATGATCATGTTAAAAGCCTTCTTCTTTGACCGTTTAGCATCCTTGCTCTTGCGGAAATGACAATCTTTCGCTATATGACCGTTTTTTGTACACACAAAGCAGGTGATGTTCCTCATGTCCTTCTCAGTTTTCTTCCTAAAGCTAGTTGTCTTGCTTAGTTTGTTGGATTTGTACTTTTTTACGCTAGTCTTTTTCTCTATGAAATTTACATTGTTCTGACTAGAAGTGCTGGGTGCATCTTTTGCGCTTGCCTTTTCTTCCATATCGAGGGCAGCAATGAGATCTTCAACGGAAATCTCTTCCCTCTTGTGTTTCAAGCTAGTCGCAAAATCTTGCCAAGAAATAGGAAGTTTGACGACAATGCCTGCAACCACAAACTTAGAAGGCAACACACAACCCAGGTGCGCAATTTCTCCAACCAATAGCTGGAGATCATGAGCTTGTCCAACTATGGACTTATCCTCATCCATGCTAAAGTAAAAAAATTGCTCACACATGTAGAGCCAGCGATCTGCCTCTACCTCTGTATATTTATACTCTAGTGCATCCCACAACTCTGTAGCGGACTTATAGTCCATATACACATCGTAGAACTGATCTGCCAGAATGGTCAGAATGCAACCAAGAGTAGTGTTGTTTATATTATCGAACTGCATATACTGATCAATTGTAAATGGATACTGCGGGTGGATTACCCACCGCATCCCAAAGACATGAGCTAGAACTTGGCTCTAGCCAGTCATCTACAAAAATTCTGACCAGAAAACCTCTCAGGTTTCATAGCATCAGAAGCACCAGCCGTTGTTGTGTTGCAACAAATTTTACAATAAGGTTTCTGGATTGTTGAAAATGAGGGCAATATTTTAATTCCAAATTTTAATAGAAGACAAATATCGCAAATGACTAATGATACATAAACCAGTACTAACAGCAAAGAACTCATTGTACTTCGCAATATATGAAAAATAGAATGTAAACAAGTCAATCAGTCGCATGAAAGACTTACTGATGGGTCCGTTGAAGAACAAGAAGCAGCACAGACGCAGACTCGGTGCGGTGTAGAAACGTAGATGAATCAGCGAAGTGAGTGGTCACGCAGATGTGCGCTGCCCAGAAACCTTATTGCTACCCCCGTGTAGGTCTTCACGGCAGCAGCGGCTTGGAGATACCAATCCCCTTCTTAATGGTGCACGCCGAGAAGAAGATTCGACGAGGTTCAGACGGCACAATACAACAGCACGGGTTTGTAGAATGAAGAAAAGAAGAAATGGAGGCAGTGGTTCATCACCCTACGCTCTAGACATCTCTAGGCATAGATATAGAGATGCAGACTGTGAGTTGACCTAATTAAACAGTTATTTACTCACTGATAACTGACACATTTAACCAGCCATTTACCCACTGGTAACTACCTGTCATCAACACCCAATAAAGCCTCAAATTCAATCATTTGAATCTCATACAAACAGAGATAGAGAGAAATGCATGGTTCAACAAAAATAAGGTAGACTTGGTCTACCAAGTGGCGCGCCACGTCACGGCACGGTCGCATGTCGCAAGTCACAAGTTATGCATTTTTCCACGTGAAAATACGCGAATACGCGCGCTTGTGTGTGTTTAGCCAAAGCTCTCCTCGTGCCACCCCCATCCATACGTCACATGTTTCAAAGAGTGGTAATAACTCCACCTTATATATTGGTCACCTCCACCTTGCCTTAGTAATATAGTACTAAACTATACATGCTTTGGAATTATAGAAAATTGACCTCACTCATATAGGCCAATTTCCAACACTAGCTAATTCGACACCATGCCGCTGTCGTTTGGGCTTGACGCCTTCTCCTCTCAGCTCCACCATCTTTGTCATCACATTCTTTGAAGGGAGAGGAGGAACGGTGTGTCACCGCGGGGTTTTGTGTCGGTTTTAATTTTTTACCCAGGGTCCGGTTGAACCGATTTTGCCGATTTTCAAATAAAAATTTGAATTTTTTATGAAGTTAAAATGAAAAATACAAAAAAAAAAAATGCAACTCCAGGTTCAAACCCACAACCTTCTTTCTCTAAGGCCAAAGGGCTTCCACCGGGGCACATTCACTTCTGCTTTTGTATGGTTACAAATTTCTTTTATATTTGATGAGAAACTAGCAAATCCGATTTTTTTTGCCGGTAGGAAATTTTACAGGTATCTGGTAGAACCGATTTCTCCGATTTTCATAACCTTTGTCACCGGTTCTCTTAGGAGCAATGCCACTAGCGCGTTAGGTTGGTTTTGCAGCAAAAATTTGCAATAGTATATTTCATTTGTTGCACTAAGAGTCGGGTTTTGTAACATAGATCTGTTGATTGTTTCATCATATCAATATTTTGTTGCACTAGTTAGTCATTTGTTGCACCCACAGTTTTCCTGTTGCGTCCTTTGTTGGTGGTGGCTGCGCTTGCGCCACTAGAGGATGGATCGGACTGTTGATATGGCCCATGGTTATAAACATCCAATGTCTAATCAGCTCAATCGCGACGTCCGGACACTAGTTAGGTTCTTGTTTTTTTTTTTCCTTCCAAAGCCAATAAAACTGTAACTTAAATTGTACTATCTCAATCGTCTCCAATATGACTGCATAACCAAAATTAATTAATTTGTATGCCGATTGAGCTCTTGTTTCTTAGTAAAACAGACCAAATTAACTATACTAATAGCAAACACTCTCCCTTACCTACGTTTAATTGTTCCTGCAGTTGTGTCCATGCGTTCAATAGTATTTTCCACGTGTTCCATACGACACAGGTCCTTGTCCAAATCATGCATGGCACGCATATCGATCCGTCCCGTCTCCCGAAATGTGGGGGTTTTGCTCGTCGTCGTCACCAAGGGCAAGTTCGCTTCGACTCGGCGTCGTACGGCCGGCCGGACCCGTGCATGAAGCAGCTGCAGCGCTCAAGGCTGGCTGTTCCGATGGATTAAACAAACATTTTACATTGCTTTGGCTTGTTAACTACCTTAGGGTAAAAGACAGGCGAATTGTACCTCGTGATACACGGTGGTGAGCAGCAACAAAAATCGCGAAAAGTGTGTGTGGTGTGCACGCACGTTCGAGTGCAACTTGTGCAGAAAAGTAGAGGAGCGCTCTGCCGTGAATTGTGGGCTGGCACGGTCCGTGCTCAGTTTAGGCCCAGCTCCATTGTAATTTAAAATTTAAAATTTAAAATTGATGCAATAAGAAAAACCCATAAAGACGTTTTTCAATTTGTTTATAAAATAAGAACTTACATAGTCTAATGCTGCATTTTAGAAACTTTAAAAATTTCCCCAAAATTTTGTAGGCTATAGATGGTTTTTAGACGTTTTCGACACATACATAATTTTATCTTGTAGAGACGTTTTTTTGGTATTCTCTAATTTATTTAAAGGTTATATTCTGTAAAGATATTTTTTTAGACGTTTCCTAACTCTGGTGTTTCTTTTTGGTGGTTGATATATTGATTAATGGTGTGCCTGTACTTCACATGATCTCTAGCATGAAAGCAGCTGGTCCTGCCGAAACCAGAGATAATGCCTTGCACGATCTGATAGACGTCGCTGCCGCACAGAGCTTGACTATATAATATGGTCCCAACTCCCAATATTGATGCGGTGACTTGTGCGCCGTGACCTTTCCGAAAGACTCGAGCGCAATCGGAAATGGATCGTGCAGCTATTGCAAGCCATCTTTATCGTTCGATTGAAAAGCAAATATTCGGATCAATTGTCATAATATTTTTGTTATAGTAAATTAGTGCAGTAAATATTTCATTGTTTTCACGGTTGCTACAATACTAGTGCTGAGTATTTTTCACTCACATTCACTGTTTGCACAGTAATATAATAACCTAACTTAACTGGGCTTTCTTAGGTCTTGGCCGGCAAAATCTGTGGAATGATTTCCCTACAGCCCTTGCACACGAATTGAACACGGACGGTGGTCACCCTTAGCGGCGATCGTACGTACGTAACATAAATTGACAGCCAGATGGAGTACTAGGCTACTAGCTACCCCTCCATTGTGTACTAGCTAATTGCCCAACCTGAGTCTGTACCTATAGACAACAACCTTTTTTTTTGTTGCATAAAGAGCCTTATAGATGCAGAGATTTGTGTAAAAAAAATGAAATTTGAAAGACAGAACTATACGGGATATTTAGTTAGAGCTATACATTACTAATTCATTCTTTTTAAAAATATCATTTTAGAATACGTGCAGTTAAAATTTTAAGATTCTATCGCTAATAGAAAAATATTTAGATTTGTCATATGAAAATAATATTAGTATATTTATCATAAAAATACTTTCATATGATAACACGTCGTCATAAAAGATGTGTATTGCCGCATGTGTGATGTCTAAAATGACAAGTACAAAAGTACAAAGGCAATACCTCAACAGTTAACCTAGCTAGTTCTGGTTCTTCTACTAAGGAAAGGTTTAATAAATTACCTGACGAGTAATTAAACAAGTATATCTTTTACGCGAAGAAAGGAAAGTTTTGGGATAGTCCTACATTAATTGTGATGGAAAACAAAACACGGTTTATAAAGGTGAGGGACTAACCATGTATCAGGCTAGTCTTTTAGGGAGAGATAGGGCGTGCGGGTATAGCGGCCCAATTACCTGGATCAAAGACGTTGATTTAGCGGGCAGATGACACTGCACAGCAGAAAGCTTTCGGTTAGAGTGGTTTCCAAACTTTTTTGCATAGGTTGTTCGTCATGTTTGTTGAACCTCAAACAGTTGATCAACACTAGTCTAGAAGTCATGGACCAGAAATTGAAGAAAAACAGACAGCCGGAGTCGCAAGGGGTTTTCTCGTCTGGTCCGCTGAGGCGCTGATTGATTGATCGGGTGGTGCCTGGGCTTTCCTGGTCGAGCGTCCACACGCGAACACGCCGCGGGTTTAGTTACTGGGCGTTTTAAATGCGGCCGGGCTGGGCCTAAGCTGGGCATGCATCCATGGCATCGATCGATCGACGGTACTCATGCCTTCATGGTCCGACCGGGCCGGTACGGCGAAAGCAACCGATCGACCACACGCACGAAGCAGATTTGGCGGGGCGGGCGGTGGGGTAAAACAAAGTGATGAACCCCGAATAAAACAATATATATATATATATATATATATATATATATATAGTATGGTATGGTATTCATGCAGTATATACTCACTTCTTATATACCACTTAAATTGTATGATGAAACATGTTTATCTATTTGAGCATACTCTAATAATGATTATAAGATACCTTAAAGTGAGTTCCATAGAAATTTTTATTGAAGTCCAATTTTTATAGCAAAAATTACGTATATACTTCTTTTATATATGAAAAGGCTATATATCAAAAAATAAAGGGTTTCAATAAAAAAATTTCAATCAAGTCGTATTGGAGTATTTTATAATTGGTATTTAAGTATACTGAAAGTGATAAAGAAGTATAGTATATGTGTTTAAGTGATATATTAGAAGTTGAAGTACATACTCCCGATAGTACGAAATGGGCGTCGGGCCGAGGCCTAGGCCGCGTGCAGTAAACCCCCCTACGCGGCACGCTAGCGCCCACGTGTGATCGGTGATAAAAGTCTCAGTATCGCTCAATCTGATAGTAAAACAAATTATCAAAACGATTGTTGGTGAAATTGATAGTTAAAAAAAAAAAGATCACACATCACCTAAATCAGCAGTAAAAAAACGGATACTCCTGGAATTGACGGCAAAACCAAAAAATTACTGGTACGGTGATAACAAACCTACCGGTAGACTCACTTGTAGCGAGCTAATTTTACTATCGACTCACTTATTGTTACTGTTCTCTCACCCCGTTCACTGTGTTCAACGAGGTTTACTGTTTTTCCCCAGCAGAATTACTGTAAGTGCATGAATTTTTACAGCCTTGGATGTGTATCTAATTACTAAACCTATTGACTAGTTGTACTTCACACGAAAATGGGTTTTACTGTAAGCCAAACTTATTGATATGACCACTCGATCCTCATTCGTTCGAAAAAAAACACTCATGCATATTCTCCCGTGGCGTGAAGCAATGAAAAAGGCGGGAGATCTCATGGATCCCATTAAACGCACTCCCACGTGGCGATCATAAGATCTGCCCCACCTTCCCCTCCTCATGCTCGCTCGGTCATTATCACTTCTCCCGCACCCTGCCACCCCGCACAACGATCCCTTCCGACGACAATGACTGTTGGACGTCCACCCTACGGGTGAGAAGGAAGCCAGCTCGGCGGTGCTCGTTCTCCATCAACAGTGTCAGTCAGATCTTTCTCCAACGCATGGAGATTCCCCCCAATATTTGTTGCTATGCCTGCCATAACGGCAGATAACCTAGCTTTCTCTACGCAGATGGCTACGCTGCCGGTAGACGCTGTACCCCTAGCTGTGAGGGGACAGACTGATGCATAGGATTTTAGGAGCTGGGAATGTGCTAGAGAGAGTAGGGAATTGTTTTTGCTTCTAGTTTTGTTGTTGGTCTAGAATTGCTATCTTAGAGTGCTTGCTAAATTAATTCAGGTGGGGGTGTAACACCCCAACCCGTAATGAGCCTGGAATGCTACGAAAGAAGACATTAGTAAAGCTAAACTAGAACAATCTGCTAAATTTTGGCAGAACCTCCGTTGTATGGTTAGCTATACGGAGGTTCCCAAAAGATAAAAGTATAACATAACTAAATAATCCAACCTCCAATATCATATCTAAGCATTGAAAAACATGATATTCAGTTAGGACACATTCAAGATAACCAAAGTACGTTTCTCATCATTATTACAAATAACCTCGATGCATAAGGCCTAACCATTATCATCTCTTAAGCAGTTCGCTTAATTATTAATAGACACTCTAAAAGAATTAATCAACTTAAAAATATGCGTGGCAGTGTGTGACTCCAACTCAAGTCTACTCCCTCCCATGCATGCCGTTCTTGCAAAAGGTACCTAAAACACAACAAAAGCAAGGGTGAGCCCAAAGACTCAACAAGTACCAAAAATAATCATTAACCTCACAATTACAACAACATTCAAACCCAAAATTTTACTTGGAAACATAGCTCATGATGTATGAATGCAAATATGCAATGCATCTTTTCTCTTCCACTCTTTTTCGTATTTTACCGGTAATGCGAGATATGCTATCGTCGCCGCATATCATGCCTGTGCTCGCAAGCGCAGGGACCAATTGCCCAATACTCTGCAAGTAAAGGGGACCTCAAGCCCACACTCCACCAGTGTGGGGACCAAAAGCCCATCGTTTTCTTGATGGGGACCTCTTTTCAATGCCCACATTCCACGAATGTGGAGACCTCATGCCCTTCATCTACATGACGGGGACCTCGAATATGCATACCTGGTCACCACGTGACCAATTCTTACGTATGCTCTCATGGTGCACATGAACAATTACAATTTCGCAGTAATCATGAACATTATCAACATCATACATGAGTAACAATCATTCATATCATAAACATTTACCATCTTTAATCAACATATCACACTATCAACCAAGCATAGCTAATATGTATCAAAATGCTAGCACTCACTGTCAAACAATTCATAATTACTCTATCAAACATAGTACTTGCCTTAACCGCATGAGAACGGAGGATGTGAAGAGGGTGCTGCCTCCGGGACCAATCCTCCACCTAAAATCCATTTACAAGCATACTAAGACAACAGTAATATACCACACAAACTATAAAAGCAAACACGAACTTGCAATAGTTCTTTTAACGCGAACCCAACTCCAATTCCTAGATGTTGTTATGTCCCCTCTGTGGATAGTCGCGTTCTAAAATTCATATCTTTTAGTACAGGAGTCCAAATGAGGTGTTCTTAGACTTCATTGAAAGGTTATCAATTTCCCCAACTAAACCTAGTTGGTGGGCTTTCCTGATTCGACCATCTAATATTCCTATCATGCAAATTAACAGAACATCGATTTCACGTCAGGTTCTCTGGACAGTACACTAAAACTATCATAACTTTCAGCTCGTTTGTCCAAATTTCGCGTTCTTTGGTTTCCCGGAAAGCTACGACAATTATCTACAACTTTCATTATACTGAGATCCTCTAATATTTCTTTTAACTGATCACTCAAGTCAGATTACTAAAACGTATCAGAGTACTGACATATTCGCAGAACAGTCACACTAATAAATTCATAACGTTTGAACCATTCGTCCAAACAATGTGATCTTATACTCTGAGAAGATATCGACGTCGCCTACAACTTTCTAGGAGGCGTGCAGGCAGATTCTGCTCTTAAACTCATCAAAACGTCGGCAAACCCTGTTTGCCTAACAAATCTAATTAAGCGAAGCTAAATAATTAATTAATCGACTAATCGCAAGGATCGGATCTTACCCTTGATGAACCACTGAAGATCACGTCGAGGCGCGATCCTCCCTTCCTCTCTTCTTCCTCTCTCCTTCTTCTCCCTTCTTTGGCCGACAAAGAATGGGAGAGCACCACCAAGAGGAGGGAAATGAATGGAGTGCAAGGCGCGTCTCTTGTAGCATGGCATCAGTAGTAGCGGCAGTGGGGTACTGTAGTTATGCGTGCTACAGTAGTGCTAGGGTTTCCCCCTCTTTTTATTGGTGGCGGCCCTCATGAACCTCCTAGGCCAAGGCCCGAGGCCCGAGTTGCCAAGTTTGCATAAAACCCCTTTTTTCTTGTACTAAACTCTTTTCTATTTGGTCATTCATTAATTCTACTAACTTTCTCCCGATAAACATTCAAATAATTTTGGGATATTACAAGGGGATTGGTCCCGGGGGCAACGCCCACTTCGCGTTCTCCATTTTCACACGGTTGAGGCAAGTACTTTGATTGATAGATTAATTATGAGTGTTTGATCGTGATTGCAAGTATTTGGTACATATTAGCTATGCCTGGTTGCTGGTATGATATGTATGTTATTGATTGTGAATGCTAGAAGTATGAGTAAGTTTATTCATGTATGATGCTGCTGTTAATACATGTTAATGATGGATAATACATGTTAATGATGGATAGTGTAATTGCTCATGTACATGTTGCTATCATATTTGAGGCTTGGTCACGTGGTGACCAAGCATTTCTTTGAGGTCCCCGTCATGTATATGATGGGCTTGTGATCCTCACACTTGTGGAGTGTGGGCTTGTGGTCCCCATACTTGCGGAGTATGGGCTCTTGATCCCTGTGCTTGCGAGCAAAGGCATGGGTATGCATCGACGGTTGCATACCCCGTATTACCGATAAAATGCAAAGAGAGTTAAAGAGAAAGTATGCATTGTGCATTGCATAAGCATGTGATATATTATAATGCAAAGATTTGGGAATGGATGCTGATGTTATAATTGTGTATTATAATGTCTTTTATTTGTACTTTGTTGAATTTGTGGACTCACTCTTGCTGTTGTTGTGTTTTTAGGTACCCCTTATAAGAATGGCATGCATGGGAGGGAGTAGTCATAAGAGTGATTACACATAGGCACGAATCATTCACTTTGGAATAGATTGGATTGATGATTTTGTTTTTGAGTAATCTGCTTAAAGAATTATTTATGATTACTCCCTATGCTTGGAATATTTTGTGATAAGAGTTAATTAGAAGATTATGGATGCTCTTTGGATTATGCTTTAGTTGTTTAGCATACTTTGGATGATCTGTGATGATTAGTTTAAATTGGATGATTGGAATATTGATTGATGTTATGTTAACCTTCGGTATAGTCACCTATACAAAGGAGGTTCTGCTGAAATTTTAGAGAAATGCCTTAGATTTAATTGGTTAAAATATTAGTTTAGTAGCAGTCTAGGCTAATGTTGAGCTAGGGTGTTACATCATATTGATCCCAGTTTTTGATAATTGCTTGCATGCTATTTTATCATGCCACTATTTTTGTGATGTATAGTTAGTTATATCCTATTCATGACGTTATCCTTGAATTATTCCAGTACCTACATGCTTAAGTTAGGATGTGTGAAATATTTGGTATGGATTGCTTAGCCATGCAAGTCTAGATACGGTAGATTGATTATCGGGAATAACCCGACAATTATGGGATACATGAATTTTCTTATCTTCTTATTTCAGATCTTCGTATCTATTTCATAAGTTAAATTTTGTTATTTTAAAAGATATTTGGGTCTAGACAAGTGGTTGTAGTGTGGGTGCCTTTGTGCATGAGACTCAAGTTTGTGGTTGTCTTGTCCGGACCATCAAGGACCGAACTTTGGTGACGTCGTTAATTCAAGTAACACTCTATCGATGATCAAGACGTCGATCTTACGAAAAGAAAATGAGAAAAAGACGTGAAAGATCTGGGGGATAATGGGACTGCTCTTTTATTAGTATGAACTGGGATTTACAGGGGATGCCTCCTGACTAGATGGTGAACTACTCCTGTTTACACTGAGAGCCCTACTTGTTATCTTACAATGCCAGACTTAAAACACGAATCTAAGGTCTATGCTTCAGTCTGATGTCGGGGGGCCTGTTTGCTCCGTCCGTGCTCCATCTTTAAATAGCTCTTGAAGAGGCGGCAGTTACTTGATGTGAAGCGTCGCGACTGGTCGGAGTTAAATGACGGTTGATGGAGAGTCAACCGTTCAGCGGTTGTATGAGATACTTAACCGCATGGTGGTTATTCATCAGTGTTTCAGGATAAGAAATGTTGTGTGGTATGGAATATACGCACGTGTTCCATTCATCACACGGTAGAGAATATACCTGAAATCAATTCCAAACATTAGTTCATACCTTTTACGAGCAATTCCCTGGTCGGAAGCTAGGCACAGACCTTCGTCCGACCAAGGTACCCATTGTGTAACCTCTGGAATCTCTACAACTAATGAGGTCGTGAACCTCAGGGGTTACGACCATGAAGACGTATGGTCTTCTATGTATTAAAAATAATACATAGGGGTTTTAATCCTCGTCACACTCGTGCTACCACATGCGGTATTATGGGTGCCGTTTGGTTAAGTAAGGGGAAGATTTCATTGGTTTAGACCACAGGTGGTGTGAGGACATAGCGACCGTGAAATCCTATGTTCCTTAGGAACCCAGTGTAATATATACTATGCAGGTGAGCACGATTACTTATGTTGATGTCGCCCAACATACTACCTTACACTAGCCCCTCCGACACAACATGCTTGCCCACTTAACATTTGTTATATGCATTTATACTAAGTTGGGATTTCATCTTGCATGGATGATCTAACTCAATAGGATCTTCTTGCTAAACAATACAAAATTTCGATCTACCCGGCCAACTCACCAAAGGCAGTGTGTTTGGCTTACGGGCTGGCGAGTTGATGTGGGTAAAGTTGTACTCCCCTGTAGGGTGTAAATCTATTCGAATAGCCGTGTCCACGGTTATGGATGACTGCTTGAATTTGGGAGTCATTATTGTTAGACTTTGAATTAAAATTGCATGGTTACAACTCGGTATTCGGTATGAATGGGTATTCATGCATTTTAGTTTATCTAAGTGGGCTGCCACTTTGGTTTTTGTTTGATTCAATTGTTATTAATATATATCTATATCGCATGTTTATCTTTTGCTTAAAAACTTGTTTACAAAATGGTAATTGAAAACAAGTATTTATAGGGCGAACATTGTTGCGTTTTCCGCAAAACTAAGCCACTAATGCCATTCTTTTGATATCCTCTAAGCATAAATAATTTTTACTTTGTGTAAGACTTGCGAGTACATTTGTACTCAACCAGTTTATCTACTGGTTTCAGGTGAGGATGATAGTACGCCCGATGAGTTCGTTAGCGCCGATTTAGGTGACGCTAACGAATAGTATTGTTTCTAGCACCCAGTTGGTTTCCTTGGGTTATGGGGCATACTTGCTAAACCTTTTGGTTTATTTTCATTGCTTCCACTACTACTTAATGTTTTATTTGAATTTGTCTGGTCGGCCACTTTCTAATAGCTTAGACTTAACTATTATGTTGTATTTCTTTTGGATTATCAATGTATGAATGTTGTATGGATGTGATTGACGTTGTATGAGGGTATGAGCGTGTCGGTCGCTGATCTTGGGAGCCAACACGAGACTCATACCCGCTATTTTGAATTCCCTCTTAATACCTTTAAGTGTGTACTTCGACCGTTTGGAGAATCGGTCACCATGTGGAACTCGCAAAGGAGCAGTTTTACATGGTCATCGTGGCTCTAGTTGAGTTAGGTACTTTCACTTGAATGGAGTTAAATTGGAATTTATTTCTTTGAGGCCCAGAGTTATTTCTATAAGACCGAGAAGGCCTCGGTCTTGCAGAAATAACCCAGGGGTCCTCACAAGGGCAGTAGGCCCCACCTCTAAGAGAGAGAATTCTCTCTCCCTTTTCTTTTTCCATGAATTAAACTAGGGTTGAACTTCTGAGAGCCTGTTCTAGTCCATTTTAACTCCAAATTGAATTATTTTTGTTTCCAAATTTATCTAAATTTAAACTCTACCCAATCAACCAGGAAACATCCATTTTTAGTTCATTTGAACTTTTGAATACAATTTGAATTCTTTCATGTGTATCTGAACCCTAGACGGTAACCCTAGAATCCCTTAACATAAGGTTAAGTACCTTACGATGGCCAGTAAAGTTTAATAGTACAATACATTAAGTGAAACTAGTTCATATAACATGAATAACTAAAGTAAACTAGGACCTCTGAGTAAGATAGTGTCGGACCATCCAATGGGCACCTTGATAAGGGTAGTCGTATAAACAGTAACGAATGTTCAGGTGACTAATAACCCTAGGTCATTAACAATGACTAAGTTGAGAGGTAGAACATTTAACAAAGCCCAGTTCAATGAAAACATGTTATGACGAGTATGCCTCATGCATAACTAGTAGGCTTTGCGGTCATGTCAAAGACACCAGGGACCTAGGTAGCAACTAGTAATCATAATGACATAAGCCCACATATACATAGGACATAGAATAATCAAGGGAATAAAAGTATATGTATAGATATGTATGACAATTGATATATGAAAATGCTAGTAATTGATTAGGCGACTGAGTATGGCCTTGACATTTAGAATAAAATGCCAAGTAAAATGTAGTAGTGATAAACCCTAATAAAGGATAGCGGTAGCTATGGCCTAGCTACGTGCTAGTGATAGGAATCAAGACAATAGGGTCGATCGCTAAGCGAAGGCTAGTAGGCAGAACCATAGACCTTGTAAGGTAGTTATTCACTTAGCCAGAGTAGTCGTTAGCATATGTTGTAGCTAAGGATCAACCTAGTATGATAGGTTTACTTTAGAGTATGCCAAGCCACACAAGTAATGAGACTTAGTAAAGATCACCTCATAGATGAACCCAAACACAGACACCCACGATCAAGTTATAAGGTGGTGTCTAGCCAATGCTTGGAAGTTTTAGCTAAGGCTCATGGAACTTCCTTGACAAATAGGAAGTAATAACTAAAGGAATCATTAAGTCAGCTAGGCATAGCGCGTAAGCATCAATGAAGTGTTCCCAGGTGGTTGATAGCAACTCAACCACCAATCAACCTCGTATAGACTCGAGCTATCCCCGTCGTCATCCGCTCCTCGTGGAAGTGCGACCCATGATTCGAAAGTAGGTTAGAATGTTCAACCTTACTAGGTGATCTCTCCCATCTAGGTAACCAATATGGAATATTCATATGAATATTATCTCCCTCCCGTTGAAATCCTAACTCCTTGCACCAAGAGACTTTCTGAGAGCCCGATCACTCTCGCCCTCGCTCTGGATCAAACAGTTACCTAACCCCAAGTATAACTAGCAACTACAAACCCTACCCTTAAGCCCAACGAATAAGGCTTGGGTGTATCTACTTTGTCCAAGTATATTCTTCATTCAAAATATCTATGGATGTACTTCATTCCGTTTGTAGTATTTTCTTTATCAACTTACTTTAGTTATACATTGTTTGAATTATTTCCTACCTCAACTTCCTTTGGATATACTTAAATCGAAGCATTTTCTCCATCAACTTCCTTTGGATATACTTAAATCAAGTATTTCCTTCATCAACTCCACCAAGTAGGTTTAGTTTTATTAGGAATGTTTCATTATTTCAAGGTGCTATTAGCTATGTTTGCTTTCATTTGAAGTGTTCATTTGGTTTGAATGTCTTTGAATTTATTGGATTTCATTTGATTATATTTAGGCATTTTTACGTTTGATTGTAATACGCATAATTAGAAGTCTGAAGACCAAGAGGGACAACTGTCCGAGCAAGAGCAAGAGCAAGACGAGGTTATCAAAACATTGGGCAAGATGATTATCAGAATATTGAACAAGACGAGTCAACACTTTGATCATGTTGCACCTACTTTTGAAATACAATTATATTGTTTTAAATTATAAAACTGCATTGCTATGATTTATACATATATCTTGATTTAGCTCATAGCTACTACCCTAATGATAATTGTGTACAAACTTTCAATCATTGAACTTTGACACTATCCTTTGTCACCCTAGACTAATGGTATATATACTAGCTACTAAGTCTGTACCTAAGTATCATGCTTAGCCTTGATTATATACATTGGTATGCGGGCAATGATTTACCCCGACATCATATAAACTTTGAAACTGGATTTGGATGGTCAAGGTTGGAGCTTACTGGTATGTTGACTAGAAAAGTATTCAAAACAAAATAAAACCAAAAACAGATTTTGACTTGAGTGGCTCGAAAGCGTGAGGTCTTTGGGAAGAGCACAACAGTGGGTATGGGCAAGTATCGCTCAAGTCAATAAAGGACCGAGTTCTTGTAACGACCTTCTCGTGTAAAAACAGTCAACCACAAGTCTATAATGGGTACGACTTGGCTGATTAATTTGTTCGCCTTAGCGTGGCTTCGTCACTGGTGGGTGTGTGGCGTGGGTATGAGTAGAAGCCACAAGAAACCCACATGGCGCAAGAGGGGCCTCCCGGGAGCGCGGCTCAGGGAGGTGGAAACCTTAGCGGATGGGGTTGCGTTGAGGTGGGGTATTGTAAAGACCTTATGATAATCAACTTAGTCGCATACCTATAGAGGTGTGTCGAGGATATTATAAGTTGATTATCTCTTGTGAGTAAAGTGTATAAACTCTACAGAGTCTCAAAGCTATCTAGATAGCCACGCCTACGGTCATGGGCGGTGCCGAAAACTTTCTTGAATTAGCTTTTATTTTTGATAAAACAATTTGTGGGTAGAATGAAAAGATGAGTTAGAGCTCAGAGATTTAAAATGGCCTGGTTGAGAACCATTAAGAAGTACGGGGTGTGACCCGAGAAAGAACATGAGTATTGGGTGAATGGAGCCACTTAGTTGTATAGATGGTTGGAGCCTCCACTAGTATTTACAACAAAACTCAACTTTGTTAAAACCTGTGTTAGTTAAAAATGTTTGGTTTCAGGATTTATTGCTACATAATCTATTTCAATAGGTGACTTTATGCAAACAAAAGAACCACAAGCTATTCCTTTGATCAGTCCTACATGTTATATAATTGCATTCTGTATAATGGCTCGTGAGTACGGTTGTGTACTAATGCTCGCTCAATATATTATTATTCAGTCAGCATAAAAGAAGAAGGCCACATGGACACTTATGCGCGTTCTTCAAGGCTGAAAAAAGGCCAATGATTAGGTCGCGGGCCCCAGTCGATTGCTTATGGGTATACCGTGATGGTACCATGTGTTGTATCTCAGTTCCACTTTCGTTGTTGATTCTTTAACGATATTTGGCCTAGTCGGCCATTCTGAAAGAGAAAAGTCAAAAGGTATATTTACGTCTTATTTATTATTATACAATAGCTTTATATTTTCATGATATGTGTTTGATATCCAATGATGTAACTGTGAGCACCAGCTACTGATCCAGGCACTAGTGCTGTGAACACAGAAGATTTCAAATTACAAATTTGTGGTCTGATAATGCCTTAGAGGAAATAATCTTTAAATCAGGAAAAACAAAATTCTTAGAATAAAAGAGAAGATCTATGATACGGGGGAGGCCCGATCTTCTCAGTGAGAAACCGTGGATAGTTGATGCGAAGTAGACGATGTCGCTAAGTTGAACACTCGCGCCAATGCACGAACCCTCAACTCTTGAATCGCCCACAACACACCGGGTAGTTGTTCGTCGCGAGACCACGAGCGATTTAACGCCAAGTCCCCGATTCCCGGTGGAGCGACGGCTGACCTTGAATTGCGAGCGAACAATTGGATCGCCTAGTCCTCTCTCAAAGTCCTCGCATGAACTCAGGGTCGAAAGAACAAGCAATGACTATGTTTCAATCTTATGAATAAACTGGTCTAATGGATACAAGGGAGGGGCAAGGGTATTTAAGGCGCCCTCCATGACTCACGCACGGCCTAGGGCCGGCCACACATGCCGAATCAAACTCTAACTCGGCTAAGACCTAAAAACACACAAAAAGGAAAACCTAACTTAAGTCCGTCACATTGTTTCGGCCATAGCGGCGCGACCGTAAGTCTTCTGAAGCTGGGGCCAAAACCATTGTGTGGGCCTTGGAATAAGCTTTCAAACAAGTCCAAGAACACCCCAATCGGACTCCGTATGCAAAAGTTATGGCCTTTTTATTACAGCCTGTTGGGCTGTCCCGAACCGAATCCGAATTGAATTACGAGTTGATTCCGAGATGAATTTCAGTTGCACTTGTGGAAGATCCAGGTGGGCTTGAATTCTTGGGCTTTTCTCCTTGGTTGACCCACGTGAGCTTCTCCTCCATTGCTTTGACTCGGCCTCCCTCTTGGTTCCAAAGGCTT
Source organism: Ampelocalamus luodianensis (assembly GCA_036346255.1). Lineage (NCBI taxonomy): Eukaryota > Viridiplantae > Streptophyta > Magnoliopsida > Poales > Poaceae > Ampelocalamus > Ampelocalamus luodianensis. The sequence continues at coordinate 31,114,614 of CM070638.1, read as the reverse complement.
CACAATGTTCAAACACGAGAATGCACAAAACATTTGCATGAGGTAATACCCAATTCTCATCAATGACAATAGAAGATTCATTAAGAAACAAAAGCACTGTTGATTTAGAAGTTTAGCTCTTGCTCTCGTCGGTGGACCAATATGCACTACATACTTGAATTATTTGTAGCGTCACGTATGGCGTCCACCTCGGTATGTGTATGACCACCAATACGGAAAGATGTATAAGTGTTAGGGATGCCTCATCATCCTCCCCTCTTGAAAAGGCGTCGTCCTCGACGCCGGATCATCACCACCAAAGAAAGGTGATAAATCGCGACATTGAAAGTAGAGCTCACGCCATAGTCATCGCCGGAAAGCTCTATCTTGTAGGCATTGTCGTTAATCTTTGCAAGCACCTTGAAAGGTCCATCACCTCGTGGCGACAATTTAGACTTGCGGCGTTACGAAACGATCCTTGCGGTAGTGCACCCAAACCAAATCACCTGGTTGAAAAATCATCTTCTTCCGTTTCTTATTCGCCTTCTCAGCATAGGACTTGACCTTGCGCTCTATCTCCTCTTTTGTTTTGAGATGCAATTTCTTCACATACTCACTCGCTTGGATGCCTCCATATGAACACGGTGTTGACTTGGAAGTGGCAGCAAATCAAGCGGCGTAAAGGGTTTGAAACCATACACCACCTCAAAAGGACACAACTGCGTAGTGGAGTGCATGGCCCGATTATAAGCGAATTCCACGTGCGGCAAACAATCCTCCCACTCGCGCAGATTCTTCTTGATCATGGTCCGAAGTAGCATCGAAAGTGTGCGGTTCACCACCTCCGTTTGACCATCAGTTTGGGGATGACAAGTCGTCTTTGAATAACAACCGTCCCGATTTACCCCAAAGTGTCTTCCAAAAGTAGCTCATGAACTTCACGTCACGATCTGACACAATAGTGCGTGGCACGCCATGTAGCCTCACGCAAAACTTGTAGAACTTGTCTAAGATGGTCTATGTGTTCAGATTCACTGCGACTGTAAATCAGAATATCATCAAAGTACACAACCACAAATTTACCAATCAAATGCCTTAAAACATGATTCATTAAGCGCATGAATGTACTAGGTGCATTAGTTAAACCAAAAGGCATGACTAACCACTCATACAACCCAAATTTTGTTTTAAATGCTGTTTTCCACTCATCCCCTTCATGCATCCTAATTTGATGGTAACCATCTGCGCAAATCTATCTTAGAAAAATAACGACACCACTCAATTCGTCTAGCATATCATCTAAGCGAGGTATAGGATGACGATATCGAATTGTGATATTATTAATCGCTCGACAATCTACGCACATACGCCATGAACCATCTTTCTTAGGAACTAAAATAACAGAAGCAGACAAGGGCTTAAGCTTTCACGTACATACCCTTTGGAGAGAAGCTCTTGTACTTGTTTCGAATTTCCTTTGTTTCCTCGGGATGGAGTGCGATGCGGTGGTCGGTTCGGCAATGACGCTCACGGAATCAAGTCGATCTTATGTTCTATCCCACGAATTGGTGGTAGCCCAGTGGTACCTCGTTTGGAAAGACGTCATTTGAAGTCTGCAAAACACAAGCAACACCACTAGGAAGAGAAGACAAGTCGTTAGTCGAAAGCAAGGCGTCTTTGTACAATAGTACAAAGTGCACCAAATTGGGATCTTCGCTGAATTCTCTCATTTACGATTTGGTGGCTAACATCACTAAGTTCTTCTCTCGCTCTTTGGCGGTCTCAACGTGCATCTCAATTTTACGCATTGAAGAATTCACAATGCATTGCGGTGTAAGGGGCTTCAAGATGGTATCCATATTATTCCATCGAAATGTGTAGCGATTTGTACGCCCATCATGAGCAATGAGCGGTCATATTGCCATGGCCGTCCCAAGAGCAAGTGACACACCGTCATAGGCACAACATCGCGATCCACGGTGTCGGTGTACTTCCCAATAAAAACGTCACTCGCACCATATAGTTCACCTTCACTTCTCTTTGTCGCTCAACCATTGCACATGATAAGGGCGTGGATGCGGCAAGTACTTCAAACCCAACTTATGACACATATCCTTGCTAGCCAAATTGTGACAACTTCCGCCATCAATGATCACTTTGCGACCTTACCCTTATCAAGCTTCGCCCAAATGCGAAACAAATTGCACCGCTGTTCGAGTGACGGCGATGGCATCACACTAAGCACCTTGGGCGTGCAAACAATGGAATCTTGCTCGGTGTTAGGAAACTCGGGATCGCACTCACATTGTTCTATGTCATCGATGTGCAAGGCGGTTGCGCATCGTGCGACTCGTCATCACTAGTCAAACATAACCGCCATCCTCGGTGATAAGCATAGTTCGACATTTGGGCGGTCCCTCGAAATGGCCAACACCCTTGCACTTGTGGCAAATGATGTCACGTGAACGACACATTGACCCCATAGACGAGTCGCACTAGCGTGGCGCCGCAGTCGACGCCTGCCGTCTTGGTGTACTCTCGACTTCTTACTTGCGAGCTGCGCATTGCCGGTTGCTTCGTACGAGTGCTCTTGTTTGGTGGTTGTTGTTATATGGTGTCTGGGTGGTGAAGGGCGTGAGCAGCGTGAACGTGCATCTTCGATCACTTGTCGCTCGGCCGGCGTGCTTGGTGCGACAACTCAATCATATCATTATAGGGATGGTGATTGACAATGCGCAGCGACATGATTCATGCCGACTAGAAATCTCGCCATGGTCTGCATTCTTCATTCTCGCGACATCGCATGTATCATGATAGTTTCCATCTCCTTATGATATTCATCAATTGACCTCATACCTTGTCGCACCTGTCAACTTCTCAAATAGTGGCGCTTGTAGTGGCGAGGTACAAAGCGTGCCCGCAAATGTCGCTTCATCCGCTCCCGGTGATAATCGGCAACTCATGGCGCTCCATGCGCTACGAATGAATGCTCCCACCAATGTGTAGCATAATCATCCAAGCCATTGGAAGCAAGCAACGACTTCTTCTCATTGGAATAGTTGTTCATTCGAAACAACTTATCCACCTTCACTCCCAAGTGAGGTATTGCTCCACATCCGTACCACACGAAAATATAGGAAGAGTAAATTTGGGCTTAGCGACAAAATCGTCGGCGTAAATCGTGTCGACGCCGCTGCGTTGTTGCGATGGTGGCGCTGTCGGTCATCGTAGTCGTCGACGGGAAATCGTCATCCCATTGCTCGGCCTCATCCGCCATGCTACGAGGTGCACGATGCACACCTCCTCGTGGACACCACGTGGTGCGCCTCCCACGGCCGCCGTTGCCTCGCCACGCCCATGAGCTCGAGGCGTGCGCGGCTGCCATCCGATGTTTGGCGGCACCGCCATGCGGCGCGCTGCCGCCGCCGTCGCTCCTCATCCACACGAATAGCATGCTCATCCTCGGTCTCATTGTGCAAAACGGCGGAGGGCGTGCACACTCGTGTCATCGGCTTGCGCACCCCACGTGGATTGTGTTGAGCGAACATGGCGTAGCTCCGTGAGTTATTGTTGATGGCGTGCGCAATTGTGTGACCTCCTCCCGAGGTGTTGGTCGATCCGAACTTCCCGAGTTCATCGCGCACGCCATTGTCACCATCTTAAAGTTGTTTTTGTAGCATCTCGCGCAACCGAGTGTACTCTGTCCACGTGGCAGGCACCTCGGATTAGGTGGATCCTCCTCGTGACTCGACATAGCAACAACTCACAAACAAGAAACGAGGTTATATCCGGGTTAGTAAAACAAAGCTCTCCTACTACGCTCGCAACTCACCATCACGAAAACAAGACAAGCTTACCGTTCCAAAGTGAATCAAGGGCGGCAAAGCGGCCAGTGAAATGAACGACCTTAACCCGGTAATGTAGGAGCGTAACCAAGAGCAAGGGAGTACACAAGCGGGTGTAGGTGGAGCTTGGGCGGTATGTGTATATCCTATGCAATCGATATTCAAGGTATTGTAAAGCTAAGTAATGATCCAAGCTAGAGTATTTTGCCTATGTCTTGATCCAACGAGTTTAAGCAAAGTGTATGAACGCACACGCAAGGATAAATGAGACTTAATGCAAACAAAGGATGAGCTAGCGGCGAGAAAAGAGATGAAACCAGCTCGTTTTGCACCAAATGCGGGGATAGACGCTAGCCAATTGCAAAGGAATATACTAGGGCACAAGATTGCTCAATCAAAATTGAAAAACACAAGCTAAAAAGATGACCGATCTGTAGTAGCTAAAAGTATGCGCGGATCAACTCGAAAGGGATGTCGTCGTCACGGTACCTTAGAATCACTGCAGAGGGTTCTCAATTTTGAGCGAAATCGAGAAACGGAATTTTCTCGGTTTGCGGGCGTTTGAGGCCCTAAACGACCTTTTTGGGGTCAGTTTTCCGCACGTATGCTGGTGGCTTACGGATGTAAAACCCAATTTCCCGGACTTCTTCTTTTTGGCTCTATTTTCCGTTTCCTTTCCAACGGATCAAGAAACGCTCAATCGGAGTCGTATGCAAAGTTAGCGTTTTTTTTTTTTTTTTTATGCGCGGCTCTTTCTATCATGGTGCCTTTTCCTTCTTTTCCTCTGCCTTGCTCCCCGTGGAACTGCGCAACCCTCACAAAACAACAACGTGTAATCAACTTGAATGAGCAACCCTAGGTGCAATATCAATAGCTAGTCTCAAGATGAAAGGATATAAAAGGACACCAAATGTGGTTCGGCCGGCTATGATGTAGTGGCCGAAACTCAAGATGGAGCAATTGGACTCGGATTGTGTTTGAGCTAGAGGTTGATTAGGACTCTAGTCACACCAAGGAGTTCGGATAAGGAAACAACACCGTCTCGGATTGTGCTGGCAAGACAGCGCACGGACAGATCGGATGATGGTTTTTGGGTGCTAATTGAGGGAGTTCAATCAGCTGCCTTTTTTGGTAAAGATTAAGCTACGCAATGGAAACACAAGGATCAGCACTAAAACAAAACTCTAATGGATGAAAACTTAACTAAACGCACAAGAAATAACAGATTAAACTACGGTTTTGAGTATCGCAATTTTGGTTTATTATGCGATAGGAAAGAAAACGAATCTAACTACGGGTAAAGAAGTTCTCACCGAGTAAACCTAGAATCGATACCACATGATACGGGAGGCCCGATCTTCTCGGTGAGAAACCGTGGATAGTTGATGCGAAGTAGGCGATGTCGCTAGTGAACACTCGCGCCATGCACGAACCCTCAACTCTTGAATACGCCCACAACACACGGGTAGTTGTTCGTCGCGAGACCACGAGCGATGAACGCCAAGTCCCCGATTCCCGGTGGAGCGACGGCTTGACCTTGAATTGCGAGCGAACAATTGGATCGCCTAGTCCTCTCTCAAAGTCCTCGCATGAACTCGGGTCGAAAGAACAAGCAACGGCTATGTTTCAATCTTATGAATAAACTGGTCTAATGGATACAAGGGAGGGCAAGGGTATTTAAGGCGCCCTCCATGACTCACGCACGGCCTAGGGCGACCACACATGCCGAATCAAACTCTAACTCGGCTAAGACCTAAAACACACAAAAGGAAAACCTAACTTAAGTCCGTCACATTGTTTCGGCCATAGCGGCGCGACCGTAAGTCTTCTGAAGCTGGGGCCAAAACCATTGTGTGGGCCTTGGAATAAGCTTTCAAACAAGTCCAAGAACACCCCAATCGGACTCAGTATGCAAAAGTTATGGCCTTTTTATTACAGCCTGTTGGGCTGTCCCGAACCGAATCCGAATTGAATTACGAGTTGATTCGAGATGAATTTCGGTTGCACTTGTGGAAGATCCGAATTGGGCTTGAATTCTTGGGCTTTTCTCCTTGGTTGACCCACGTGAGCTTCTCCTCCATTGCTTTGACTCGGCCTCCTCTTGGTTCCAAAGGCTTCACAATGTTCAAACTGAGAATGCACAAAACATTTGCATGAGGTAATACCCAATTCTCATCAATGACAATAGAAGATTCATTAAGAAACAAAAGCACTGTTGATTTAGAAGTTTAGCTCTTGCTCGTCGGTGGACCAATATGCATACATACTTGAATTATTTGTAGCGTCACGTATGGCGTCTACCTCGGTATGTGTATGACCACCAATACGGAAAGATGTATAAGTGTTAGGGATGCCCTCATCAATCTACTTCACTTATTTCGGAGGGGCCAAACTATAACAGTGCAAATTAATTATATATAACTATTACAATAGTTACATTTGTACAATAAATACAACTACAAATTTCAATGACATTATATATATATATCTCTCAAATACAATATGCTGCAATATATAGCTTGCAACATGTGTAATTCCACTAGTTTAGTGTAGTTTCGCACACGAGAAAATTTTCCCACTTTCGAAAAAGGGAAAATTATGCCAGTAACATCGCGTTAGAGCGTAATTATAGGAATAACACATCGTTCGTCTCGGGTTAGAAAATAACATCGCGAACATCGAAAAATTAAATAAATAACATCCTGGCTTTTTTCAAAAAAATTTAAATATAGAAACTGAGCTCAAAAAATTATCCATTTTTTGTGAAGTCTCCCGACACAGTTTAATTGTTTGTATATATATATTTTTAAAACTTTATATGTTCGATTTTGTCTCTAAAATCTATTTAAGTATACTGTTTGTAGGGATTTCCTAATATATAAAATGAGGTACAAACATTATGAGTTTTTTTCCAGGCTGCTTACATAGTGGACTTGATTGTAAATTTTTTTTATAGAATTTTATAAAATTAAAGAATGCAATTTCATAATGTCCACTGTATGAGGAGTCTAATATTTCATAATGTAAGGATATTATGAAATTATATTAATTAATTTTATAAAATTTCTAAAAAAATTACACAATCAAGTCCACTATGTAAGGAGTCTGAAAAAAATCATAATGTTTGGAACTTATTTTCTATATTAGTAAATCTTTACAAATAATATACTTAAATGGATTTTAGAGATAGAATCGAATGTATGAAGTTTTGAAAAAAATACACAAGTAATTAAAGCGTATGTTTGGAGACTTCACAAAAAATTGATAATTTTTTGAGCTCAGTTTCTATATTTATTTATTTTTTTGAAAAAAATTAGAATATTATTTATTTAATTTTTTGATATTCATAATGTTATTTTTCAATTCAAAACGAACGAAATGTTATTTCTATAATTACACTGTAAGACGATGTTAGTGACATAATTTCCCCTTCGAAAAATAGCCTCACTCGGACGGCGCGAGACGGGGTTTTCTAACTTTCTGGCGGACGATCTCGTGGAGGCGCTCGGGGTCGAGGGCTCGTCACGTGAGCACACGTCATCGCAGGCATTGGATTCGGTCACCCCACCACCTACGCCCATTACTCCCTCTCCTCAGGAGCTCTCCCGTGCAGGCGATAGAGCCCGGCAAGTGAGCGGAACGCGTCGTCCACCGACGGCGAGCGAGCAAGGAGGGCCGCAGAGAGAGAGGTGACTGGGGGACAGCGGCGACGAGGGCCGCGACGGGAGGCCGGCCGACGGCGACAGCGACGGGATCCCCGCCTCCGCTCCTGCATCTCACTTCCATCCCGGGTTTCTTCCTCTCCCTCACCTTGGGTGTGCCTTCCTCCCCCCAAACTTGAAGGTATGGAACCCAAATCGCTGGAATCACTAGATTATGTAGTTGATCTGTAATGGATGTTGGTAGATCTGGCTGTTGCGCATGAACTTTGCTATTCATGGTTATTCCCCATTTCTATTGATGAACTCAAGTCCGGCGGGTTCCCATGGGCTGCACGGTAGGTTTTCCCCCTCCCCATCTTGCACCTCCCTGTTGGAAATTAGCTATTTAAGGTCATACTCTAGCAATTTGTACTTTATTTTAGTGGGTGTTCATTCGAACAGATCTGGTTCTTGTGTGAATTTTTTCCTGCTGTTTGTGTTAAAAAGACATAGTTCTGGTCCATGTTTTCTTGTTATTAGTTCAGAATCATCTAGATTTTGTACCTCCACTAATTTTGTGCTTGCTGTTAGTTCGGGATCATCTACATCTTGTTCCTGTACAAATTATTTTACCTGTTGTTAGTCCAAAATCATCTAGGTCTGGTACTTGTACTAATTTGTTGCTTGCTGTTAATCTTAGATCATCTAGGTCATGCACCATATTTTTTTCTTGACGATAGGGTTATACCACCTAGAACTAGTTCATCTTTACATAATTTATAGTTGATGTGAATGTTTATGACCTCTTTACTTCACTGCTACCTATTGAAATGTAAGTTTGGTTGGTAGGAAAACAAATAGCATGACTCTTTGTTAACCCAAGCTTCTATGTTAATTAGAACAGGTACGTACCAGATGCCAGTTGATAGTGTTATGTCATGTTAAGTTTCTCACTACTTAGAACCTGAAGCTGTTCGATTTCTTCGGAAGCTTATGCTGTGGTTGCCTAGCTCGTGAATGCATCCTTCATTTGTTGTGCTGTCATCTCTGTAGACATTCAAGATTCTTTGCATAATGCTTATATCTTCTGATATGTGATGATTTCTGATAAATGACAAGTCATTTGATTTCTGATGCTTTAACATGATATGGCTGATGCATTAATTTCTGAGCATATTATCCAAGTGTGATGATGGTATGCCACTAGAGGAGCATCCTTAGGATGTGGCAGCTGTGGCATAGATGCATAAATTGGCTACATAATTCTGATTGTAAGAGCACAGTGTCAACACCATTCCAGTGGCCAGTATAGTTTGGCTATTGGAATGAGGCATTATTTTTTTAACATATTGTTAAACATATATTTAGCCATATGCATTATAAAATGTTTACAATCTTCAAATATCTTGCACATAAAATATACATGCATGCTTCAGTGTTTACAAAACGTTCATAGTGCAGTTCTTGGATGAAAAATGCTACGCCCTCAACTAAGCTTTTATGCCACCGACATGTGGGGTAATGTTCTGTATGGCCCACATTTTGTGAGTCGTGGCGACAACAGTAAATGTGGAAACGAAAGGAAGGCATGACCAGGAAGCTTTTCCCTTTATTTGCGCAAGTGGACACAGATACTTTGGTGGGCCCAGCATTGCGGTTTAGGAAGCGGGAAACTTCCAGAGGGAGGTTGCTAGATGTATCTGAACCGTCCGGGGCCAAAGAGCTACGGCCACCAATTCCCTAGTTCGCCAGCCATATGGAGAGTTGGGTGGAGCCACCACGGCAAATCAATGGCTTATAGAATATGCTTAACATAAGTGAAATTGAACTGTATTACCTTGTATAATATGCTTAGAAGATGGAGAACATCTCTTTTTTAATTAGCTTCTTTTCTGTTGTACCAAAAAAGAGAAGTTCCCCCTCTTCTTTGCAATAATATTATAGCAACCATTTGAGGAATATATTACTAAAATCAAAGCAATGGTACAGCTTAAACCCCAATTCCCGTATTTTCCAAATTAGAAACAATAATAATGATAACTAGCTCCCACAACTAATTAGATGTATACATATTTGTAAGATTATACATATTTCCTTATATTTGCCTCTTTGCTCGCATGCAACAAATCAAGCACCCAGTCCCACATACGACATCAGAATAAATGAATTCCATGCAATAACCCCACCAAATTATTTACCCACAATCCCCAAACTAAATGACACTTTACCTATTTTCTGGCTTCTTCCCACATTTGTCCCCAACTCAGCAATAAACATTCTTGAATTCACCTCAAACTAAGCTAAGAGATAATTGATACACTTTGGACTGAATCTTTGGTTGGTTTTACGGCTGCTCTGTTTGAGCCACCACGGTTGACGCATTTAAAACAATTGGACAGAGTAGTGTCCCAGGAAGATATTGATTCAATTGCTTGCAAAAAAACCAGAACAACCAAACAAGATCAAGCGAAATGAATAAAAGCAAGTTAGGGTTTCCTTACCAACAAAAGAAATCAATTTGGGGGATCTCTGCTCCACACGGCCACACCGATCCAGAGGAGGGAGGAGAGAGTTCGAGTAGGCGGAAGCAGGCCATTTGGTGCTGTCGCAAATATCGAGGGTTTGGCCTATACCGGCAGATTTGGGGAGGGGATTTTATGGTGCAAGATGGTGAGAGGAAATGAGGAATGTGCTGGGGAGCTGGAAGATGAGATTGAGGGAGGGGCTATATAGTAAATTGAAAATGGAACTGGAGTTGAATTTTATTAACTCTTTTTTTTTTCCATTTAAGCCTATGTATCATCCATTTCGTTCCCTGAATTGGCATTAGACCGATATATTTGGCTCAAAATAAACTATGTCTTCTGTTTATTCATTAAATTTTGAGGTGTTACTACCATTGGTATACTCCAAATAATTTGATGGTTCCTTCAAATACTGCTGAGTGTTGATGTAATTTCTGTGTAACAGTTCTTTTTCATTTTTCTAAATTGTATCTTGAGTTAAGAGTTTGCTTCAGTTAATATTAATAATGTTATTTTTTAACAGAAACAATCAAGTTTTCTTCTATTTGTCTTGTTTCATTTTCTATTAATGTGCATTAATTCAGTTAAAGCTGCAACTATTTACTGTGGGCAGAGTTACCCAGTTTGCATTCATGTTTTTAATTAAAATCTTTTAGCTAGTATAACTGATCATGCCCTTTTGTATAGGAGCAGTTCAGGGTCAAAAATTGGTCATTGGGAAAATACCTTTTGAATTCATGTGTTTAGTTGAAATCATTTAGCACAAGGTCATGCCTCTCTGTAGGAGCAGTTTGCGCCAAAACTGCTCTATAGGAAATTGCCATTGGAATTCATGTGTGTAATTGAAATATTTTAGCTATGATGATCATGCCCCTTTTCTGTAGGAGCAGCTCAGGTTCAAAATTTGTCACTGGGAAAATAACGTTCAATTTTACTTACGTCTGTCTGGTCTTAAACACCAAATGTTCTAAAACTTTTGCAGAACATTTCATTTACTCTGGATTCATACTTTTATCCTGGCTAAAGCTTACAGCTAGTTTTGATGGTGTCTCAAATCTGTTTGGTTTATCCAATCTGTTTTTTTGAACAAGAGTTCACCCACACTTCCAAAGCATCTTTTGCATGGAGTGAATGATACGATCATACGAATACAAAATATGCAAATTTCATGCAACGATTCTTATATGCAATTTATAATTATTTTCTGCAATTTATTTTAGCTCTTGAATTTTATTTCTAATTCCAAGTGCACACACATCATTCATATTCTTTACTCACATGAACATTTTTCATGTACTCATTTACCTGGATAGGCAACAGGGTCTTTGCTGCAACATGGACCGACAAGGCAGGGACGACCATGTAAGATATATTGGAATATGCTCCTAGCATTCTTTCCTAAAGCATTGTCTTGATTATTTTCGTAGTTATGATGGATAATAACGATGCAGGAAGGGGTCAACGTTGCTGGGTTTGAAGTCCCAGCGTCACCAGATTCAAGCTACAATAACCCTGTTCCTGGAAATGAAGATGAAGCTCGAGAGCCCCCGTTGGTTCCTCCTCATCTACAGCATACATTATTGAGCTTCCCACCAAGCCAAGATGACTCAAGCAGCCTTCCTCCGCCCCAAAACGTGGTACTCAACCACCTCTACATAGAAAAAGAGAACTCAAAATCCGTTGTTGCTCTGGGGATTACGCATCGATTCAGGGCAAAGTTCGTGACAGTTGTGCTTTACAAATCAGTACAAAGGCGGTAGGGTGTGAACATCTATGCACCTGTGTTTCTGCTTCCATTTCAGTTGTGCAGGGATGCTAGCAATGCACCCTTGGGTTGTGGGCCTACCAAACAAATAGAACCCCTCTTGTAGTCCTGCAAAAACATAAGAAAAGCCTAGACTGCCCATCATTTTCAAATGATTTACTCCTGTACTTAATTGACTGTTGGTCGTGATGATGATGATGGTCCAGTTGAATGATATTTATCATCTCCGCACTTCTGACTCCTTGATACTGTGTTTATCGCAAATGATGAGCAGCTATTTAGTGATGCTTGTGTGAGACTGGGCTGCTGTTTCTTGTTCCCATACAATTTCATTCTGGCCTTTGGTGGATACAAGGCATCTTCAGTCAAGAAACTGCAAAATCAAATGCCTTGTGAGCATTGCTGATAGAAAAACGATGAGAATTCGAAGTATTTTTCACAGGGAAGCCTGTGTGATCCTACTACGCGCGCGGCTGATCTGAGCAATACATTGCCTACCTGCTATTGCAGTTGCCACAAATCGTTAGCTCCTGTGACCTGCTACACCGTTTCGGCATGATATTGCTTGTGTGCTTTGCGTGTCATGGGGAGGTTATCGATTGTATTGGTCCTTGCATAATGGGTCCTAAGCAATGGGACGCTCGAGGCAAGAGTCTTCGGGGCGCGCGGCCTGTGCGCGCGCGTGCTCTCTTGGGTAGTGGGGTTCCAATTGGTCTGCCTCTGTTATAAATAGCGGGCAGCTACCATTTCTATCTTCGGTAGAATTCTAGATCGCAAGACTGAAGAGCCATGAGGCCCATGACTAGGCCCATGAGCCATAACACCAACAAAGCATGATTAAGGTCTACCGGGATAGAGAGGCGCCTGAGACTTATTTTAATAGTATATTGTGGTGGATATACTTAGCTGGTCAGATAGTAATTGGAGAATTTTTTGCTAATCTAGCGTATTTGCATTCTGTATTTGTAAATCTAACCATGCGAAAATCGTATTTGCAAAAATAACACCGTCCGCCAACGCCCCTCACGCCGCCACGTGGCGCGTTGGCGGTGGCAACGCGCCAACGCCCTATGCGGCAACACGTGTCCACTCAAATTCATTTCAATTTATTTTTTTAGCTCAAAATTCACTCTCAGCGACACATGTTAGCGCACGAGTCCTTGGCGCACGTGACGGCGTGAGAGGTGTTGGCACGTTGCCACCGTGCGCCAATGAGCTACGTGGCGGCGTGAGGGGCATTGGTGCACGGTGACCGTGCGCCAACGGTGTCATTTTTGCAAATACGATTTTCGTGTGGTTAGATTTGTAAATATGGGACGCAAACACGCTAGATTAGCAAAAAATTCATTGGGCTCATATACTGGTTGTGATACTACTTGCAAAACCAAGGGGTCAGGGTGGAGTCGACTTGAGTATGTTCTCTCCGACGGGTATATGTGGAGGCTATTGACTTAATTTTTCTTCCAACAATCGCTGGACTCGATAAAGTGTATTTATTAAGCATTATTTAATTCTCGTCAGGATGTGACAAGTCACCATACTCATATTTAACATGAATAGTAATGCTACTATCCAGTGGGACAGATGAAGCACTCCCAACTTACTAACTGGTTGTCATCTTTACTTTCCAGGTCCATACAAAAACACACAGGAATATGCGACTGGAGAGCTGCCTTTTTCATGCACTGAAGTGTGATTTGCAATAGTTAGTCTGCCGCAGTATCTAGCAAAATAAACCTCTCCAGCTTTCCAACTAGTTGACTAGATGAATCCCAATTGTTGACTCAGTCTTTCACAATGCTTAACTATAGCCTTGGTGAACAGTACTCACACACGTGAAACAGTACCATGCGTTGTAAACAGTATTCAAAACCCTAGATAGCAAACCTTCAATCTTTAGTTGTGCTAGACCGTGAGGATTAAAACAACAGAGAATAACTTCACAAACCAATCTAATCGAATTGTAAAGGTGGAGTGGTAGATGAATCTTCTTGGTTCAAGTCAAGAACAAGGTGTCCTTGCTTTGCGTCCAGACTGAAACACTAAATAAGAACTTCCTCTTTTCTTCCTCCTCTCTTCAGCCCTCCCTCTCTCTCTCAACAACACAAAATCATCTCAACAACAGACGATATGCGCCAAGTGGCTTTTCAGTTTTTCATAAACTAAAACATTTGAACTCCCCATGTAAAAGTGGCTTTTCAGTTTTTCATAAACTAAAACATTTGAACTCCCCCTTACATGGTGCGGCCATGGGGTTATATGGCCTCCCACGCAAGCCCAACCTTTGCCGAAGCCGCGACTCCAACTCTTGGACAAAGTCCCACTAGGATTTAGTGTCCCAAACACACACAATTAGGATTATCTAATTCATAATATAAAAGCTAAAAACAGCAATGATAATTTTGGATTTAATGACTAAACGCGTGCCGCTAGGACTCTTTAATTTCGGAATTAAATCACAAAGAGATTTTGGAATTTATTCTGACTGAAACTTCCATAGTTCCCACATGGATGATCCTTTCCAAATTGGCTGAAAATTGGATTCCTCTCCTTTTCGATTTGGTCTCCTTTCCTTGTTCTCTCACAGCCGTAGGTGTCCAGGCTCTCCCACGCGCTGGCCTAGATCCCCCTTGGCCAAAACCCTCCTTTAGGCCCATGCACCACCCTTGTTGGAACAAATCAAAGAAAATACAACCGATCAAAGATGGAGTAGATGCTTGGCAGATCTTCACATGCACACGTATGCTCAGCACACCTTCGGAAGCAAAATCCCACGACTAGAAGATAAATAACACACGCACTGTTGGACCTTTTTGTCTTTCTATTGCTTAACTCATGTTGCTTCTTCTTACAATACTTCTTCACTAAACTCAATCTTACATGGTGCTTATAAAAGGGTGAGTTCACGTACTCATATACGGACTCGGACTCAATCCCAATTCGTATATGGACTCAACATCCGAATCGTATCGCCGTATGATCAAAACGACTTGATATCGACAAACTAACAAAGATTACCTAACATTCACTTCCTAATCTTTGTATACTTACTTATATTTCGCGTGCTGTCAGTTGGACACAACTTCAACATGGCTCCCACACACTCGGCCGAAGACGGTGACACAACTCAAACACGTCTTGGGCTCCAAGTTGGACACAACTTCAACTTGGCTCACACTTATTTGTCCGAAGACGGTGGCACAACTCGAATACGTCTTGGACTCTTACTCATTGAGGCAGTCGGTCTCAACTACGACTTGCACCCCAACTCGTACTCAGACTTCAAGTTGGTCACAACTTCAACTTGAGTAACACACAGACTCGACTCAAGACGGCGACACATCTTCTCAACGTCCCTCGCCTTCGCCTTTCGATGATCAATAGCAAGATGCATCATCGTCTTCAACGTCCTCCACACAACTATGGCCGTCTCCTTTTCGACCAGTTGGAAGAGCGTTTCCTCCGAGATGCCTCCATAGATAGCCGCCAATGCCATCTGATCCTTGCGCACATAGACGTTGCCTCGTCACCGGTGACACAACTTCCCGGTGAACGCGACATAATCTTAGGCACAAATCAAAAAACTCAGTCTCCTCGTCACGAAGCCGCATGCACCGTACAGTGCATCGGTCTCGCCGCCGCACCCGTCGTGCGCTCTTGATGCGCTGTCGGGATCTGCCTCGTGCGCACTCCTGCCGTATATGCCACCCCGGGAGTCGAGATCACCCCTCCCGAGGCAGTAGCTAGGGTTTCGAACCTAGAGCTCTGATACCAATTGTTGAAACAAATCAAAGAAAATACAACCGATCAAAGATGGAGTAGATGCTTGGCAGATCATCACATGCACACGTATGCTCGGATGATGCACAGCACTCCTTCGGAGGCAAAAAACCCACGACTAGAAGATAAATAACACACGCACTGTTACCTAACAACCCTTGCTCAGCTTTTCTCCCTCGGCTAGGTTGGCCTTGGTCCTTCTCCTCCGCATGCATACCCCCTCCTTGGCTAGGGTTTCTCCCAGCCGAATGCAAAGACTTACCTTGGCTCGGTTTAGCTTTGGCCACATGGAATCTCAATGGTGCTATTCCTCTTAGGTCAAATGCTAGGGTTTCTACCCTAGTGCATCTTCGTTCTCCTTGGCCAGCTTCCCTATCCACCCTCTCAGCCGAACATAGTTTCTTATTTGTTTCTTTAGTCAAAAACTCAAAACAGCACCATTCAAAACATCAACCCCAGAACCCAACTTAGAATCACAGACTGATGTTGTAACACTACTTGGCGCCGTATCATATTGGTATTTTTTGTTGGGACTTTTAAGCCGTAAAATCTTCTTGTACTACGGATGATGTGTTTTTGGTGTCGCATGGTAACTCCGTAGGGTGTAACCTACAGAAATCTCTCTCTTTTTTTTTTTTTCAAATTGAATGCACCTAAAATGGAAACTTCTTTTTCAAACTATGCTATTGATTGGGGTGGGGGTATTTTTGTTATCCGGAGACGATGACTTAATGTACTTTTTAATGGTAAATTACGTGGTGGGAGATGATAACTCTGTACTACTGGATGGTGACTTTTTTTTTAATAAATCTCATGTTTTCTTAGCTGGTGACGACAACTTGACATGCTATTTTTTTTGTGGTAAGCTAAGGGTGGAGATGATAACTTAGTGTACTAACACTGGATGGTTCCTTTTTATAAATTTCATTTTTCTTAGCTGGAGATGATATGATAACTTAATATGCTATTTGGTGGTAAACTAGGGGGGTAGAGATTACAACTCAGTGTACCACTGGATCGTGACCAAATATAGCAATGATGGTAAATTATGAGGTGGTTTTAGGTGATTTTATCATGTTTTTTTTTTCATAACCCAACACAGATCATTGTAGATAGAAGTGTGGTGATTCAGAAAACATTACAGGCGTTATATACATAATTTTCTAAGTTTGTGAAAAAAATGCAGTCCCACTTAATTAAAAAAATGCTAAATGATTACTGATTATTATCTTATGTGTGCAGTGCCTATAGATTTCAAAGACCTACCAGCTATTTAGGTAAACAAGCCTCGACTTCAAGATGGGAGTTTGCAGCCTGCAGCTGCAAGCAGTAGCCTTGGTGGTAATTCAGCACACAATCTGGGGGTGTCTGAGGCTTTACTAACATGGACTACAATTGATGGGTCGATTTAGAAACAGAAGAGTTATCTTTCAGATACAGGTAAGTTATATTCAGGTCAAGATAAAGTTATCTTCCAAGACACATACAACTTAAATTCAGAAACATAATTTTATCATTTAGAAACAGAAGAGTTATCTTCCAGATACAGAAAAGTTATCTTCAGGTTAAGACAAAGTTATCTTCCAATATGCATAAAAGTTAAATTGAGATAGAGAATTTTATCACTTAGATACGGAAGAATTATCTTCTAGATACAGAAAAGTTATCTTCAGGTCAAGATAACGTAATCTTCCAAGATGCATAAAAGTTAAATTGAGATACATAATTTTATCATTTAGATACAGCTGAGTTATCTTCCAGATACAGAAAAGTACCTTCTTACACAACAATTTTTTGAAGTAACGGCAGCGGAACTGCCCTTAATGCATTAAAGAAGGCTACGAAATGTCCATAAAAGTGAAACCCAAAAGCGAGACATCTAGTTTGCATGTCTCAATGAAAGATAAAATGAAGAAAATCAAACAACAAATAGAGCTAAAAGAAAATAAAGGAGGAAGACAGAAGAAGAGTAGGAACAGTTGTTTTGACGTTTAGGGTTGAGCAGTGTTTCCAATGCCCCTCCCGGTAGATAGGTGTCAAGCTTGATTGCCCCGCTTATCGTTCACACTTGGGTCTCCTCTTTGATGATCGCCATCGTCCTGTTGCCTCGTTTCTTTGTTGTTGGGAAATCCTTCTATTTCTTTCCTCTCAAATTTGCCAAAGAATCAGAATAATCAGGGAGGCTTGCCCCTTTCTGCTACTGGCTTTCTCAGAGTGGGATCTCTCAATCCACCAGTCAAGGATGTTTTCTTGGGTGGCCCACTGTTTCCGGTCTAGATTGTTGTGTTGCACCCAGGTTGCTACCAGATTCCAAATTTGTTTGGCATAAACACATTCAATGAACAAGTGTAGAGCTGTTTCCGGGGTATTTGTGCGTAGAGGACACCAGTGGTCATTTTGCATGTGACAGGTTGCCAGAATGAGAGAATGAGAGATGTTGAGCGAAGTTCGATCAGAGGGGAAATCGGAGAAGCTGTCGGTTTCAAACCGGAGATTGAACAATATCTCTTTCTACATAAGTCATCGCGTGTTTGTCAAACCGGAGATTGAACAATAGAGGCACTTTTTTGTGGGACAAACAGGGTGATGTGGTCTTGTATGAGAGAACTCTACCTATGTTTCAGCTTATAGAAAATTAGAAATTCAGTCTTCGTAGCAAGACATTGTTGTGGCCTACCCTAGCTTTGTTTGTTTATTCAGTTTTCAGCTTATCAATTTTATCCTTCTCCCCGAAAAGCTTATTGAACTCCTAAACTATTCAATTTGGTATGGTAGACTAAGCCAATCTTATGGTTTGTTCTGTCAGAGCTGAGTTTCAGGCCACTATTGTTATAAACAATCAGAAATTTTCATCAGTAAGTTGCATTCTAGAGCAGTTTTTTTTTTCAGAAGTTATTTTTTTGTGCAGCCTTTTTTGTTGACATTCTCTGTAATTACTTATGTTCGGCATGAGTATAAGCTGCTTTAGCTAGCCATTCTATCATTTTATGTAGGACCGAAACAGGGGACTAGAGGGGGAGAGGGTTGAATAGAAGCACGAATTCTTTTTCGCGTGTGATTGAACTCAATAAGAATTTCACTCCAATAGCTGTGGGAGTTATGAAGATCAGTATGCAAGCATAGTGGAAGGCTTTATTGAATCCACTTCAAACCCCCAAAAAACAGCAACAGAAAGCACAAGAAGCAGTGATGAACAGTAAAAACCGCAATGAACAGTATAGTACTATCGAATGAACAGTAAAATCAGAACTAGCGCTACGCAAGTGCGGTACTACCGGATGAACAGTAAATATGAACAATACATACGAACAGTGCCATAAATCGGTGCTACCAGATGAATAGTGCCAGTGCTACCGCATAAACAGTAATCAACCGATGAATAGGAAAAACAGCCTGGACGCGAAATAAAAAATAGACATACTTTTGATTCACTTAGCCAAACTTCACGAAACTTGAAACACACCTTCCTAAGGATGCTAGGAACCTATTCCATGCGACGATCGTGAAAATCCTTGCCAAAGTTCCTATCTTTTTTAGTTTGAACGAAGGGTGCTCCAAAACCGAGTCAAAATCGAAATATAATCTAAAGACTTGTTCGTGGGTGATTGATGATCAAGATGATCCTAGTTGTATTTCTACATGTCACAGCAAGCTAGATCAAGAGAAGAAACCAAGCAAAAACTCGCGGATCAAAGAAAACCCCAAAAACATCAAATAGAGAGGATGAACACAAAGAGACTCATCTCAAAAAATCTGATTGGATTGATTTGAGATAGATGATTGTTGGTTTATAGCCACTCCAACATGGAGGACAAAGTTCTATCCAAAAGCACACACTCAATTCAATCCCTAGAAACCCTAGCCTCTTCTCTCTTCTCCTCAAAACCCTAAACACAAAATAGGGCACTAAAAATGGCAGAGTTCTAGGCTGCTGGATAGCACCTCCTCCTTTATATAGTGGAGGCTAGCATCTAGGGAATATTCCATTAGGGTACCCATTAAACCCTAACACACAAATGGGTTAACACACACACACATCTCCATGCGTGAGGCACATGTGACCCCAAGTTCATAAACAATAACTTTGCTTTATGAACAGTAATGGAATACTGTTCATAGCATTCTTGTTCACATTTAGTAATTTGGGTTGTTGTTACTGATTAAAACTTTCCTTTTCTAGCCAAAATCCAAAACCTATTCAAAGTTTCTAAGAAAATACAAGTTAATACTTGTATCTTGGTAGGAAGTGTTTTCATTAAAGCATAGATAAATTATTTTGGTTAAAACTATTTTTGTTGAATTTTTAGAAGATTATTTGACCTTGGAGAAAAATAGTTGATTTTAAATACACCTATTCGGCTAGGTAATTATTTATGTATTTTACAAAGTGAAACATGAATTTTAAATTTTATTTGGGAAATATATCATCCCAGTAGTCTCCTGGCAAAATTTTACGATTTTACAAATTTATTTGTTATTTTTAAAAGCCCAGTCAAACTTTTGAACATTTGAATAGGGCTTGGTCAACTAATCCGGTCTAAACCAAACCCTAGCACTGTAGCGACTCGCACTCATGGGGTTGGGTCCAACCAGTGCGACGCGGTCCGGCTCAATCACGCTCGGGCGCGAGCCCAAACCCATCGCGTACTGTGAGCCGTCGATCCTCAATCGAACGGGCGGGGTCGCGGTATCACGCGAGCTGTCCACGTATGCGCCTCAATCCCTACCGTTGGATCTAGATCCGACGATCGGGGGAGGTGTATGCATTCGGACGACTCCGGATGCCCTCTCGATCTCAACCGTCCATTCCCGATCCAACCGTGCCGCCCTTTTCTTTTTGAATTTAAAGGCGCGCATCCATCGTGGGCCTTTAGATCTAAATCTCACGGCGCTCCTTTTTGACTGCGGGCTTTTAGGGCCCAAAATCAACGGACCGTCGGATTCTAATCGTAGGGTCCATATCGTGTATGCATTCGGACCATCCGGTTCCTCCGATGATCCTGACCGTAGAAATTCCATCGGACGGTGCCGCGTCATCTCATTTAAAGGGGTGACGTGTATTCCTTTTAATTGATCGTTGGATTTCAATCCAACGTCCAGTTTTGAAAATAAAACCCGAGATCCCTTTTGGGCTTCGCTTAAATCTCGATCGACCGATTGAGATCGCACGGCCCATATAAATTGTATCGGTTGAACTCTTTTAAAACCCTGGGGGCATCGTAGCCGCCCATTCCTAATCGGACGACTGATGTTCTTTTGAGTTTTAAGAGACGCGTGCGGCTGTGGCTGACAGTGGGACCCACATGTCATATGTTGCTTCTCTTCCTCCTTGCCTCTGCGCGCAGCCATTTCTGTAAACAGAGGAGAGGAGTTATCCAAGAATTATGCAACTAATTTTTGGATATTTAGCCTAAGTGGACACCTCATCAACTCTAGACCTTTCCATCTTGCCTTGTAGCTCAACCTCTATATATAAACCCTAGCTTTTGAGCTGCTGCCATTGTTAACCACTCGAGCTTTTCACCCTTCATTTTCGTCCAGTGGAGTTTCTTGCTCCTTCAACTTGCTTATCCATCTTAAACACTGGTTTCACCTAGTAATAAAGATTTGATATATTTTGTAGGTTAAACCAGATTTTATTTCTCTATTGAGCAGGATCGGTTTTCAAAAACCTTCGGTGTTCATCTCATCCTGGTAAGATACAACCTTGGTTCTTGCCATCTTAAGCATTTTAAGGACCTTAGAAGCTCGCTTGGATCATTCACTTGTACATCAGTAACTCCAACTTGCTGCAAACTGAAAAGTTGTTTTTATAACTTTTCGGTCTTTCATATCGTTTTCAAGGATTAGGGTTTCTCCTGTCAAGTTATCATCCTACATAGGTCTAAACTAAACCCCAGTAGCATAATAAGTTATTCTTTTGACCTTTCTTATCATCTACTTAATTTTGTAGCAGAGATTTATCTCTGTCCTCTGTTGTCGGTTCAACCGACAACATTGGCCTTTCTTTAGCTTTTGTAATCTGACCGATTAGGGTTAGATTAGGGTTAGCAGGGATATTAATTACCTAAAAGATCAGGCTAAGTTTCATTTGAACCTTTGCTTGACTTATTTCCTTTAAACCGAAACCTAAAGTCCATCTCTTTACATTATTTTCAAAATCAAAAGCAAACTTGGATCTAGACTATAGTTTCATTATTTAAAAGTTGTATATGATAATATGGGTTATTATCACTATTAGGTAGTTATGACTTAAGCATCTTTGTTAAACATGCATTTCCATATTGATCATACATCTTTCTTTCAATCTGTACTTATTGTCGATTTTGGTATTTATTGGGTTTTATTGCTTCTTTTAGAATCAGTTCTGTGAGGCATTTGAATCTTTCTCTGAGCAACTGAACACGCAATGTAGTATATTATTATCAAGGCAAGCCTCCTCTGTGCACCATGTTGATCCCAAATTTTTATAATAGCTTTTCTAAATCTGATGACATCTGTTGCATGCTATTTTTCCAAAATACAAATATGGATGTATTAGTTAGTTATGACCTAAGTATTATTGTGGATTACCTTAATTGTGACCATACACTAAACCCTAGAGTAGTAATGTATAGTATAATTCATATTTTTAGGATTTGTCTAGACATGCAGTCTAGATAAGATTTAGTGTTTGACAAGATTAACTTGTCAAACAGGGGGGGCAACAAATAAATTTCAGTTACTTCAATTCTTTGTCCAGTTTCTTTAAATCAGAATTGCATTTTAAATTTAAATTGATCTGGACAAGAGGATGCTAGTGATGGTGCTTTTGTGCACAAGATTGGGAATTGTGGTGGACTTGTCTGGGTTAATTAAGGACTGAACTCTGATTGTTCAATTCAAGTTCCCTACGTACTTCCACCTTGTGATGTATGGGCGTTGTTTGGTTAAGTAAAGGGTTAAGACTATTGGGTTGGAAACAGGGGAGTAAGGATATGTGTATTGATCTTGTATGGCATAGATGCTTTGGTCAATAGACTGCGTTTTATGCCATGTGAGCTTGTATGCCAATATCAGATGTTCTTAGAAGGGTGAGGGCGTATATGTGCTCCGTCGCATGTACGTACCTTAAAGATGCCGATTGCAATCTATTATGGGTAGCGAACCCAGCGCATTACTTCTTATGGTTGGATCGGCATTCCTGACGCAACATGTGTGCCCCGGTTAGACATATGCTATCAGACATTGTTTAAGCGAGATCAGTTCACACATGGGTATCCAACTCAATAGTGTTAACTTGTTGAAAAATACCAAATCTTAGTTTCCCCGGTCGGCATACCAAAGGAAGTATGTCATCATTCGGAGGCATCCGAAGGCAACGGGCTGACTAAGTCGTGTGGGTAAAGATGTACACCCCTGCAGGGTATCAAACTGTTCGAATAGCCGTGTCCACGGTCATGGACGATGACTTGAGTTGATGTCACCTATATAGAGTTTTGATTTTAAAATCTGGTTTGATTTTTATTTCGCATGAGGTATTCATGCAGTGTATTATTTCCGTTTATGGTTCATTCACTTATTATTCTAGTCACATTTTGATTTATTAAATGGCTTTGACAAAACCTAGCATTTGTAGGTTAAGATGCACTTGCTTTATGCAAAATTTAACCATTTTACCTTCCTGTTGTAACTTTATGCATGTATAAATTCTATTCCTTTGTATAGGTTCTAACAAACACTTTCTTTTATTAGTTTGTGTAAGACTTGCTGAGTACCTTCCGTACTCAAGGTGCTATAACCTATTGTTGCAGGTGAGGATGGTTATCTTTACGAAGTGCCCGTTAGCGTCGATCAGGGTGACGCTAACGAGTAAAGCTACTTCTTTCCTCCACGCAATCGCTCTGTGGTGGATGGGGCCATTGGTGGATTTTGACTTTTAGTTTGCTTCCATGTTAAACTTTTGAAGTGACCAAGTCACTGGATAATGTAGTACTAAACCGAAAGTTGTAAACATATGTTTAATTATGTAAATGTATGCCTTGTATGTGTATGATGCAATGTTGTTGAAGTATATATGTGCAATGGTCGTTGATCTTGGGAACCATTGTGAGACATATATCCGGGAAGCCCGCATGTTGGATCTGTCACTTATTAAACTTATGCTTTTAGTATGATCCTTACCAAAGGAGCAGCACTGTTCCTTAAGTAGGAATTATGCTACAGTATAAATTTAATTAGTTACATTTCCAATATCCCGGGTGTCCTCACACGACCCGTGCCGTGGTTTAGCTAAGTGCACCAAGGCGGTATTTGGTGAAATTACCAAAATACCCCTTCTCGATCTTTCTACAAAAGACCAAGTCCAATCGTCGTGAAGCAATCCCATGCTTCGCCACGTGTAGGTTAATCAACGACTCCATGTCGGCATGTCTCTCCCGTCCGCATCCGACCGGCACCATAGCACTTACACCACTCTGTGCCGCTTGTCCAACGGTGCGCCGAACCACCCGTTCGGTCATCCATGTCCATTCCGCGCCCGCTTGAGTCTTGACCTCACGACATCCTTGATCGTTCTGGACCTCAGCTCTCCAAGCTTAGTCCCGATCCACCTCGCTGTTGACCATCATAGACCTGCAAGCCACATGCACAGCAATAGATCAAGAAACCATTTGTAACATCCCAAGTTTGGACTTGTGCTTCAAATGTAAGAAAATGAGTAGAAATTAAATACTTTTTCTTACATCATGTATTTCCTGTATGTTTTAAACAATTCTTGTACAAGAATTATGGAAATACAAAGTCACTAGTCTTTTGGTCCAAAAGCCTGGCTTTGAAAAGAATTCTTGTCAAATCTTGTGTTCATCCTTTGGAAATATTTTTCCCAAGTTCTAGGGATGGTATGTGACCCCTCTGAAAAATTTCACAATTTTTAGAAATTGTTTGAATATTTTTAGAGGGCAGTCAAACCCTATTCCAGAACCTTGCAGAATTTTTGGAGAAAAATGCACTGCATAAAAACCTCTAACAATTTCACACAAGGTTAATATCTAAGTTAGAAAGCTCCTGTAAAAATTTCAGAATTTTTGGAGTTGTTTTGCTACCTCCAATAAATCCCCAAAGCCCAGCTCAGTTTTAAAACCCTAAGTCAAAGGGGGTTGGGCTCAAGTCAGACCCGAGCCTGACCTAATTGACTGGGTTGAACCCAACCGCCTAATTGCACCAGCGGGCCAGCCAAAGGGCGCGTGACATTTCCGCTGTTGGATTGCTATCGAACAGCCCGCGTTGATTGGGCCGTTCGGACCTCATGGCAGCGCCAACTCATTTAGACCGTTGGATCAAGATCCAGCTGTCCTGATTCGTTGGGCCATTCGGGTTGCCCAAATGGCTCAATCAATCTCAGTCGTTCATTCTTGATCGGGCCGTCCACGTTCGTCGGAGACGTTCGGACCTTCCGATTGCACTCCTCGCTCTGAGCCGTTGGATTAAAATCCAACGCTCACGATCTCCTCTTTGGTTTTGAACCTCAGAAGCGTTGAGCAATCTCAGCCGTCCGATCCAAATCCAACCACCCTCTATCGCCCTAGCTTTTCTCTGGTCATCTTCTTCCTCGCGCCGTGCGTAGCACAGGGAAAGGCATGGCCCGGTCACATCTTGCTCCCTCGTCAACTCTCCTTGGTCGGGGCAGTGAATGCGAGCGGCATGCTTTCGGCCATAGCCATGCCCTACTCCTACCCCCATCATTTCTCTTTTTGGTTCACGGTTGTACCATGAGCCAAGTTCACCGAGGAGCTCTTTTTTGCTAAAACCTAATTCTTCCTAGCTATAAAAGGCCCCAAAACCCCTCATGGTATTCCTTTACACCACCCCTAGCTCCTTCTTTGCTTGTGGAGCTCAAAACATCAAAAATACCAAAACCACCATTGTTGACCCGTGGAGCTCAATTGTGGATCTTGGTGCTCCAGTGGTTCATCTTCAATTCTTCTTGTACCCTTTTGAACTCCTTAACCCCCTTTGCATTTCCCCTAACTCAATTTTGGGTTTCATTCATAGGATTTGTCAAATTTGGGGTTTGTTCATATTCGGCGAATTACCCTTTTCTTCCTCAACCGGTGAGTGCTTCTTTTCTCAATTATTTGCTCATGAAGCTTCTATGAGCTATAATGAAGCTATTTTGACCACCAGTGGTGTTCATTTTGGCTCAGGTCTCTATTTTCACATCTTCTTCCTCGGCTCCGGCAAGCTCCACCGTGGTCTAAGCTCCTCCGGCCATCTTTGAAGCTCATCTTGCTTAAGATAGCTTCTTATTAGTCCTTAGATGCTGTGGCACCCGCTTCCTTGAACAATACGGAGCTTTTTGTTCATTTTTCGTTTTCGGCCGATTTTTGTCACCGTCATTGTTTTCCGGCTAGCGGCGTTGTGGACCATCACGGTGGCGAGTCATCACCATCGGGACCGCAAGGCTATTGCGAACCCATTTTGGCACTTTGTGGGCGCCGCCGTGGCCGGAGCCGCCGGCGACGAGCCCCTCTTTTCGCACGGGTTTTGCCGGACGAAAACCTCTTTCTGTGCCGTTGTCGTTAAGACAATCATTAATGGCTAATGATTGTTAATCACTGTTAATGATTAGTTAATAATTAATTGATTATCAAAAATGACTCTTGTGTCACTGCCATGTGGGCCTGTAGGCCTAAACCGCAGTGACTGAGTCGTTAAGGCATGTTTGGGCTTAATTAATTGCTAATCATTGTTAGCAATTAATGGCTGTCCGAATTGGGCTTTTGTGCCACTGCCAGGTGGGCCCTCAACCACTTAAATCCTCTCTGTGCAAAATTTTTAGGACACAATTAATGCTAATCATCACTAGTCATTGGTTATAGCATTTATTAGATGTCCTAAATCGCCCAGTGTATCACTTACATGTGGGGCCTATGCCATTTAACCCTCTCGGGCGCATGTGAAACGTTCTTTGATTATGGACCGTCGATCTCAAGGTCAACGGTCTAGATCTTTCTAAAATTTTGAACTCCGGAGGTCCCAATCCTCGTGGACCGTCAGATCAAGATCAATGGTCTAGATGTGAGTGGCCGTTCGGACCACCCGAACTCCCCACCGCTCTGAACCGTTCATCTCACGATCTGTGGTTGAGATCGATGTGCCGTTCGGGTCACCCGAAGTGCACAGCGCCCTGGACCCTCCATCTCAAGATCTACGGCCGTGGTTGATTGAGGCGTTCGCGTCGCCCGAACGGCCCAATCCATGTGGACCGTTGGATCTAGATCCAACGGTGAGTCTCTTTAGGGTCGCGCGCGTGCGCTATTTCTCCAGCGCGTGGGCCGTTGGATTCCGAATCAAAGGTCTATGTTCATCCATGTCGATTTATTTTTGTTAAGGTTGATTATATTTCGGTAGCTTTTATTTTCAACTAAAATTGTATTAAACTTTGAAAACTCATATCTAATTCATTTTAAAACCTTTTAGATGATTCGGTTGGGATAAATTCATGTTTAACTAAAGTTTAATATAAAAATGCTTTTAGACATTGTTCTGTGCCATAAAATTTTGTAAATAATATTAGCTTGATTTCAGCCAATTTAGAATATTCTAGAAATTGAATTGAACCTTGTAAAATGCATATCTTTTTCTGTATAAATCCAAACTGAGCAAACTCAAGCTTGTAAAATTCCTCTGTTAGCATACTTTAATATGAAATAGGTTTTGATCATGATTTCATTTCTGAAAAATGATATGTGCTAGTTTTACAAATTAGAAAAATCATAAGTAATTCATTTTAACTCCAATTTGAGTAAACCAAACTTTGCTGATCTTAGGATGTCATAACCTACCTACCATAAAAATTTCAGACTTTAGATCATTCCAGAAATTTATGCCATGAACAGTACTAGTAATTAATTTAGTGAATTAACAGGCTGAGAGAAATGGTTTTAGCTATAACTTTTTCATACTTAATCCAAATGACTTGATTCTTGTTCCTAAAATTATCTAAAATCATACCCTTGCTACTGTATAAATTTCATGAGTTTTGGGTAACTTTTGCTGTTGAATTTTATTTGGTGTTCTTCGTTCTTATTGGTTTTATCGCCTTTTTGCGTTAGGTTCCGAAGAAATTATTGATTACGTGAGTGATCCTCTGCAGCAAGAAAGTGATCTCCAGCAAGGCAAGCAGTGTAACATCATTTGATCATATTGCTCTTATTACTTTTAAAGTCTAATATCTTGTTTGCAAAACCTAAGTATGCATGCTTCTTGTGTTAAGATTAATTTTGTCGGTTAGAGGTAGCTAAGCCTATTGCATTGTTGCCTGAAATTGTTCACCCCTGCCATCGCTATAGGTTATTATCCTCACCGTGAATTAGAGCCCGATGAATGATTTATAGTCTTTTATTTGTCTTTACGATATGATGCTTAGTAATGCTTAGTTACCGGTAGAATTGGGCGGTTATCGACTTAGTCGATGACCTTGATCACACAAACTTATTATGATCATATGATTCAGCCTTTGTGCTATGTTTATTGTGAAAACTAAAAATGATTTGGACTTGGGTACAATGGTAAGATGGTGTGCTTTTGGTGTGGTGGAATGGTGCTCGAGTCGATGGGGACCGAGTTACTTGCGCCACTGTACTGAGCAATTGGCGTGCTAACCACACTAGAGGGATATGAGACCTCTCTTGACTAAGTACTTTGGAGGGTGTTAATTAATGAGTCGCGTGGTGGGTTGTATATTTAACTATATGCAACATGGACATATTTATGGGGAGGGGAGCATCCGCCGAGGTCGGTGTCTCCTACTCCACGTATGGGTCCTTGTGATCCATATTTTGTCGGTAAATCACTAAGGGTTAACCCCCATACATGCGGTTCTTGATTAGCTCGATCCATTGGAAATATCTCGTAGGACTTAGCCGTGCCGGCATACCAAAAGAAGTGTGCTTAATAGCTTGGCAAAAAGGCGGTCTGAAGTGTGGGTACATTGGTACACTCCTGCAGGGTTAAAACTATTCGAATAGCCTCGTCCTAGGTTATGGACACGCTCGGATACGCCCCGCCCCGTAAGAACTAGACTACACCCTTTTAAATTAAAACTTGACATGGGTGGTACGAATGGGTAATTTGTGCTATTATTGTGATGGCTATTGGGTTAGTCATCTCCAGGTTGTCATTATGTTATTACTTATTGTCTCGCTGTTATTTATGCAAATAAAATTCAGATTATCAAAATTGTCTTCAAACTATTACTTATTGCAAATAAAACTTGCTTTATGCTGAAAATTAACCTTGAGCCTTCTCCTTTGATTAAATCCTGCATATAGTAGTAACTAGGTTTATTACCCGTAAGTCTTGCGAGTACATTTTTGTACTCATTTGCTTTGCTTAATTGTTGCAGAGGAAGAAGGTTGATCCCCAAGGGATCAACTTTGGCGAGTTTTGCTGCGATGTGGACGACTAGCTTAGCGGCCCGGTCAGTTGCCTTGTGGGTTATGGCTAACCGGTCGTATTTTGGTTAAAGCCATCTTATGGCACCTTTTGCCTCCGCTGTTATGTGATGCTCAATGTCTTTTGGCCAGTCGGCTCTTTTGTAATAACTTTATATTATGTATGTCTTTTGCTAGACTTGTTATATTGTGATGTATGGAATTGATGCATGATTTTGTAACGGGGTGTGTATACTACATTTCTGGGAAGTATACATATCTCGAGGCTTGGTTTATTTGATTTGTGATGCTAGGGTCAATGGAAGGCTAAGCATTACAAGTCGAATAAATCGGGGTCTCACACTATTTCCGGGAACAAGTTCTTCACAACTCGACCCTTGTTAGCCAAAACATGCCATATGCAACACATATGCACTAATGAACATGAACTTGACCAAACCCAAAATCAAATACTCCAAGAAATTTGACAACTAGCTCAATTCATTCCACAAGCGGTACTACCGCCACATATCCACGTTGTGGTCATACTGTTCCAAAACACTACGGTCATATCGCACCTCGGAGAAATCCCAAAAACTCCCAAAACATCTCCTCTGGAATTTCCATACCGCTCACAATCGGTACTACCTCCATGCGGTAGTACCGCCATTCAAACTTCGGTCATACCGCTCTTCAAGTAAACCAGAGCTCCAAAGACACCTTCTCTGGAAAATTGCAACCGCCTGCTAATTTGCGGTAAAACCAATGTGTGGTATTATCGCCTTTCAACATGCGGTATTACCGCTCCCCAGAAACGCTCAAAGCCTTCAGAAACCAACCCTCTAACATGTGGACGGCCCAGATTGAAATGGTGATCGATCACGTGTTTAAACCGTTAGATCTGGCACCGTTGGCGGTCCGAACATCTCACACGATCTCAACCGTCCGATTTCAATCCAACGCTCAAACGCTCTTTCACGTTACGCGGCGATAGTACCCGACCACAATCTTGGTACTACCAGTAAAACGACACTTGTTGATTTCCACGAATTCAACAAACTCTCAATGCAATTGCCAATTGTTTCATCCTAAGATCATGAGCATGTCCCTATGGCATCCACAATGTCCTCATGACATCCACAATCTCCCCCTTGATGAATACATTGGTAATTTTCCGAAAATGTTAGTTTAAGGTTGTAAAATGAAAATACTTAACATTTTCGTGCAAAGGCTCAACTTGACTCAAAAGCAAGAGAATGCAAAGAGAAAGACCAAGTTGGCTTCAAAATAGCATCAGCAAGTAGATATGGCAAGAAGAAGCAAGAAAAGCTTCAATTTCCAGAGAAGTGACCAAAATCTCACTTAAAATCCATATGAAAGAACAATTGTTCTATTTGACCTTTGATCATTGTGAGTCTCCAAGAATTGCAATTCAGATTCAGAAATGACAAAAGTTCAAAAGAATGCAATTTAAATGCTCCCCCTCACTATGATCACCACTTTACAAGAAATTTTTTTCAAAATTTTCATTTTCTCCCATTTTCTCCAAAAAGCTCCTAACTTCTCCTCTTTAAAAAAACTTCCCTCCCTTAACATCTAGAAAGCTCTTTTTCATATTTTTGCCTAAAACTTCTCCCCCTTTGACAATGGATTCATCAAGAAATCATTCCTTCCTCACATCCAGAGATGACAAATGCGAAGAAGCATAAGAAAGAGCATGCATGAAATGCATTGGAGTGGCTTCATTTTTTGATTTTTCAATTTTTAGGTAAAAGAAGCTTTGGAGATTACCCAAAAGAACAGGATAGCATTTCTATTATCACTCAAGACATATCAAGCCCGCACAATAGCAAAATCATGTTAAGACATATATAGCAAACTTAGGCTAGAGAGCTCAAAATACCACTTGTTGTTGGATTAAATTAAGCAATGCTTCAAAATTAGCAAGTTCAACAACAAATATCCTAAAGTGATAATGGCCATGTCAGAATGTCATTGTGAGATCCAGAAGCTAGCAAAGACCATCTTAGAGACAAAAGTCCTGGATTGAATCATTTTGCTCAAGTTTTCTCAAAAGCCCAAATTTCTCAACAGATTTCATTTTCAATGAATATTGAAGTTGAGTAAAGGTCTATCTTGGTGAAGAAGATCCTAGACTAGGAGTCATCCACAAACTCTTCTCAAGCTTCAACCAATTTTCACAATTTGTTTTCTTAGCCATGTGCTAGATCTCAAGCCTTGCCATGACCATCCCAAGCAAAAAAAAAACTTAAAAGAGTGGTCTAGGTTATCCAAAACTCCCCCTGAGTTCATTCCTAGTACAATGACAAGCCGTCTCATGAGAAAGAATTGGTGAGATCAGTTTTTTCGCACAAAAGAGATCATTTTCATTATTCAAAAGAGTAATTTTAGATTCTTAAAAGAACAAGAAACTTTGGAAATGCTCAATCCTATATTTAAGAGCTAACAAAGAAATTTTGACAGGGCCAATGTCACAAAAGGATCACTAATTGTGCAACTAGCTAAAGGATCCACAAATTGCAATTTTGAGTTCAAGTTGTTTAAAAGTTCTAGCTCAGTTAGCAAAGACATTGCTGCACATATGAAAGCATGATAATTCTAGCAAGTCAAAGAACTAGACACGATCTTGAGCAAGAATTGAAATACTAAAGCTCAACAGGGTAATAAGCAAAGCTTCATCAATTAAAAGACAGAAGCAGTAAAGCTTATATTACAATGCATCTTTTTGTGATTTTCATATATATGCAATATGATACAATGAGATGTACAAAAGACTTAAAAGCCTACAAGATAAAAAAGGATCCGAAGAATATACCACTTGAAGAAGGTATCAGAAAAGATCCACAAAAGTTCAATATGAACAAGGAAAGTTCAGAAAAGAACTAACCACCCCTCAAACCAACCCATAGAGATAGATTATCCCTAACTCACTTCTCAAGGTGGCAAACCTTGTTGGGTCTAAAAGGCTTTTAGAGGAGTCTGTCAATTGTGCCTTGGACTCCACAAACACTAGCACAAAGACTTTAAACTCCAAAAGATCTCAAGGAAAAGCAACTCAAAAAGCTAAGGAGCGAAACACCATGTCAGACCCGGGAGTAATTCTCCCAAATCCTCTGTGTATTTCTGAACTAGTCCCATGATCAGTGGCCAGCTCACACAGTAAACAAATGTGATAACACAACTATAAACGCAAAACTTTATTAATAAACAACAGAGTTAATTACAAGACGAGATTACGAGCCAACAATAAAGAAACACAAATGGAAGGCGAAGAAGGCGTAGTGGAGTCGAGCTTGATCTCGCCACGGACAATCAAGCGGGGTAGCGCCTAGTCATCATGATCCATACCAAGCGAAGTCCTTCTCCTCTGAAATTTTGTTTGCATAAAGCAACTATGGTGCTCGCAAGTTACACCCACAAGTAATGTAATGACATGAATACATGGATGTAACAAAGGATGGTGATTGGTTGTTTTGCATAAAACAACATTTTCTTTAAATACTTGTACTAAGTTCCAAAGCAGTTATTCTATAACTAAAATTCATTTTATAAATTCTCAAGTTTATAGTCAGATAACATTCACACAAGAATGGTGAAGGATACCCTCCTATCACATGGCTTCTCACCCAATTTCCATTTGGATAAACCAGTTTGAAGAAGTCTTTTTCAAACAAAACCAAAGTCTAACTTTGAGTGGCTTTGCCAGCATGTCCATGACCATGGACACGGCTATTCGAATAGTTTTACAGTCTGCAGAGGTTGTGCAACTTTACCCACAAGAGATAATCAACTTTTAATGTCCGTCTGACACACTTCCGAAGGTGTGCGACTAAGTGATTATCACGAGGCCTTTACAATATTCTGTCTTAATATATTTATGTCCGCTAAGGTTTCGCTACCATTGGACTAACCATCCTCTGGGAGCCCCCTCTTGCGCCAGGTGGGACTACTGTCCGTCCGACACCCACACCAACAATATAGCACAAATGACACTAAGACATCATAAATTATTTAGCCAAGTCTGTCCCACACCAGATTTGTGGTAGTACGGTAAGGCGTAGCAAGATGCGGCTCGAAGATCGGTCTTTAACTGACTTGGGTGTCTTCAAAATAAAACCCTGGGCCTTAACCCTAACCAGATTAAGCCTGTGCATAAACCTGCATCCACCAATCATCCATTTCGCCCAAGTCTAAACTCATTTTCATTTTATTTTTCATGTAAAAGCATTTTATCAACCTTTTATGGTAAAACAATACCATAGAACCAATTTAAGTCAAACTTGGAAGATTTGGCTAAAAAATCCTCAAATACAAGATTTGATCTAAGTATTGGCTAAGCATATGATTAATTTTAATATCATTTTGTCTAATGGTGACAAGGTATTTACGTTCAACATTCAAATTGGCCATACAAGGAAATTGGAATAACTAGGCAATTAAAACAGGAATTAAAATAATTGTATCAACATATGCATGCAGTAGTAATTTAAAACAGAACATACATAATTTGAAATAGTGGGATCGATATGATCAAGGGTGTAACTTGCCTTGCTTGATGAGGTGATGCAAATCACCTGATACTGAGGTGATGTTGTTTTCCTTAACAGGTCACCTAGCACTCACAAGTACTTTCTCCAGGTAGTCTCAGTGTACAATCACGATGATCATACAGTCAAAATCAATCCTCTTATGAGCTCTTCAAACGGCGTCAAAATCTAATCGCAAAATAAGCCAAATTCAAATAAAATTCAAATAACAATTCAAATAAACTCCAAATTAAATAATTTTGGTTTGGTTAGCTAGATCTTGAATTTACATAAATTTAGAAAATTGAATAACCCAAATCGGAGTTCGGATGCAAAAGATATGTGCTTTTGAAGATTGCAAATACATGAAATAATAGAATTAGGGTTTTTTTTTTTCTGAATTTTGGGAATTATTTTTCTAAAGGAAAAGGATTTATTGCGCAAGGCTGACGTGAGCATGGAATTTCTTTTTCCCGGCCGAATTATTTTTGTGAAGGAAATGAATTTCCTTCACTGACATGTGGGCCCGCGGTCAATGGATCGGGTCCATGGCTCGTCAATGGTCCCTGATGGACTCGGTGCACGTGAACAGTGCACGGGGTGGGGTGCTGGCGCTGTGGGGTGACGTGGTACCACGTGGCGCTGACGCGGGCGGGAGGTGGCGCACGAGTGGCGCCACGGTGGCGGCCACGTCGGCGAAAACTGGCGGCGGCTCGGGCCCGAATGGCGCCAGCGAACGACGGCACAACTACGGCCGGCGAGGGTACCAATAGATGCGGGAGGATGCGGGGATCACAGGGCTCACCTAGGCGGCGGTTGGGCGCGAGGCGGTGGCCAGCGGCGACGCGAAGGGCGGTGGCGCTTGCGGGCTCGACGACGGCGACGGGCTCCGGTGGTCTTTAGGCCGGGGAAGGGTGCGCACGGGGACGGCGAGGTGGCGGCGATGCCGTTAGTGCGGACGGCGACGGTGAGGAGGCGGTGTCGGAATCAGAGGAGAAAGAGCTCGCGGCCGGCGGCGACGAAATGCGAAATCCGGCCAAAAGAGAGCGAGGGAGGAGGAGTGCGTGGTGGTAGTGGATTGAGGAGGAGGAGGCGCACCCGATGCTCTATTTATAGGGGCTGGGGGAGGGGTGAGGGCGGAGATCGGGCGCGAGGCCGGCGGCAATGAATGTGGGGGTCCGACGATCTCGCACGCGGACGAGAGGGCAACGGCCGGAAATAGGGGAGGCGGCGTTCGGGGGTTTTAATGCGCACCATCACGCGAGGGATGGGAGCAAAAATCGCGGCGGATATGGAGCTCCCTTGGGCGCTAATGGTGCGCGGTTTCGAGCGCAGCTGAGAAAGAAGAAGGGTGGGGAAGATGGCCCTGACGGGTGGGCCCAAGCGGAGAGAGAGGTGGGTGACAGGTGAGGCCGGGGCGGTGAGAGAGAGAGAGAGAGAGGGTGGGGAGTGGACGAAAAAACGGGCCGAAGTGGGCCGATATGGGCCGGACGAGGTTTCGACCCAAAGGGTTTTAGGATTTTTAAATTTGGTTTTCTAATTGATTTAACTCCAGTAATTCATTTAGGCTTTAGAAAATAGCAAATTAAATCCAAAAATTCTGAGAAAATTCACAGAAATTCTCTAAGGCATTTTGGACTTAATAAAAATGGTTCCAATTCATAATTGGCTATTAATTTTGCAAAATAAATTGTTTTGGCTTTAAGATACTTAGGAAAAAGCTTTTAAATTTTCAGAAACTTCTAGAATTAATTAAAATTTTATTTTTCAAATCCAACCAAATAAAACTTCAAGAACTTCAAGTAACTTTTAAATTTTGATTTTTAAAACTTCAGAAATTCAAATAAGGCAATGAAACTCTTTTCAACTTTCAGAAAATCCAATAAAACAATAACTTTATTTTGTTTTATTTTGGTAACAACACTTTGGGATGTTACAAGACTATCCCCTTAAAAGGAATCTCGTCCCCGAGATTCGGAGTGGCTAGATAGAAAACTGGGAATACAAGGTTTTCAACTGGAGTTGTTGTCGTCTACATCCTGCTCATCATCTGATAGAATTTGAGTTGTGACATTGTACAGACGTCCTCGTCCGCACTCGCGCTTCCTATTTGCTTGTATGATGTTGACTTGAGGTTAGCCGGATTTCTTTCTTTGCTTCTTTGGACATTCTTCGCGAAATGCCCAACCTTATGGCAGTTGAAGCATGTGATGCCTGCAACATATGATGGGTCCTTCTGTGCCTGGTCACCATCAGCTATATTGGAGGGCTCCAAGTTGACTGGGTTGTCTGCTATTGGCTGGAGCTTGCCTTGATACGATGAAGTCCTCCTGGCTTTAGGAAAGCTTCCAGAGTTGAACGTGTGTGCAGACATTTTTATTTTGCGATTCTCCATTTCGCGGTGCTTGCCTTCTTGACGAATTGCCTTGTCGATTAGCTGCTGGAAGTCGGTGTAATCCTGCGAAATCAGCTGAACGGACAAATCATCATTGAGTCCATCCAGGAATCTTTCTTGCTTGTCTTCATCTTTCGCAACATCTTCCGGTGCGTAGCGTGCCAGTTGATTGAACTTGTGCAGGTACTCATTCACAAAGAGGTTGCCTTGACGAAGGGTGCAGAACTCCTTCTTCTTGAGGGTCATCATGCCGGAAGGGATATGTGCATGGCTGAAAGTTCGCACAAATTCATTCCAAGTGATGGCTTGAGCATCAGCATGCGAGATACTGAAGTTGTCCCACCATTCGGAGGCTGGACCCATGAGCTGGTGTGAAGCAAACAACACCCTCTCACGATCGATGCACTGAGCGATATCCAACTTCTTACTGATCACCCTGAGCCAATCATCTGCATCCATAGGCTCGGTACTGCTTGAGAAAGTTGGTGGTCGCATCCTCATAAATTCTGATATACTGGTCCTTTGGGGTGGTGGAGTTGGAGCTAGAGCTGTAGCTTGCCGGGCTTGGTTGTTGTTGATGGACTGGGAGAGCAGTTTGATTAGGCGGTTCTGATTGGCCATCATTTGTTGCCATTCTGATCCGTTGTTTGCTGGTGGTGGTGGAATTGGGGCATTTCCATCATCGTTGGTGTTGGTTCCACTTTCTGAGCGACAGTGTTCACCATCTGCTGGTTGCTCAGAGAGTTAGGAAGGAGACAAAGGATAGGTAAGGGACAAATATAAAGGACTAAGGGGATAGAGCGTAACAACACTCCCAAACGAAAGAACGAACTGAAAAACTTTTCATAACAACTTTACACAACGTTCTATCGATCGAGACTCTTAATTTGGTAAAATGACTCAATGCACTGAATGAGTCTTGGCAACTTAAGCTATATGGTTGGGCTGACATCGTTTCTTCTGCTCGTGGTCTTTGATGACGATGCTTCCTTGACAGCTTCATGTCTTCAACGTAAGGGTTAATAACGTGTTGACCAACTATAGAAATTTATAAGGGAAAGATGATCAATTTTAACGTTATAAAAGGGTGAAGAAAGAATTAGGAGAGCAAGGATCTCTATGAGGAAGCTATAGAGAGATGACCAAGATGAGGAGAGAACAAATTATTTTTTTCTTGTTGTAAAATAAGTTTTGAAGTTTTCAACTAACGGCCATTCTAACCAGGTCACGACTTACAGTCGATATGGCTCCGATACCAATTTGTCAGACCCGGGAGTAACTCTCCCAAATCCTCTGTGCATTTCTGAACTAGTCCCATGATCAGTGGCTAGCTCACACAGTAAACAAATGTGATAACATAACCATAAACGCAAAACTTTATTAATAAACAACAGAGTTAATTACAAGACAGGCTTACGAGCCAACAATAAAGAAACAGAGCGGAAGACAAAGAAGACGTAGTGGAGTCTAGTTGATCTACCACAGGCAATCGACTAGGGTAGCGGCCTAGTCATCATGATCCACACCTGAAGTGAAGTCCTTCTCCTCTGAAATTTTGTTTGCATAAAGCAAGTATGAGCACAACTACCGTGCTCGCAAGTTACATCCGTCAAGTAACAGAATGACATGCATACATGGATGTAACAAAGGATGGCTGATTGGTTGTTTTGCATAAAACAACATTTTCTTTAAATACTTGTACTAAGTTCCAAAGCAGTCGCTCATATCATCTCGTAATTTCTTCAATGACTCAATCTCGCTCTTCAAATCAATGCAAGATGTGCAAGAATTTAATGATGCTTTTGTATTAAGCATACAATTCAAGTCATCAATTTTAATTTCTAAACAAGCACAATTCTTGCAAAAGACTAAACCATCCTTAAGCAATTTTTTATATTCTAAGCACATGCTACAAGGCCTAGCTTTAATATCAATAATTTCAGCCCTAGCATTCTCCAATTGCTCAAGGTGAAAGGAATTAGTCAATTTAAGCTTCTCAAAATCAGCAAGCATGCCTACACAAGAATCATAATTATTTCTAGCCATAGATCTAAGATTGCCTATTTCTTACTTAGCATTGTCAAGCTCATGATGTAAGGCAACACAAGAATCACATGGCATAGAAGCATTTGATTTTAATAATTCATTTTCAGATTTTAGGCATGCAAAATAATTATTCAAGTTATCTATGTCTACAAGTAAGGAATCATAAGCACACATGGATGTTTTCAATTTGGAGAGCTCATGAGATAAATCCACCTTCTCTCTTTCTAACAATTTCACTTTCTTCCTAAGAGCAATCAGTTTATGATCATATGTCAACAAAACATTTATAAGTTTTTCTTTGCTCACCTTGCTTAGCTCGAGTAGGGGATCGTCCTCAGAAGAGTCATCATGATCATCCTTGAAAAGCTCTCCATCACGTTCATCCTCAATCGCTACGGCACATTTGCCAATGGACTCCTTCTCCTTGGGCTCAAAGCGTATCTCATCTCTGAAACTAGGATAATCAAAACAAAAAGGGTAGCCACAAATATCGCAAGTGAATTGCTTCTCAATTGAACACATAAATATCGTATGTTCAAGCCTCTTGTCACGACGGACATCAATGGCAAAAGAACCACGACAAGATACAAAGAAGCGCTCACAAGTCCGCATACTAGTTGCCATGCTCAAAGATCGGTTAAGATCACAAAAGAGCAAACCGTGCTCTCATACCACTTGTAGGACCGAAACAGGCGACTAGAGGGGTGTGGTGGTGAATAGGAGCACAAATTCTTTTTCGTGTGTGATTGAATTCAATAAGACTTTCACTCCAATAGCTATGAGAGCTATGAAAATCAGTATACAAGCATAGCAGAAGGCTTGTATTGAATCCACTCCAAACCCCCAAAGAACAGCAACAGAAAGCACAAGAAGCACTAATGAACAGTAAAAATGGAATTACTGGTAAATGTGAACAGTACATATGAACAGTAAATCAGCCGATGAATAGGAAAATAACCTGGACGCGAAATAAAAAATAGACATAACTTTTGATTCACTTAGCCAAACTTCACGAAACTTGAAACACAACTTCCTAAGGATGTTAGGAACCTATTCCATGCGACGATCGTGAAGATCCTTGCCAAAATTCCTATCTTTTTCAGTTTGAACGAAGGGT
Source organism: Ampelocalamus luodianensis (assembly GCA_036346255.1). Taxonomy (NCBI): domain Eukaryota; kingdom Viridiplantae; phylum Streptophyta; class Magnoliopsida; order Poales; family Poaceae; genus Ampelocalamus; species Ampelocalamus luodianensis. The sequence continues at coordinate 31,075,559 of CM070638.1, read as the reverse complement.
GCTCCAAAACCGAAATATAATCTAAAGACTTGCTCATGGATGATTAATGATTAAGATGATCCTAGTTGTGTTTCCACATGTCACAACAAACTAGATTAAGAGAAGAAACCAAGCAAAAACTCACGGATCAAAGAAAGCCCCAAAAACATCAAATAGAGAGGATGAACACAAAGAGGCTCATCTCAAGAAATCTGATTGGATTGATTTGAGATGGATGATTGTTGGTTTATAGCCACTCTAACATGGAGGAAAAAGCTCCATCCAAGAGCACACACTCAATCCAATCCATAGAAACCCTAGCCTCTTCTCTCTTCTCCTCAAAACCCTAAACACAAAATAGAGCACTAAAAATGGCAGAGTTCCAGGCTATTGGACAGCACCTCCTCCTTTATATAGTGGAGGCTAGCATCTATGAAATATTCCATTAGGGCACCCATTAAACCGTAACACACAATGGGTTAACACACGCACGCATCTCAAAGCGTCGTTTCCATCTTCGCTTGACCTAAACCGCTTCTCCATGCACCGACCGTGCGCGGTTTAGCCATGTGCACAAGGCGGTATTTGGTGAAATTACCAAAATACCCCTTCTCGATCTTTCTCCAAAAGACCAAGTCCAATCCTCGTGAAGCAATCCCATGCTTCGCCACGTGTAGGTTGATGAACGGCTCTATGTCAGCAAGTCTCTCCCGTCCGGATCCTACGGCACCATAGCACTTGCACGGACTCCGCCGCTTGATCCAACGATCGCCGCACCAACCACTGTTCGGTCATTCATGTCCATTCTACGCCCCGCTTGAGTCTTCTGACCTCACTCGGCATCCTTGATCGTTCTAGATCTTAGCTCTCTCCAAGCTTAGTCCCGATCCACCTCGCTGTTGACCATCATAGACCTGCAAGCCATCTGCACATCAATAGATCAAGAAACCATTTCTGGGAACAAGTTCTTCACAACTTGACCCATATTAGCCAAAACATGCCATATGCAACACATATGCACTAATGAACATGAACTTGACCAAACCCAAAATCAAATACTCCAAGAAATTTGACAATTAGCTCAATTCATTCCACAAGCGGTACTACCGCCACATATCCACCGGTATTACCGCAACGCGGTCATACCGTTCCAAAACACTGCGGTCATACCGCACCTCGGAGAAATCCCAAAAACTCCCAAAACATCTCCTCTGGAATTTCCATACCGCTCACAATCGGTACTACCTCCATGCGGTAGTACCGCCATTCAAACTGCGGTCATACCGCTCTTCAAGTAAACCAGAGCTCCAAAGACACCTTCTCTGGAAAATTGCAACCGCCTACTAATTTGCGGTAAAACCAATGTGTGGTATTATCGCCTTTCAACATGCGGTATTACCGCTCCCTAGAAACGCTCAAAGCCTTCAGAAACCAACCCTCTGACATGTGGACGACCCAGATTGAAATGGCTGATCTGACCACGTGTTTAAACCGTTAGATCTGGGCACTGTTCGGCGGTCCGAACGTCTCACACGATCTCAACCGTCCGATTTCAATCCAACGCTCGAAACGCTCTTTCACGTTACCGCCCGGCAGTAGTACTGCGGCCACAATGCCGGTACTACCGTAAAACCTGACACTTGCTGATTTCCACAGAATTCAACAAACTCTCAATGCAATTGCCAATTGTTTCATTATCCTAAGTTCATGAGCATGTCCCTATGGCATCCACAATGTCCTCATAACATCCACATTTTTGTTGGAATACTGGTAGTTTGATTTCTGTCTTGGGCCTCTTGGCTAGGTAAGAGCTAAGTTTGCGCCCTGAAAAATAGACCGGTGACCTTGTTGGTCTACTGTCAGCCAGTTCATTTGTGTAATTTGCATATAACTCAATATTTGTCAGATTGCTCTAAGCCCTAGAGAACTAGGTGTTCACATAAATGAACTTTTTGTCTTGGTTTATTGGCTTGTTTAATCAAATTCACGGTTCCTATCTTTATTTTGTTCAAGCATATTGAATATTCAAGCATATGCAAACAGATCAAGCTAGCCTTTTTTTGCATGTACAGATTCTTGGTTTCAGAAATGGTAATAGTTTTTGCGTGTCAGTGATTGAACATTCAAGCACATGCCATTTTCCCTAGTGGAAATGGTTGTTTTTATCAAAATCACATAGCTGAACTACACAGATAGTCAGTTTGGACTAATCCTACATATTGTTCCAATTTTCCTTCAGAATTTGCGCATCAGACAGCTGGCAAGCATTGTGGAGTTCATCCTAGAGACAACAAGGGTAGGTTTCCTTAGTCAGAGTAGGTTTGTAATCCAAGAATTATTGTTTTGATCCCGTTGTAGGGTTGCCTAAGACCAAAAATATTTGTTTTCTAAGAATTTTTCTTTTTCAATTTTGTAGGGTTCTGTACAGCCTACCTAATCTGTTTTCTAAGAACAGTTTCATCAGACGGAGTATCTGTATGTTTGTTGTGTATGATTTGATAAGTTGTATCATATTTTACTTCTCTTAGAAGATTTTTGCGTTACTAAGTTCATTTTTTTAGCACCAACATACTGAGCGATTTATATGAGGAATTTCATGGTTTTATGGGTTAACACCTAGAATCACACATACTTCAGATTTTTCATGTTGGATTAAGTCTACAGATTGGACAAAGAATATCAACTTGTTTCAGACATGTCAATTCTACCACATTGTGCAAGACAGATTCATTTCTCTCTCTCTCGCTCTACTTTCGTCTGACTGTTCAAGCAGAGCTAGTTTCTTCAATCTCGTTATGATAGTTGGGCCAGCAATTTACTTATCGGGCCGCATGTCACTCGTAAAAAAAACCGTAGGAGCAATTGTGTGATATCCAGCTTGTGATTTCTGTTGTTGCTGGATCCTTCTTTCGGCCTAGTCGCTTTAAATTTGTGGGCCCCTTACGTGTTTTATTGTATTTTATTTTATCGGGTCCTTGTATTGACAAAACGGAGGACAATTAATCTGCACAGAGCACAAAACATGCTGGTTTGGTCCAACGGCTGGTTGATTGGATCGTAGGGTCCAAATTTTGGCTGATTTTTAGGGTAAAACATCCGAGAGATTTCTAGACACACCCCATGGCGAAATATACATAGTACATGCATGAGGACTTCTAGTTTTTATACTAACTCTCTCATACAAACTCTGTAAACTTAAGTACGTAGGATCCTGGGGAAAATGATTATTAGCCCACTGATCCATGGGGAATTACACTTGCGGAGTAGTTACATGGAGGATGATACAACATACGTTCCGTTAGCCTCTTTAGTGGAGATGTTGAACTTATATGCCAAACACCATACACATTAATGTGACTTTTTATGTGACACGAATATAGTTTTATTAAACAGCGATATAATACAAGTATGGAAAGGTTACAGATGTTAATAGTACCCACAGCAACAAGCATCAAACGTGATCTTCTAGGACATGAGCATGATACAAAGAAAAGCTCGCCGAGTGTAATACTTTTCCATATGGAAGTTTTACAGATCTTATGGCAACTAAGCTTAACACCTCGGCTCTTTAATGATCTGTGAAACTTTCCTCTAGAAAGTATGGCACTCCCTTTATTTATATTTCCTTAGAGCACATCATAAATACCAAACCACTCGGGGGAAAAAAGCACATATGTAACGATATTTCGGAACAGTCTTACGGATAGACTTCAAAGACACCTCGAGGTCCCAGTTTCTTGACAAGCTTATAGTCACTGAATCCTGCTGTCATGAAGAGTTCACGCCAGTCATTTTCATCCCGTTGTCGGCCTCTGGTCACCACCATCATGGCTACGTCCATCAGGAGCTGGGCTTCCAACATTGGTCCGGAAGAAGAGCCAACAACTACATCGATGATGATCACCTTCCCTCCTTCCTCCCGCGAAGGAATGACCTTCCTGCATTGAGCCAGGATCTTCACGCAATCCTCGTCGCTCCAATGGTGCAGCACAAGCTACCACGGTTAAAGTCCCACGAAGTTTAGGAATGGACAGTTGAGGACGTTAAATTTAAGTGCTTAAGATGGCTATATACATCATAGAGAAAAGAACAGCGTAAATCTAACTGTTTTATATATGGCTAGGTTAGCACAGATTCCCTCGCAAAAAAGAAAAAGAAGAAGAAGGTTAGCACAGTTCGACCTCTCAATTCCTCAGGTGCCTTAAGATTCGTGCAACTTTCTTTTTCAGTGAAACAAATAGAGAGGTCTCAATTACCCATCAGTTTCCCACGTTATACCTTGAGCAACACTGCTTGAGCAGGTGGGACGGACTTGAACATGTCACCTCCGACGTAGTTAACGACACCATCAACTGGGACCTTGTCAATGACCCGTGGAAGGTCCAGCACGGTGCACTTGATGTGCGGGAAGGCCTCGACGATGGCCCGCGCCGCGGTGCCGTCGCCACCGCAGCAGTCAGTCAGCGACTGCAGCCCCTCGAACAGGTCGCGGCACTCCCGCAAGACCGTGACGAACCCCGAATTGTCGTGGGCCGCCAAGCCTTCGTTGAACACCGTGTCGTGCTCCGGGTCCAGTTGCGCCATACTCTCGTCAAAGAGGGTTGCGCCGTGCACCTCCTCGAATGGTGACGGCGGTGGCGGCGCAAAGTCCTTCTTGAACCAGTCGGCGAGCCCCAGCGTCGCCTCGAGACAGTGTCTCGAGGTTGCGGCGAGCACGACGGACGTCTGGCTGGCGTGGCCGTCGACGACGATGCCGTCCACCAGGAGGAAGGACAGTGGGGTGAGGCGGTAGGTCCCCGCCTCGGTGGTGTCGTCAGCCGCGAAGACGCCCGACGTGGCCAGCAGTCGCATGAGGCGGCGGAGGAATGGCAGCTTCGCCGGTGGGAGGGACAGCGCGGTGATCAGGTCGGGCAGCGACGAGGTGCCACCGAGGCTGTGGATGGCGGTGGGGATGCCGAGCTTGACGGCGCACTGGAGCCCCATGGACGTGTGGTAGTAGAGGCAGTGGCGCCACAGGTCGGCCTGCGCCTGCAGAAGCTCGTCGTCGGTCGGAACCAGCAAGGCCTGGGCCTGAGCCGCCATTGCTATCTCAATCTCTCTCTTCTGACTGTGGTGTTTTGTGCTGGTCAGTTTGTGGGTGCCAGGGATTTAAATAGCGCGCGTCAATCAGCTACTAGCGAGCAAAAAATATCGTCCCTCGCGTGGAGTGCGAGGTGGGCATGCACAGGCCAGGCCATGGCGCTATCACGCGTGCCCGGCGTGGAAATAAGAAAAAAAGAAGAAAGAGACACATCTTGCGAGTCTAGCGCCCCCGACCAAGCTGCATGGTGGTCAAACTGGATAGGGGAATTGATAGGACTCCGGACGGTCCTATCCACCGTCCACATCTAATCATCCTAGACAATCTATATTCAATAATTGCAAGCATTGGACCACTTGACCATTTCGCAGAGCGAGTATTTTTGGGGACTTCACCTGTAGAGCAGAGAAGTCGACACACACAAACGCACGGGCACAAACAGAGAGGGAGAGAAGAGAAGAGGAGAGAGGAGGCAAGAATGGTGGGGTGAAGAAGGGGCTTGTGCTGCTAGACTTCTGGGTGAGTCCGTTCCCATAGCGCTGCCGCATCGCGCTGGTGGAGAAGGGCTGGTCGTACGAGTCCCTCCAGTAGGAGCTGTTGGGTGACAAGGGCGAACTCCTCCGTTCCAATCCTGTATTCCTGTTCACAAGAAAGTCCCTCGTCATCCTCCGGTACCTCGATATTTCTTGATGCATCAAACATTGTTACGGCTGTTGGGATCGCGGAGGGTTGTTCTACTGGTCAGTCTATTGGCCTCCTTGGGTTTAAATGTTGCATCCTATTTTTTATTATGTTGTGATTCGATGAAAAAAATGTTGTATACTATTCTTTGAGATATTGCGTCTCATTAAAAAAAATATTGTATACTGTTATTTCAGATGTTGCGATCTGTTGAAAAAAATATTGTGCCCCATTGAAAAAATATTGCGGCCGTTGAAAAAAATATTGTGACTCGTTGAACGGTGATGTTGCATACTGTTTACGATGATGTTACAAGATTTTTCTTATGTTCGGACTATACATCCTATCTTCCCTAATCTCTTTTTTTTTGATATGTTGGCACCCGTAAGAGAGAAGAAGTTACTTAATGTTTGTTTGTTTTGATTCTGAGATTTTTGAGGAATTTATGGATGGAGGAGATCAGGATTGGGGCGATGAGCGAGTGTTGGGGGTGCAGTTATGGGGGGATTATGGATGCTTTGTGCTACGCGAGATGTTCAAGACGAGGGGGAATTTTGGATGCTTTGTGCTACGCGAGATGTTCGGGACGAGGGGCTCTCACGCGCAAGATGGACGGTTGTAGAATAGCTTCCAAGATCCGACGTCGGAGTGTGCCGTATGGGACTAGCGCTCGGACCATACGTCTGAGCACTAATCACGCCCATATTTTATTAAGATTGTGTGATCAACTGACTAGTGCATTTATCTTAAGACTCAACCTACATATCACAAGTTTAAATTCTACAAAATACTACTGAAAAATGCACATAAATAACCCGCACAACTTGTGTTGGTGAAAATCGAACTCAGTCATCGGCTAGAGAGATAAAGTGAAACTGCTAGATCTATGCTACGGCTGGCCACCATATCATAAACAAAAAGAAACACATTTCCACAAGTGGCACATATCCGGATTGTGATAGCGGCAGTTACGAGAAGATGTCCCAATATACAATAGATATGGTTGGCGACGAATTTGGTGCAAAAAATTAAACAGTCTAATTTAAAAATAATGGTTACATACGCACATTTTGCCATTACATTACACTATGAGACAAGGGCAGACTGTGCAAGAAAGAATGCTGAATAGAGGCAAAAAAAAAAAAAATTCATAAAGAAGCGCGAGTAATGTGCATGCATGCATGTTTGTTTCTGGGGAACAAAAATGTCTTCCATAGAAACTTCTTCATTAATCGGCGAACTAGATTTTATTTTGGTAACGACACCGACACATATTGTTCCATCTGATCTGTGAGTGCTGCTTTTATAGGTTCCGCAAGCTTGACGAGATTTTTTATTTTTGAGATTACACACCACCACACACACAAGATATGCAAATGAATACACCCCTAGCACACGCCTTCAATTGCGAGGCCGGGATAAATCTACAACCTTATATAGTGTGTGGACACGTTTCCCTTTAAGGATTAATATAGTGTTGTGACTGCATAAGTGTGGAGATTATGGGTAGATGATCCTAATCGTAGTGTCTTGAACAATTGACAATGACATCGAGGTGTTTAGAGAAACTCTTGTTTTAGCGAAGTGTCACGAGCTGTCAAGTGTCTGGCAGTTTGACCAACCATGGGCAGTCTGAATGGCCTTGGGGTGGCGGTCGTACCAGCCAGGGCCCGATGGTCAGACCAACCAAAAGTGGCGGTATGACCGTCCGATTTGAAAAGGTTGGATTTTTGGGAATCGTCGAAAATCACTTGTGTAGGGATGTGAGATGATGTGTTTGCACTAGGTCTGATGGAAAATGGAGTTTTGAGGAGAAGCTAGATATAGTTTGAAATTTTCAGAGAAAGTGCAATCTTAGACTTGGGAAAATTCCCAAATGGTCTGACCGTCCGTTTGCCGACGATCAGACTGGTGGGGCGGTCTAAACAACAGGCTGGCGGCTAGACCGGCCGAGGGCAGCCGTATGACTGGCAAGAAGGGTTTCATGCGCCGAGAAGGTGGTGAATGCTGTGAGTTAGCCCTAAGTCATGGGATTAAGTGCATAGGTGTTGCATAATGTATGTTTTGACTAACGTAGGTTAAGTTTCCTAATTCTAGACAGGTCCAAAACTCCTTATGGGAAGCAAGTGTTAGAGTATAATTTTGCTAAGGATAAAACTAAGCCAAATGTCATTCAAGTCCTAAAAGATGACTTAGTTGAATTCAAAACCCACATGCAAAGGTGCTTTTCAAATATGCAGATTTTGCTCAAATGACCTTTGATTGGCATAGTGCTTCTCCCAGTGGTACCAAGTGCCATTGCACCTATTGCAAGAGGGATATGTATTTCTTGAGTTCTGTTGGTGTAGTCTCAAGAATGCTAGAAATAATCTTGCTAGAATCACCTCACGTCAGCCGAGAGCATGTGTGAGAAATGTTTATGTCGGGAAGAAAAGACCTGGACTACGATTTGGCTCTCACCCTAGACATGCTCATCATCATGTTCCTAGACAGTTCTCATCTTATGCTTTCATGAATGTTTCTCATGCAAGGACCTCAAGTAGAGTCAATGCTAACAACAATGATTCATATGCTTCTAGCAGGCATGTGTCTTAGTATTCGGTTTTCAAATTATGTTTAACTAACCCCAGTATTGAGATACATAAATCTTTGAAAAAAGTCTATTTTTCAACCTCCAGCTATCGCCCAAGTCCGATTTTCAACCTCTAACTCCAAAAATGTCTAAAATGCAACCTCCAACTCTCAAAATTGTTCTTTATTCACACTTCACCCCTTCCCACCTCCAGTTTTCACTAACGTGGAGGTAGTTTTTGCTGACATGGTGGTTGTTTTGGCTGAGTACGGTGGGACCCACATGTCAATCCTACTTTTCCTTTCTTCCTCCGTTCTCTCTCTCTCCCCCCTCTCCGTGCCTCCACAACGTCGCCCCTCCCTCCCTGTCTCCCTCTTAACCATCCCCACGCCGCCTCTGCCCACCTCTCCATGCCTCCACCGCCTCCTCCTCCTCCTCAATCCCTCTCCATGCCTCAACCATCACGCCATACCACCCCCACCTCCTCCCCCCTCTCCATGCCTCCATCGAGCCGCCCCACCACCTCGTTGCCCACCACCGCCTTCTCCTTCCTCCCTCTCCATGCCTCCACCATGCAGCCCACGAATAGTCATGCCATATGTGCCCCTGTTCTCCCGCGCCATGTCCGTCGCAGGCATCTAGCCGACCTAGGCCACCTACGACCTTTAGAACCATCACCCCATCCTCCTGATGCTCCCTGTTCCTTTGCTAGAGACCGTCGTCGCCAGCCTCCACCTCTACGCCATGGTCGCCGTCGGTGCCAACACACCTCAGGCCACCTTGGGCCAAGCCAAGGCCACTACCAGTCTCGCCATGCTGAGGGCGTGCTCGTGCATGCTTCACTTTCCCTCCCTGTTTTTGGAGCTCAACATCACCATGGAGCCCGTGCCATTTAGCTCGCCACCGCTGTGCGCTTGGGGCATATTGGGTTTGATCATCCGACACCAGTTAGCAACCTTGATCTTATGAGAGGTTTGTCTAAACTCAAGGTTTTCAAAGATATTGTATGCGCTCCCTATTGGCATGGCAAACAAGTTGTCTCTCACATCTTCATTGACTATGGTCATGACTGATGTACATAGACAATTATTACATATGGCCACTGTTGGTCCTTCTAGGTTCAATCACGGTGGAAAATGGTATATTCTTGTCATAGTTGATGATTTTTTCAAGATACTCTTGGATGTTCTTCTTAGCTTCTAAGGATGAGGCTTTTGGCTATTTTCTTGATTTGACTCTTCGTTTGGCTTCTAAACTCCTTGGTGCATTAAGAGCAATTCGAAGTGAAAATGAAACGGAGTTCAAGAATTCTTTTTTGCCTCTTTCTATGGTGAGCAGGGTATTGAGTATAAGTTCTCACCTTATGTCCCTCAACAAAATGGTCTGGTGAAAAGGAAGAATAGGAACGTGGTTAAGATGGTCAAGGCGATGCTAGGTGAGTACATCATTCCGAGGAGATATTAAGCAATCTATTGCAACAACATGTCATGTTGCAAATCGTGTTTTCTTGAGACCTTCTTTGTGCAGACATCTTATGAGCTTCGATTTGGAAGAAAGCTAAGTGTTTCATTATTAAGACAGGAACCTAGATTAATTTGAGTTTAGAACTTTTGATGACATATTTCTAGGTTATCTCGCACATTCCAGAGGTTTTGGCTTCTTAATATTAAGACTAACATAACCTTGGAGACTTGCAATGTCAACTTTGATGAGACAAGATGGAGTTAGATTAAATATTTCAAGTGACTCATAGGTGATTGAGAGCATCTTTGTGGAGGAAGATGAAGGCATAGATGATGACGCGCCCCGCTGTTAGCATTGCTCCATTTCAAGCCAAAGAGCTCGACTCCACTACTTCACCTTCAATTGAGGCTCCTCCCGCTTCTTTATCTACATCAACAATACTTACAGATGTTAAAGATGTGATGTCTCCACCCGACGCCCACTTTACATTCTGGATGAGATATCCATCGGATCGATGATTGAACATCTTTATGAGTGAGTTACTTGCTCTGTGTTTCTCGATCCCATCTCTACTCCCAATCTGTATTTGTAGCATCTTTTGAGCCCCGAGATGTGTCCCATACTTTATTTGATGCTAGTTGGTCAATGCCATGCATGAGGAGTTAGAGAACTTTAAGATAAACAATATTTGGAATCTTGTAGAGGCCCTAGCAGCCATAATGTGATAGGATCCAGATGGGTTTAAAAGAACAAACAAAGTGAGGATGCTTCTATGATTAGAAACTAGACTTGATTGGTAGCTCAGTGTTTTAGCCAAGTAGAGAGTTTAAATTTTGATAAGACCTTCGCACCCTTGGCTTGATTAGAAGCTATCCGCATTCTCGATGATGTAGTATCGATCTTCCAAATGAATATTTGGGGTCTCCTAGAATTAGAACCACACGTAAACTAGAAAGGTTCAAGCCTTCTCTCGAGAGAATAATAACCCTACTCTTATATTGTCGTATTGACTATGTTGATTACAACCAAGAAGAAGACTAATGCCTAATGTCTCCTTCCTCCCGATCTCTCCTCTCAATGTCCACCGACTTTTGCCTTTATATATATAGAGCATGAAGGGGTGGCGATGAAGGATACAGATAGGCTACACTAGCCGGTAATTCAAAAATTCTACCACATAAACCAGATGCTGCAAGCAAGAGATCATAGATCGTTACCACTGCACGCGCAAAGACAATGGAAGAAGAGTTGGAGCAACCTAATCCAACATAGAGCATGTCGATGAAGTGGTCAAAGTTGATCGTCCAACGCTCTCGATATCGATCGCCTTCTCTCAAAGAACCAATCGCTTTCTTGAGAAGTTGTGGATCGTCCTCAAGCACAACAACAACCGTGATTAGTGCCTCTACTGTATCCACACATCTAGCGAAGGAATAGTATTGTACGCCAAAGGTGCTAGCATCAACTCTCACTACAGGCTCTCAAAAAGATGGTGGCTAAGGTTTCGTGGAGCAACTCACGTTATCTCCGATGTCTCCCAATTGCCTCAAGCATCTCCTTGTATAGTATCAATGACGGATCCTATTTGAACATGTTTGTTCCAACCCATTAGGTGTGACCTTAGGTTCATGCGTAATCTGTTGTGACTCAAAACTCCATTCGATCACGAGTCGCTACTCACCTCCTAACAGACATAATGATTCGCACACGACACGATTTTAATTATACCGCATTTAACCTTAATGCAATTTGATCTATGACTAGGTCCTTATCATCGACAACCAGCTCAGATCTCCATACGACCGGCTCACATTTGGTCTCGATCACTTCAGAAATCTTACGATCAAGTTTCACCACTTAGTGATCATGTTCGACCACCTATGACCAAACAGTATTCTATATGACTTGTCCGGATTCGATCGAACTAAAAGACCTCGCTCATGTATTCTCCCTTTGCCACACGATATCCGTTAAACTCTAGGTGAGATATATGTCATCCATGAACTGCTCAATACTTTCTCGATCAAGTGTAGAATAACTTCATGTGGTCGAACACTTCGATCACTAGTGGCATGGCCATGCACTTTCTTTATTCGACCAAATCGAGGGTCCCAGATATCTCTCCGTTATGTTAGAAGGGGCAAATCCCATATCCGACAAGTCACATTCTTTCGCATGTTTCAGAGCATACCCGAAAGCTACCTTTATAACTACCTAGTTACAGAGTAGCGCTTGCAGCCCATAAGTGTACTATTACACATGTAGAAAATCATGTTGATTTCAGGTCTAAGGATTATACATTATCATTGCTTGAGACCAACTAACGACACATAAAATGTAACACCTCACCCAACATGAGCCCGAATGCTACCAAACTACACTAAACAATCCTAAACCAAAGACATCCTACCAAATTCTTGGCTAACCTCCTCGTATAATTAGCTAGCTGGAGGTTCCAACATAATATAGAATCATAACTCCAAATTTCTTCATCCAAAATCCTCACTAACCATCAAAGTTATGATAAACAACTAGAAAATAAATCAAGATGTCTAAGGGTGCTACTCATCATTATTACAAAACTCAAAGCATGAATCCTATCCATTAACCAAACTTAAGCAGCTTCATCATTTATTAGATGACAATCCAAAATCTAATCAACTGTGAATGATGAGTGACAGCAGTGAATCCAGCTGGGTCTACTTTCCCATGCATGACGCTGCTGCAACGGTACCTAAAAACACAATAAAGCAAGGGTGAGTTCAAGAACTCAAGAAGTACCACATAAAGAGACACTACTACATAATTAAAGCATCAACATCCAATTCTAATCTTTGCTTGAAAACTTTATCACATAAAGCATGAATGCAAGCATGCAATGTGTAACACCCCACCTCAAAATGAGCATGGAATGCTACGATACTAAACAAACTAGAACATTTCTACAATTCTCCTTTGTATAATCAACAAAATCAAGGTTCTAACAAGTAATATGGCATTTAATAATATCATCATAGTCCAAATCACTCAAGCATACAAGATATTCATACGAATAAATTTAAAGAACACCATTCTCACAACCTCACATTTATCCGACAACCAACATCATAAAACATCTATAGATGGTTCTCAAACAGCTTGTTTATTCTTAAGTGAAACTATATATAGCAGCTTGCATTAAGTTTGTGAAGTAGTGTGTGCTTCCCGACATCTACTCCCTCCCATGCATGACGTTCTTTTGCCGTGAGGTACCTAAAACAAGTCAAAGCAAGAGTGAGCCATACGACCCAAAGAAGTATCAACAAGGTTATACCAATCAAGTAGACATAACATCATAAACATCTATAATCAACACCAATCATGGCATTCAAAATACTAAAATAATGAAAATGCTATGCACTCTTTATTCTTTATCTCTTTCGCATTTTACCGTAATGCGGGTATTCATCCGTCGATGAGTACCCTTGCCCGCCTCTTTGGCATGTGGACCAAGAGCCTATACATCACATGTATAGGGACCTTGCCCATCAACTTAATGATGGGGATCTCTTTACTCATTGCCCACATTCCACGAATGTGGGGATCTCAAGCCCTGTCATTGTATGACAGGACCTCAATCTTACTCTAGGTCATCACATGACCAAGTCCCGAGATGCTCAAAACATGCATAAGTACCACAACAATATCTTCTCATTTAATGTGTTTCAATATGTACTCTGAGCATGTAAGCAATAGCATCAATAAGGAACATTTAACATATCTTGCAAACATCAACATAACTAGAGACATCACCACAACATCTTCACATGGCAATGATAAACAATACACAACCAAATCATGGCATACAATCAATATTACACTTAAACCCGAATACTTGCCTCAACCAGCGAGAACGGGACGCTGGTGGTGCTGCCTTGGTATCTCGCTTCTACCGGGCATGAAGAAAACCCCATTCTAAGACCAACATTCTGGACCAAAATCATAAGTAACATCGCAATTGAACTCGCTAACATCTTAGCATTTTCTAGTTCTCATAATTTCTAGCGATTGGTCACTGCAGACAGCTAGCTTCTAAAATACATAACTTTCTGCTCGGGTGTCCAAATAGGATGATCTTGGACTTTCTGGATAGGTAACTAAATTGCCTAAATAAACCTAGTTGGGGAGCCCTCTGATTCGGCCATCCACTAGTCCTACCAATCCATTCAATCAGAGTAAACATTTCACGTCGGTTTTCTGACAGCCACAAAGAAACTACCATAACTTTCTACGTTCGTCGGAATTTAGTGATCTTTAGTTTTCCTGAAAGCTAAGAGGATTATCCTCGTTTTTCGTTATGGTGAGACCCTCTGTAAATCCTCTAACTACGGATCAAATCAGGTTAATCCAAACTGTCTGTTCATCTTCTTCCCAGAAACACAGTCACACCATTAAATTCATAACTATTGCTACCGAAGTCGGAATGATCTGATTCTTGTCGGCAACAAAAGATAACTGCGATATCTACGACTTTCTAGGAGATGCCCAGACCCAATTCTGCATTTAACCTACCCAAAAACGTCGATCTTTACCACTGCAGAACACCGATCTATTGACAACCGAAAATAAAACAACTAGAAATCGACCCAAAGCAATGAACGACGTGTTACCCTTGCCGAACGAGGAAGGCACGCCACAGGTGACGCCCACCATGAACTCCCGATCACGATCCCTTCTTCTCCCCTTCTTCCCTTCTCTTCTCTTTCTCTTCTTGGCCGCCAACCAAGGGGCTCCTTCCTCCTTTCTTGGACCAGAAGAATGGGGCTTAGGAGGGGCTTACCTTGAGGGAGGGAGATGGGCGCCCATGGGGAGGGGAATAGGGTTTCGGCCAGGAGGAGGGGAAGTGGCGCCTGGGGAAGGAAAGGAGGGAGGTGGGGTTTCGGCTAGGGTTAGGAAGGAGGCGGCTTGGGCTGGTTTGGGCCCTCTATGGCTCTCTCTCGGCCCATTCTTGACCATCCCCAACACCCTAGCTTGGGCCGAAGCCCAAGATCCCAAATCCTTCAAATTCCTGCATTTTTATTTTAATCTCCTCTCCAACAAGTTTCTTCCTATCGATAATCGGGTATTACATTGTACCCTCTTCAATGTAATCGACCTCTAATTCTAACCGACGAAAAGAACACAAGAACAGTAATACCACGGAATTAAAATCAATGGATTAACACATACTAGGAACAAATAAATCTTCACATCGCTAGCGCATGCGAAATTCCAACTCCCAAGTAGCATCTCTCTCAAACCGAGGAGACCACAACGCAAAGACGAAACGACGCTGTTCTATCACTCAACCCAAACTTCCTAGGTACATTCATCGTAAGAGAATGAAAGATAAGACCTACCCAAGGTCAACGACTTTAACGACAAAAACAAATTTTGAACTCCTCACTACTCACTTAGCACCGTGCATAACATACGTTGAGTACATCGCGTAAGGACCTAAGACGGTCAAAGCGATACACCAATTTACTAATTTCGCAACTATCGAAAACATACCAAGGTACCTTGACTAGACTCCTTTAAAACGAAAACACACCACCAAGGTCCGTAACCACCACTCAAGACACGTCCAGACGTCCAATGCCGCACATATGCCATGCCGATGTCCACTTCAGACCACACGCCGCCATGAGCCATATGCCCACGCCATGTCTCGCACGTGCTCGCAGCAAAGAAACGTTGATGCTCAAAATCAAACTCTTCATCTAACAAAGGTCACTTCCTTTAAACAAAGATGCACAATAGAACTGGTTCTTAAATCACTGATTCACAAAGAGAATCCAACGGAAAATAAGAAATTCTCATTGTATCCACGCCATACTATCTCACCCCAAATGGTCAAATCCAAAATTGACAACCCATCACGAAAGCAATTCCACTTTCTAATTAGACAATTTGCAAATGAACACCACGAAAGCCAAAGATGATACAACCCAATGCTCAATCGATACTTCTTTTGGTTTGTCTAAATCGTAAAGAATCATACGTGCCAATATAGGGCCAACTCAAAGTGCGAAGACATCGGTCAACAACGCAAAATTCAACAAGAATCAAGAAAACGCTTCATTGCTCTGGAAACATCTTATTTCTCGTTTCACTTTTAGGAATAAAATTCCTTGAACTTTGGAATTCGAATCATCACTTACCCCAAGATCTCCACCTCTAAATAAACATCCCTTACATTATACTCAAACAGATTACATCATCCACACTATGGTAGAGAAACTCTATTGAATCCACCAATACCCGAGGCGATCATCCTACGACAAAATTGATTTGATATAAGGCACCCAAAATTTCACAACTAGGTTCCATGCAATCACATTACCTCCAATCCTTAAGGAATAACAACTCAGATTCACATCACACACTCTCATGTATCACATCGTATGGGTACTATCAAAGATCACCTCACCGCTAAATCCACTTTTATTCTACTTCTCTACACATAATTATTGGGCACCAAAGTCCTAGCATAAAAATGAAGCCCAAGTTAACTTCCAAGACCTACAATGAACTTCTCATAAAGAAGATAAGGAAGACCTAAGATTGAACTCCTAAAATTCTCACAATCCAACATTCTCGTGTTAACATCAACAAGAAAGTATTCTCTCGACCCATTTATTTATTTTTTTAAAAAAACTAGCTCCTGTAAGGTTACTCATCGACGCCAGTCATATCCGATAATAATCCAACAAGTTCTACTATCTCAAAAATCGCTAACAATCGACATTACGCTAATCTTACTCTCATTCCAACACACCACACAACTCTTCTTCAATAATTCTAATGTTTCACTCAACATGAACAAAAGATCTCGGACCATAAATCACTATAGAGTCTATTAGTTGTAATAATGCCACAGATCAGCCCCAAAGGCAAAACTTTCTATTTAATTCAAACCTCTCCATGATTTACTCCAAGAAATAGATTTATCACTCAATGCCTCAAACAACTTGTCACCCAAAAGTCTCACAAAGTCTTTCACTTGGTCACCACCACCAGTTGCCACTAAACACTCTATAAGGTTTTGCAACACAAATCCAATATTCCTTTCTCAAAAGAAAAACAATTGGAAGAAATTTCCAGCGTAACATCCGATTTCCATTCGCACTAAGCACAAGACTAAGGGAAGAATAATCGAATAGAAATGATCTTGGAAAAACGAAGACAAGACCACAGTTGAGAGCACAAGTCCCACAAGAACAAAATATCAAACCTTAACCAAATAAGACCAACGCATTTCTTCTGAAACTTGATGAACTCTAAAGCAAAGAATAGAAAGATTAAGCACACTTCAAATAATCGCAAGGTACAAAACTTGACTCTACTTCAAATACTTCTAAACCTCACGTTGCCCACTCAAACTAAAGAGCCTTAGAGATCAAATCACCAATCACTTTTGTAATACTCCTAGTGTGAGAAGTGAAGAATCGGATTAATAAAAATTAATTGGTAGATAATTATTATTCGGGAAGAGAAATTTATTGAATTTTCAAGTGCAATATAGTTTAGAGAGGGATTTCTCTTAACAGAAAGTATCCATCGTTGATTATGTAATATCCTGCTTAACATTAGAGAATTAATTGAAATGAGAAAGGTATTTAACAGAATTAAACAGAGAAATCAGTTTTTAGAGGAGATTTAATCTTGGGCTTTCGCCCACGTTGTTTGGCCCAAGTGGGAAGTTGGTTTAAGAAGGGCCAACCAAACCCTAGGTCTTTTTACTTTAGCACGCAGCTACAGCACCGCCGCCCCGTAGCAACCCTCCTCCCTTTGCTGCCACGCTCCATGTCGCCCCTTTGTCGCTCCTTGCACCGGTCTTCGGAGGAAGAAGAAGGAGAGAAAGGAGGAGAAGAAGGGATCTTCTTCATGGATTCAACCAGCGTTTCCCAAGGTTCTACAAGGGTAACGAGAGGCGCTTCTTTGCTGTCTAAGTTGTATTAGATGCGAATTGATTGGTTTGATTGGATTGAATTGCTGCCGCTACAAATTCAATTCTGTCCAGTTTCTTGCGCGGCTTGTTTCGTGTGTTTAGAGGCAGAATTAGGATTTTGATCTCCTAGAGTTATTTAGATAATGTTCTTAGCTTTCGGTGGCCGTGAAGATCACTCGATTCCGAGGTCTGAGTCAAAAGTTATGATCATTTTATTATCTGCTGCCAGAAATCTGACGAGAATAATCTGTCTGGTTATTTCTTAAAATATGAAAGGGAATTTGGTAGAATCTGAAAGTTCACCCAACTAGGTTATTGTAGGTAATTCGATAACCTTTTCAGATTGATAAAGAACGATCAATTTGGAGTTACCTATTAAAAGTTATGGTCATTTTAGTTTTGCTGTTCGATTGTGTAGGCAGTTTCTGTACTGAAAGTTCAGACAATGGTTAGCCTAATATTATGGCCGAATTGGTTTATCGTGTCAACTAGAGTATTGTAGATTATTCAGTTAAGAATCTACAGAAATTGGGTTTACCTCATTTTGACTTCCAGTTCATGAGTTATGTCATTTACCGTGCTGCTGTCCAGAATCAGTATATGGCAGGAAACGTTGTTTTCGTTTCAGCTTTGTAAACTCGCTTTGAGTCGCAAGTAAGCGTGTAGAATGCCGATTAGTAGCGCTGAGTATATTATGTCTTAATTGAAATTATTTTACCTGTTTAGGAGGTGAAGCCTCAGGTTTAGGAGTATCGCTTTGCCGCTAACGCCGCATCGTGGAAGGCAAGTAAATGTAGCGGTTGTGCTACGGTTTAACCCGCTTTTTCTTACTAGTTGCACTATGCATGATTGACGTAATGTTAAATGATATGCCATGGTTACATGTTTTCCAAGTAAAATGTGGTAGCAAGATATTAATCAATTGCTATGTTTGGATGAGTTTGGGTAGTATCGTGGTAATTCGCTTAATGAGCCAATCATGGAATATGAAAATAAACTCAAGGTGGACATGTTGTTAATTCCTTGTGGTTATTTTCATGATGATCATGTGGTGGTCTATGTGATAGAGTTCCATCTATATCGATTGATTTTGATCTTGGTGAATCGTGTGGGTTATGTGGTAATGGTCTTATGACACGATGGTATTGTGCTTAATGAGACACATGTGGATTATGAGAAAATATTCATGATGAGTATGTTGTTGACCTTCGTGGTTAAATTCTTGTGGTTTATGATTATCATATCATTCATGACATATCATGACATTTGCATTGTGGATGTCGCCGCTTATAGCCGCGATCAGATCTAAGACAACATCGCATTGTCAGAAGACGATGCATACCTTTACCTTGTTGGGTAAAGGTGCAGGGAGCATAGCATACATATGCATTACATTGTGGAAAGATCATTTGCATACTTGTGCAAGATATTGAGGTGAAGTTATTTTTTAGAAACAAACGCAACTTCACAGCTTGTAATGTGGAAATTGACTCATGAGAGTCTCTTGTGGTATGAGTAATGTGGTTGTGGTTGTGGAATGGGGTTCACCCTTGTGGTATGGTAGAGGTTGTGGTTGTGGCATGAGATTCTTCTCTTGTGGTAATTGTGGATAGCAGTTGTGGATGCGAGAAATAGTAAAGTTATGAGGTAAAACACGCTAATACTTTATTGTCATTGGTAGTGGTAGTGGTGATTAACATGGAGCAGCTTGATCAAGATTCAATTGTTAATATTTTACTATCATTGGTAGTAAATATGGTTGAGGCTATAATTGTGATCATTATGGGGATTGGATATTGATGCTTAATATCTTTGTAGTTTAATTGGTGGTAAATGAATGTGGATTCACATTATGGGTGTGGATATTTGGATACTTTAATGATGTTGTATGTTTGTTTGTAGTCCGAATAGCCGTAAACAGCTTGTTTGCCGAGATTTTTATCTCACCCTTGTTTTCTTCCCCTACAGTGATTGTTGAGCATTCATGGATGGGTAGAGCGGCACCACAATAATGCACATGGTTCATCAACTCATGTTGTAATAAAGTCGATGAAATTCTAGCCAAATGCTTAACTATTTGTGGAGGATTATGTTATTTAATAAGGATGGACTTGTGAACCATTCTTTGATTAATCTGCTAGAGGTTGTTTAATTATTGAACTTGTTACCGTTATCTTTATTCCCTTAGATGTTTATGCTTCCGCTTAATGCTTTTTGTCTAGAGATGTTGCCGAATTAATTATCTTGAAATTATTGGCTAGTCAGAGTGGTTTAGTAGCATTCCAGGTAATGTGGGTCCCGGGTGTTACAATTGGTATCGAGCGGGCTTTAGGTCCGTGGTAATTAAAAATATTAAATTGACACACAGTGCAAGAGGATGGGATGGGACAAGCATTGCATTCAAGCTTTGACATGTTATATTGATGATTCATGCTTGGAGATAATCTTGTATGTTTATGATTTGTTTATATGATCGCTTGAGTGAGGATAGTCAATGATATGAGGTAGGGATTGCAGTTGTTGCCTTGGGCATTGCCGCTTATACCTCGTCAGAGTACGGATTTTGATGCGCACTACCTCTGTAACTTAGTTATGGATGTCTTGTAAGTTTCTTAGAAAAGTGTTATCCTCCTTGAATTGATGTTGGCCGATTCTTGGCCTATTACGCTTAATGATTTTCTCGTTAGCTGTTTATTGCGTTGTTGGTTGTCATTAGGCCTCTAATTGTTCTTGAGGCCAAGTATTGTTTCTTCTCGATTGATGGGTTGTTTGACCGCCGTGAGCAAGGCTTTTGGAGAGACTAGTATTTTCCGTGTTGTTCCATCTTTCTTGTCGGAAAACATGACTCTTGTATTTCGCTTGATTTTTTTTTAGAGAGAATCAAAGCTTTATGTGGGAAGTTCATTAACTTGTGGAAGCATTGACTCTATGCATTTCTTCTGAGTTATTTCGACTTTTGAAGTTTGATTTCTCTCTAGAAGGGAGTGTTAAAACCCCTTTGTGATGTTTTGTTGTGTTTAAGTAGTAGGTGGAAATTATGTAAATAATTGATAGATTGTGAATTATCAAGTTGAAAAGTTAGTGTGGTACATCATTAAGTTCTACTAACATCTTTAGAAGTGAAGTCGATTAATATGATGTTGTCCTGTGGTAGTTTGTTGAAGATCTGTGACTAAGAAATTTAGCGATACATGTGTAGAACTCATGCATTTATCAAGGAATATGAAAAACAATTGTTTTGATTATTGTAGTTGTTTAATTTTCCCAACTTGTTGGATATATTGGATTGATTGATCTTAAGTAATTAATCTGACCATTCGGGATGGTCAAGTAAGGAGGTGTTGGAATATTGCCTTAATAAGATTAACCTTTTATATGTCCTCTCTTTACATACTTGATGAGCATGTACAATCATAAATTTATGTAACTTTTACCATGCTAAATTGTTGAAATATGTATAAAGAAATGGATACAGGCTGATGTATTGACTTTTGGAATCTTGTCTCATAAAGCTGGTATTATTGATGTTTAAAGTTATTTTATTTTTTTTAATATCTTAACATAAGGTGGAGTATCGAATCTGTGCTCTTTATTGTCTTTGGGATTGCAAAATTAGAGATAGGATCATTAATGCTATGCTGATGAAAAATTAATAGTCAATTATTGACAAAGAATGGCTAGAGTGTAATTACCTTTGCTAAACTAGAGTTGAGCATCAAGATGAGATAAATGTATGGAATCTAATAAGAGATTCATACTAGCATGTTTTGTGAAGTTGTTATGTTCTAATATCATCTTGTTAAAGAGTTTGTTTTAATATGATGGCTTATGCACTAGGTTTAACTAGATCAAGTAGTTGGAATCTTATTTGGATAATAAGAGCATGATGAAGTGATTTATGATGTTCCTTTGGAAAAGTATGAAGGAGTGGGATGATATGTTGATTTTTTTGCAAAGAATGTTTTATCTTGTTGTGAATACAATCGATAGCATGTAGTTGTGATTATTGTGTTGAATGTTTTAAAAATAAAATAAAGGAATTTGTTAATTCCATAATACTAATTGCATTGAAGGGTGTGAGATTTACTGTTGGAACCTTTTGTACCTTATGACTTGTGTGATAGCCGAGGTTGCTTTGAGTAAAGTGACATGTTGAATGATCTTTTGGTTTTTATCTCAATCTCGTGTTGTGGTCTTCAAGCATCCTTTGTTGGAAATGGCGGGATGTTTTAATCAAAGAAAATTGCTTCTTATTGAAAGGAAAAGTTGTACTAGAAGTATTTGAGGTACATTGATCTTATCTTGTGTTTTCCAACCTCATTGCTATTTTTTTCTTTTGGTCTTTTGGCTACTGTGATGATGACCATTTTCTCAGATGCTGAATTTATTTCTTCCTACCTCTTCTTCTAAGAACATGGTAATTGTTGTGGGTTGCGAAGCCTTTGTTGGTCGTGGTTTTGGGTTAGAGTATGATTTATGGGCCAGAGAGTCTATCTACAATGGTGTAGATGATGTACTCAATTGAGCTAATTGTTGAGGTGGCCAACTTGAGATAAATGAGTTGGTGTGTTGGGTAATGATTTGAAAATCCTTGGTTCAAGGAAGTTAAATTATTAAAAGAAATGAATTGGGAAATTATTGTTATGTCAAGTAGTGCGATGCTCTCTTGATTCTTGTTTTTGCTGTGTGTTTTGGCAGACCATTTGCAAATTGAGTTGACGTATGTTGAGGCGTAGTCTTTTCCAGCTTAGGAAAAGAAATTGATTGTTTTGGTTTGTCGAGTGATTTTTTTCACTCTTAGCTTATGTGGTGTGGTTCTCCAATTGTCTACTTGACGAGTAGAAATATTTTGTGGTGAATCCTTTGATTTGGATCGTGGTCCTTTGAAGGAAAGTGGTTGCTAGTGTGATGCTTGAGAGTTCTTTACTCTTCGTTGTCGGGTTCTGCTTTGCAAAAGATACCGTTGTGCTTCTAGTAGAATGATGTGAGTGGAATTTGTGATCAAATTCTTGACAATGGGTATAGTGTGTTATCCTGAGTTTATTTAATAAGAGAAAAGTGTTTTAAGAAAGAGGATGGTTTGAGAAGGTGGTCTTAATAGTTATTATGGAAATTTTGCCAAAATGGCAGGACTCATGACGCTCAGTACGACAAAAGAATTATGCGGATGTTCGCGCCGAGAATTGAGTTTGCGTGGAAGCCTTGTGCTCCTTTGGGTGTCTCCAACCAAGGGTATTGTTCATTTTGGTACCACCGGAAGCTTAGCCCGCAGACATCTGCATTTTTCCAAAGGTTGCTCGGTGGGTAGTTTGGCTTATCGCTTGAGTTGCCAAACTCTTTGAGTGGTGTGCACAATGTTTTCCATGTGTCTATGCCGAGGAAATACTTATGGATCCGAACACAAGCTTGACTCGAACAGTCACAAAGTGGAGCAGATCTCACCGTGAGCGCCGGCCGCCAGATCTTGGATACGCCGAGCGGTCTTGAGGAATAAGACCATCAAGTATGTGAAGGTCCTTGACGAATCACGGAGAGAGAGGCTACGTGGGAGCCGGAGGATCTTTTGCGAAAGAAGTACCCCGAGCTCTTCGAGGTCGGTGAGTACACCTAGTTTGGGTTGTCGCTTGCTTGTTGTTCTTTTCTTTGTGGTTCAGAGAGTTGGATTCGAGGGCTAATCCTTTTAAGGTGGGAAGAATGTAATACTCCTAAGTGTGAGAAGTGAAGAATCGGATTAATAAAAATTAATCGGTAGAGAATTATTATTCGGGAAGAGAAATTTATTGAATTTTCAAGTGCAATATAGTTTAGAGAGGATTTCTCTTAACAGAAAGTATCCATCGCTGATTATGTAATATCCTGTTTAACATTAGAGAATTAATTGAAATGAGAAAGGTATTTAACAGAATTAAACAGAGAAATCAGTTTTTAGAGGAGATTTAATCTTGGGCTTTCGCCCACGTTGTTTGGCCCAAGTGGGAAGTTGGTTTAAGAAGGGCCAACCAAACCCTAGGTCTTTTTACTGTAGCACGCAGCTACAGCACCCGCCGCCCAGTAGCAACCCTCCTCCCTTTGCTGCCACGCTCCATGTCGCCCCTTTGTCGCTCCTTGCTACCGGGTCTTCTGGAGGAAGAAGAAGGAGAGAAAGGAGGAGAAGAAGGGGATCTTCTTCATGGATTCAACCAGCGTTTCCCAAGGTTCTACAAGGGTAACGAGAGGCGCTTCTTTGCTGTCTAAGTTGTATTAGATGCGAATTCGATTGGTTTGATTGGATTGAATTGCTGCCGCTACAAATTCAATTCTGTCCAGTTTCTTGCGCGGCTTGTTTCGTGTGTTTAGAGGCAGAATTAGGATTTTGATCTCCTAGAGTTATTTAGATAATGTTCTTAGCTTTCGTGGCCGCAAGATCACTCGATTCCGAGGTCTGAGTCAAAAGTTATGATCATTTTATTATCTGCTGCCAGAAATCTGACGAGAATAATCTGTCTGGTTATTTCTTAAAATATGAAAGGGAATTTGGTAGAATCTGAAAGTTCACCCAACTAGGTTATTGTAGGTAATTCGATAACCTTTTCAGATTGATAAAGAACGATCAATTTGGAGTTACCTATTAAAAGTTATGGTCATTTTAGTTTTGCTGTTCGATTGTGTAGGCAGTTTCTGTACTGAAAGTTCAGACAATGGTTAGCCTAATATTATGGCCGAATTGGTTTATCGTGTCAACTAGAGTATTGTAGATTATTCAGTTAAGAATCTACAGAAATTGGGTTTACCTCATTTTGACTTCCAGTTCATGAGTTATGTCATTTACCGTGCTGCTGTCCAGAATCAGTATATGGCAGGAAACGTTGTTTTTCGGTTTCAGCTTTGTAAACTCGTTTTGAGTCGCCAAGTAAGCGCTGTAGAATGCCGATTAGTAGCGCTGAGTATATTATGTCTTAATTGAAATTATTTTACCTGTTTAGAGGTGAAGCCTCAGGTTTAGGAGTATCAGCTTTGCCGGCCAACGCGCCGCATCGTGGAAGGCAAGTAAATGTAGCGGTTGTGCTACGGCTTAACCTGCTTTTACTAGTTGCACTATGCATGATTGACGAATGTTAAATGATATGCCATGGTTACATGTTTTCCAAGTAAAATGTGGTAGCAAGATATTAATCAATTGCTATGTTTGGATGAGTTTGGGTAGTATCGTGGTAATTCGCTTAATGAGCCAATGCGGAATATGAAAATAAACTCAAGGTGGACATGTTGTTAATTCCTTGTGGTTATTTTCATGATGATCATGTGGTGGTCTATGTGATAGAGTTCCATCTATATCGATTGATTTTGATCTTGGTGAATCGTGTGGGTTATGTGGTAATGGTCTTATGACACGATGGTATTGTGCTTAATGAGACACATGTGGATTATGAGAAAATATTCATGATGAGTATGTTGTTGACCTTCGTGGTTAAATTCTTGTGGTTTATGATTATCATATCATTCATGACATATCATGACATTTGCATTGTGGATGTCGCCGCTTATAGCCGCGATCAGACTGGTACAACATCGCATTGTCAGAAAGACGATGCATACCTTTACCTTGTTGGGTAAAGGTGCAGTGGAGCATAGCATACATATGCATTACATTGTGGAAAGATCATTTGCATACTTGTGCAAGATATTGAGGTGAAGTTATTTTTTGAAACAAACGCAACTTCACAGCTTGCAATGTGGAAATTGACTCATGAGAGTCTCTTGTGGTATGAGTAATGTGGTTGTGGTTGTGGAATGGGGTTCACCCTTGTGGTATGGTAGAGGTTGTGGTTGTGGCATGAGATTCTTTCTCTTGTGGTAATTGTGGATAGCAGTTGTGGATGCGAGAAATAGTAAAGTTATGAGGTAAAACACGCTAATACTTTATTGTCATTGGTAGTGGTAGTGGTGATTAACATGGAGCAGTTGATCAAGATTCAATTGTTAATATTTTACTATCATTGGTAGTAAATATGGTTGAGGCTATAATTGTGATCATTATGGGGATTGGATATTGATGCTTAATATCTTTGTAGTTTAATTGGTCGGTAAATGAATGTGGATTCACATTATGGGTGTGGATATTTGGATACTTTAATGATGTTGTATGTTTGTTTGTAGTCCGAATAGCCTGTAAATAGTTTGCTTGTTGAGATTTTTATCTCACCCTTGTTTTCTTCCCCTACAGTGATTGTTGAGCATTCATGGGATGGGTAGAGCGGCACCACAATAATGCACATGGTTCATCAACTCATGTTGTAATAAAGTCGATGAAATTCTAGCCAAATGCTTAACTATTTGTGGAGGATTATGTTATTTAATAAGGATGGACTTGTGAACCATTCTTTGATTAATCTGCTAGAGGTTGTTTAATTATTGAACTTGTTACCGTTATCTTTATTCCTTAGATGTTTATGCTTCCGCTTAATGCTTTTTGTCTAGAGATGTTGCCGAATTAATTATCTTGAAATTATTGGCTAGTCAGAGAGTGGTTTAGTAGCATTCCAGGTAATGTGGGTCCTGGGTGTTACACTGTTACATACCACTTTATCATCTCATCCTCTAATTGAGAGTATACTAAAATCTTACAACTTCACTACAATCACCTATTTACTTTTAGGGGAATTTACTATACCATTGAAAAGATTGTACCAAAACCCTTTCATCAAAACACGCTATCATCCGATGATTCCATAATCCTATAGTCATAAACCACCTATTAAATCACGCACTTGAACCCTTAGTGATAATTAACACCCAACCGTCACACGCAACGATCGCACCTAGCCAACTTCTCTTTGCGAATCTCAAGAATATTTACAACACATATTCAATCTGTTGCTACTCATGTTTAGATGTTTGTAATTTTACACTAAAACTTCCAGAATCAAATTCTCCATCGATCAAAAGTCTCAACAATACTACAACCAAATTCATCTAAGAAATTTGCCAAATTCGACAATCTTAATGTTCGACCAATACATCAAGATCTCACACTTCTTACTAAATCTCAGATTCTAGTAGGTATAAACATACCTTCAATCACAGTTCATCGAGAACTACTAGAATACAACATCGACTTAAACAATTTCACTTTCAAAGATACTAGTTAAGATTAATCATGCCCATGCCACTAATCCAACTTGACATCACCACCACTATCACTTATCTCGCATACTTACAAACTCTCACTTAACACAACAAATCATTTCAAAAGAGAGTTGACACTCTTTCTCAATGAAGAGGGTCTAAATTTCAACACTCCAACTACTCCAAAAGAAATGAGTAGAATCAAAATATTATTCAATGAATTTTATGAAAGATACTTCCGTATCCAAAATACCAGATGAGACACCTGTGTCGCTTCATCAACCGAAAGGTAAGACTCTTAAGAAACGAACAATCTTGTCAAAAGAAACAACATTTACCAGTCGCAAAGATAGCTCAACGATCGGCAAGACAACAATTACTTTGTAAAACAAAGATGGACCAAATGTAACCAAAACACTAACATTTTGTTTTATTAAAATCTCTGAATTAACCATGGCACGACATAGCCAAAAGAACTTTGATGCTTCCACTCATAAAAGAGAAGTATCAACTTCAAACTCAAATCCCGAAAGAGTACATTGGGGCCAAAGCTTTCACGTTGAAAGGACAAGTAATATAAAGCTTTCATTAACCAAAGTTCCAAGCGATTAAACGGGTCGTGTTCTCCAACAAGAAGGACAGAAGTTCCAAGTAAAAGATAAATCTTATAGACCATCTATGTTTAAAAACAGAAACAACTCGTCATTTGAGAGAACAAAAGTTTGCTATAAGGAACCAACAAAAACCGTGAACACTCATCAACCGAAATAACCATCGACTGAGAATAACCATTCCAACTCAAGGAAGACAATAACCTTCCCAAAGAAACCCAAATGGTGGTGCAACTCGGCAACCCAAGGCTACAACCACAAACTAACCCTTTCATCATCTACTATAATCATATATAACAATCGTAAAGGCAACTCATAAGTATTCATACCCATTTCACATCGAAATGATCAAAACAATACAAACAAACGTAAATGCAAAGCTTGACCCATCCCCAACATATTGTGCAAAGGTGTCAATTTAACAATTCATTTACCATGGACCTAATGCCCGCTCGATACCAACCGTAACACCCCACCTCAAAATGAGCATGGAATGCTACGATACTAAACAAACTAGAACATTTCTACAATTCTCTTTTGTATAATCAACAAAATCAAGGTTCTAACAAGTAATATGGCATTTAATAATATCATCATAGTCCAAATCACTCAAGCATACAAGATATTCATACGAATAAATTTAAAGAACACCATTCTCACAACCTCACATTTATCCGACAACCAACATCATAAAACATCTATAGATGGTTCTCAAACAGTTGTTTATTCTAAGTGAAACTATATATAGCAGTTGCATTAAGTTTGTGAAGTAGTGTGTGCTTCCCGACATCTACTCCCTCCCATGCATGACGTTCTTTTGCTGAGGTACCTAAAACAAGTCAGCAAGAGTGAGCCATACGACTCAAGAAGTATCAACAAGGTTATACCAATCAAGTAGACATAACATCATAAACATCTATAATCAACACCAATCATGGCATTCAAAATACTAAAATAATGAAAATGCTATGCACTCTTTATTCTTTATCTCTTTCGTATTTTATCGGTAATGCGGGTATTCATCCGTCGATGAGTACCCTTGCTCGTGCCCTTTGGCACAGGGACCAAGAGCCTATACATGACATGTATAGACCTTTGCCCATCAACTTAATGATGGGGACCTATTTACTCATTGCCCACATTCCACGAATGTGGGACTCAAGCTCTGTCATTGTATGACAGGACCTCAACTGTTTACTCTAGGTCATCACATGACCAAGTCCCATGATGCTCAAACATGCATAAGTACCACAACAATATCTTCTCATTTAACGGTTTCAATATGTACTCGAGCATGTAAGCAATAGCATCAATAAGGAACATTTAACATATCTTGCAAACATCAACATAACTAGAGACATCACCACAACATCTTCACATGGCAATGATAAACAATACACAACCAAATCATGGCATACAATCAATATTACACTTAAACCCGAATACTTGCCTCAACCGTGCGAGAACGGCGGACGCGAAGTGGGTGCTGCCCTTGGGATCTCGCTTCTACTTGGGCATGAAGAAAACCCCATTCTAAGACCAACATTCTGGACCAAAATCATAAGTAACATCGCAATTGAACTCGCTAACATCTTAGCATTTTCTAATTCTCATAATTTCTAGCGATTGGTCACTGCAGACAGCTAGCTTCTAAAATACATAACTTTCTGCTCGGGTGTCCAAATAGGATGATCTTGGACTTTCTGGATAGGTAACTAAATTGCCTAAATAAACCTAGTTGGGGAGACCCTCTGATTCGGCCATCCACTAGTCCTACCAATCCATTCAATCAGAGTAAACATTTCACGTCGGTTTTCTGGACAGCGACAAAGAAACTACCATAACTTTCTACGTTCGTCGGAATTTAGTGATCTTTAGTTTTCCTGAAAGCTAAGAGGATTAGCCTCGTTTTTCGTTATGGTGAGACCTCTGGAAATCCTCTAACTACGGGATCAAATCAGGTTAATCCAAACTGTCTGTTCATCTTCTTCCCAGAAACACAGTCACACCATTAAATTCATAACTATTGCTACCGAAGTCGGAATGATCTGATTCTTGTCGGCAACAAAAGATAACTGCGATATCTACGACTTTCTAGGAGATGCCCAGACCCAATTCTGCATTTAACCTACCCAAAAACGTCGATCTTTACCACTGCAGAACACCGATCTATTGACAACCGAAAATAAAACAACTAGAAATCGACCCAAAGCAATGAACGACGTGTTACCCTTGCCGAAACGAGGAAGGCACACTGCGAGGTGACGTCCACCATGAACTCCCGATCACGATCCCTTCTTCTCCCCCTTCTTCCCTTCTCTTCTCTTCTCTTCTTGGCCGGCCAACCAAGGGGGCTCCTTCCTCCTTTCTTGGACCAGCAGCAATGGGGGCTTAGGGGAGGGGCTTACCTTGAGGGAGGGAGATGGGGCGCCCATGGGGAGGGGAATAGGGGTTTCGGCCAGGGAGGAGGGGAAGTGGCGGCTTGGGGAGGAAAGGAAAGGAGGGGAGGTGGGGTTTCGGCTAGGGTTAGGGGAAGGAGGCGGCTTGGGCTGGTTTGGGCCCGCTAGGGCGCCTCTCCCTCTCTCTCGGCCCACTCTAGACCATCCCCTAACAGCCCTAGCTTGGGCCGAAAGCCCAAGATCCCAAATCCCTTCGAAATTCCTGCATTTTTATTTTAATCTCCCTCTCCCGAACAAGTTTCTCTCCTATCGATAATCGGGGTATTACACAATGCAACCTTCACCTTTTCACTCTGTTGCGCATTACACCTGTAATGCGGGGTAAGCAACCGTCGCTGCGAACCCATGCCTGTGCTCGCAAGCACAGGGACCAATTGCCATATACTCCACAAGTATAGGGGACCTCAAGCCCACACTCCGCAAGTGTGGGGATCTTGGCCCATTGTTACACGATGGGGATCCCTCCTCAATTGCCCACATTCCATGAATGTGGGAATCTCAATCATGCATCTTTATGTATGCTCCAACTGTCCACATGAACAATAACATTGTTGCAATATACATGAACAACATCAGTACTATATATGAAATATAACCATTCATATCATAAGCTTGCATCACCTTTAACTATCATAACACACTATCAATAGCATGTATCATAAACATTCACCATCTTTAACAATCATATCATACTACCAATAGCATGTATCATGCACATTCATCATCTTTAACAATCATATCATACTACCAATAGCATGTATCATGCACATTCATCATCTTTAACAATCATATCACACTATCAATCAACCACTGCTAACATATACCAGTTACTAGCAAGCATTGTCAAACCATTCTTAAAAACTCTACGAGATAGGGTACTTGCCTCAACCGCGTGAGAATGAAGGATGCGATGTGTGCCGCTTTCGACCAGTCCCCACCTAAGAATACATTTAAAAGCTTTATAAGACAACAGTAATGGACCAAATAATCCATATGAGCAAGCACGAAATAGCAATAGCTTGGCACGCGACCCCGACTCCAATTTCTTAAATGCTGAACTGACCCCTCTGTAAACAGTCGTAATAAAAAATTCGTATCTTTTAGTACAGGAGTCCAAATGAGGTGATCTTGGACTTCATTGAAATCTTATCAAATTCCCCAGCTAAACCTAGTTGGTGGGCCTTCCTGATTCGGCCATATACTACCCCTAACAAGCCAAATAACAGAACACCATTTTCACGTCAGGTTCTCTGGATAGTACACTAAAACTATCATAACTGTTAGCTCATTTGTCCAAACTTCGCATTCTTAACCTTCCCTGAAATCTACGACAATTATCTACAACTTTCGTTATACTGAGCTCCTCAGATTTCCCTTTAACAAATCGCACAATGCAGATTACTAAAACCCATCAGATTACCAACAGATTCGTAGAACAGTCCCACCAATTAATTCATAACTTCTGCTACAGAGGTCCAAATTTTGTGATCTAATACTTCATCGAAAGCTAACGACGTTCTCTACAAAACTCTAGGAGATGTCCAGAGCTGATTCTGCTCGCATCTATAACAAAATTACATTCTAATGCGAACTGTCCTGATCAGGCCTAATCACCGAAACTGCTGCAACAATGAAAGATGCGTCTAATCGGGGGAAAACCGGGATTACCCTTGACGAGCCGATTGTTGGCCACGATGAGCACCCAGTAGCGAAGCCTCCCCATGAAGATGATCTCCTTCCCTCACCTTCTTCTTCCTCCAACAGCCAGCGATCTCCTTCTTCTTCCTTGTCGGCAGGCGTGGAGAACTGACGTTCTTCGCCGGCAACGAGGGAGACGTGAAGGGGAGGGAGTGCAGCACCCGGGGACAGCCTTGGCAGGGAGGGAGGTGGCGCACAAGGGGGGAGAGGGGCGGCGGCCTGTGGAAGAGGGAGGGGGTGGGGCGCAAGGAGAGAGGAGAGGGGGCTAGGTTTGGGGGTGGAAGGGTGCCTTCCCTTGGCCGGCCACCACATGGCCTTGTGGGCCAAAGCCCAGGCCCAAGTTGCCTGGGTTTCGCGATAAACCCCTCCTTCTCCTGCTTATTTAATTATTTTCCAGAAGGTCCTCCCCCAGAATCGACTTCCGATCACTCGTTTCCTTTAAATCTTTAGATTTTCCCCCGAATCCTAATATAGGGTATTACACTCTACCCCCCTTGAACTGAATTCGTCCCCGAATTCTAACAATGATTCGCCAAGGTAAGAACACAGTTATAGCTAAAAACATTAACGCGTACTTGCTGCGAATAACTCCGGATACTACTCGCGCACGCGAGACTCCAGTTTCCAAATCGTTTTCCTCTCAAAATTATGGGACCACCGCAGCTTGACGTAACTGGCGTGTTACGACTTATTACTCATCCCAACCGCTCGTGTGTCACTCCACGGACATGACTCGAAGGCACGGTCTTACTTGTGGGTCAACGGCCCTAACGAAACTTCACACTCCAAATGTCTCCATCTGTGTCCCCCGCCAGGACTCAGGACGGTCCTAGTGTTACGTTATCTCTCAAATCTCCGCAACTTCCGGGAATAACCAACGTACCTTGGGCCAACATTCCTTTGGTACCAAACCACACAACCTGCACATAACCCACAAAACTCTTGTAATTCCTTATATCAATCGATCTCTTGACTTTAACAATGAGCACCACCTTTAACCAGGATGCACAACAAAACTCGACTTAGAGTAAATGATTCTCATTGCAAACACGCATTACCAACTTCTCACCAAAGAGAGTTAAATCCAAAACCAAAATATTCATCATGAAACTCTTCCACTTTCCAAGTAGGCGCTTGCCAACAAACATCACATGTTGCAGGCTAAATCACTCAAATATCCAAAATAACCATTTCCTTTCTTTTTCTTAACAAAAAGAATCACGATACCAAGAAGAATCAACTCGATTTATAATTGGCATATGTCTTAGAGACGGCTCAAATAAAACCAAGAGAATATATCATTATCCGAGAACACAACCTTTTCTCAAACTTTCTTTTAGAATTAAACTTTCTCTTAAACCGAGATTCCAAATCATCGCATAACACACTAATTCATTTCTTTTAGTTTGGCAACCTCGAGCTATGCTCAAACTGAACACAAAATCCACACCTATGTAAAGAGACTTTTCAATCCACAATAGCATACTCTGTCAACTTCTCTACCAAAAGAATTATTTTGACAAATAATTCCCAACACAACTCGATATAGATTTTAGGCACAATCACATCACCTCATTTTTTTAAGGATAAACAAGTTGAAATTCACCACATTCACACTCTTTTTCTGCATTCAAAGGATTCTATCAAAGGTCACTATAACTGTTGGAACCTAATCATAGAAAACCAAGATGCTAGCATAAAAATGCAAAGCCCAAATTCAACCTTTGAGACTCCTACAAAGAATTTTTGGTATACCTGATAGGTAATCCTCAAATCTGATGACTAAAATTTCACACAGCTCAATGATAACTTTATTCATTACTGTTAACATCCCTCACTAACCAAGTGACCGCCCAGGGCGATTTGATTCACTAATCTCAAACCTTCTTTAACCTACATCAATCAAATGCAACTACTGATCAGAATAACCCCAACTCTCAAAGAGTCTGGAATGCTACTGGAAATAAAATAAACTAGCACATTCTATAAAATTTTTCGACAGAGTCTCCTTTGTTTAATCAGCTATACCGAGAGTTCAACGATAAATGATAGCATTTAACAAAATTCTCATGATCAAGCATGATAATCAATTGAACAT